>VXBJ01002442.1:330811-365049 GCA_013400055.1 Nycticryphes semicollaris
TTTTCTTATGTCCCCGAGGTCGAAGGCAAAAGAAAGGGCAGTGATAGGATTTTCTTTCCAGTTTGGGATATGAAATAGAAAGCTCCGTGAGCTCGACCTACCCAAACTTTTCAGAGATGGACTTTTATTAGAGCTGTGCAAATTGTGTACTTTTGAGCTCAGGCTGCAATTAAAAAAAAAAAAAGAGAGAGAGAGAGAGGCTAAAATGCTGTAACATACTTTGTTCAAGTTAATGATGGTTAGACCCAAACATCATCAATGACTCCTGTTTTAAAAATAAATAGAGTAGCCCCCCCCCAAAGATAAAGACAGAATGACTTTTCTTTAAAAGTACTGAGAAAACGCACTGCAACTCTCCCTAGGCCTCCTCTTCAAGCACAGGTTTTCTCCAAATTCATGCAAGTTTCTGCACAAACTCTGAAACGTTTGTACCTTCACCTGTGACCTTCCCACTGGTGGGAAAGCCTTTGCTCGGTTCAAAGGTATAAAGGTATATATTCTAAAATGTTCTTCCAAGCCAAAAGGGAAAGGCCTATCTGGCAGCTCCTGGCCCTGCAAAGCCTCCAATTCAACCTCCCCTGCAATGAATAAAGAGGGGGTTGATGGACAAGTAGAGCACTTTTTCTATTAGTGTTGATCAGCTTCTGTGAAGGCAGAGTGAATTGATTCTCTTCCTTAGCAGAGCTCTCTGGAAATACTATACACAGCCCCAGAAGCACTCTTTACTTTCAGGTCGCTCTGCGTCACAGTCTGGCCTCCTCTCTGCTGTCACGTGGGTCACACCTACTCTTGGAGATGGGTCTTACTCAAGAGGACCACCTCAGGTCCTCAATAGCATCACAGGCAGTTTAACTTCCTCTGGGATTTAACCAGAAGATCTCTAAAGATCCGACTTTCCATATGACACGGTTTATGGAATAAGGAATCTACTTTTAAGGACACCTGTGAAGATTACAGTATCCTGAATACACCCATTAACGGAGCTGCTCCGCTGATTGTGCTTCAGTGCTCAATCACAGCGCTGAACCACAGCAGCCACGCCATGAAGCGCTGTATTTCAGGGCCACAGCCCACCGGGGACCGGAACCCAAAGCCTGCTCGGTACCGCCTCAGCCCGGCGCTGAACGCCCCACCCGGCGGGCACCAAGGCGGCGGCGGCGCTCACCTGCAGCGGGCAGCGGCCGGGCTGGGCGTGCTCCGGCAGGCTTCCCCGGTAGACCTGCCGCTCGAAGCGAGGCTCGTTGTCGTTGGCGTCCTCCACCCGCACGCTGAGGCGGCAGGCGGCAGCGCGCGGCGGCCGCCCTCCGTCCCGCGCCACCACGCGCAGCTCCAGCGCCGCCTGCCGCTCCCGGTCCAGGCGGGCGCGCGTGCTGACGGCCCCGCTCCGCGCGTCGATGCTCAGCAGGGCCAGGGTGGCCGCGTCCCCCTCCAGCGCGTACCGCACCTCGGCGTTGGGCGAGCCCGGCTCGTCGGCGTCCCAAGCGCTGAGGCGGAGAACGGCGGTGCCCGGGGAGGCGGCCTCTGAGACGGCGGCGCGGTAGTGGGGCTGGGGAAAGGCGGGCGCCTCGTCGTTGAGGTCGGCGACGCGCAGCAGCAGCGGCTCCTCGGCGGAGAGCNCTGGAGACCTCGGGCTGGGCGCCGCCATCCCGCGCCTCCACCACCAGCCGGTGTAGGGCCCGCGCCTCCCGGTCCAGCGGGCGGCGGAGGCGCAGTACGCCGCTGCGCTCCTCCACCGCGAAATAGCCGTCGGGGTCGCTCTGCCGGCGGTTGATGGCGTAGCGCACCTCCCCGTTGGCTCCCAGGTCAGGGTCGCTGGCCCGCAGGCGGCAGACGACGGTGCCCGGCGGCGCGTCCTCCCGCAGCCGCGCCCGGTATTCGGCGTGGCTGAAGGCGGGCGCATTGTCGTTCTCGTCCAGCACGCGCACCGACACCCGCAGGCGGCCGCGGCGCCGGCGGCTACCGCCGTCCCACGCCTCCACCACGAGCTGGTGCGTCTCCGCCCGTTCCCGGTCCAGCCGCCGCAGCAGCACCAGCTCCAACGGCTCCGGCCGCCCGTAGCGCAGCTGGAAGAGCGGCAGCTCCCCCTCCGCGCCTCCCTCCTCCAGCAGCGCGTAGCCCTGCGTACCGAAGCGGCCGGCGTCGGGGTCGCGGGCAGCGGGGAGGCGGAAGGCGGTGCCGGGCGGGCTGAGCTCGGAGACATTGAGCTCCAGGCAGTCCCGCGGGAAGCGCGGCGGGTGGTCGTTCACGTCGGTGACCGCGATCTCCACCTGCACCACCTCGCCGCGCAGCGTAGCCGCCGCAAAGCTGTAGCGCGCCCGCCGCTCCCGGTCCAGCCGCCGCGCCGTGCGGATGATGCCCGTCTCCGGCTGGACGTGGAAGTCCGCCAGCACCGCCGACTCGCCGCTCCCCTCCGACAGCAGGAAGCCCCCCGGCGGCCCCGCGCCCGCCGGCAGCCCAGCACGGATGTCCCCCACCAGCGTCTCGGCCGGCAGACCCTCGTCCACCGCCAGGCTGAGGTTGTATACCGGCGCCGCGCCGCCGCCCGCCGCCCACAGCCACCACAGCGGCACCAGCAGTACCAGCGCCCGCCCCGTCGGGAGACCGCCACCTCCTTGCCCGCCCCGGCACCTGCCGCCTCGCAGCCGCCGCGCCATCCTCCACCGCTAAGCCGGCATCGCGGTCAACCTGCCGCTTCCCGCCACCGCTGCCGGGCAGGTGGCTTCGCCACGTCGCCGCGGGAGAAAACCCTGTACGCCGCCGGTGCNGGTGGCCCCGGTGCGCGGACCTGTCGCGCAGGGTAGGGGTGGCGCGGCGCTGCTCCAGGGTCACCCTGAAGTCAGGGAGGTCTTGGCCGAAATTGATTCCTCGGGGAAGAGGCTGGCTCAGCTGCCGATGGGGGGAAGCGGTGACTGGCGCACGGGCATGCCTCGTAAAGCAGGAGAATTTAAATGGGACAGAAATCTGTGAGGATAAACGGGCTTGTGCAGTTCAGCAAGGATTCTTCTCGCCTTAATATTCCGCTCCTCGCTTTCCACGACAAGGCTTTGCTTGTTATCCTAGCATTAGGTCAGTAAATAGCGCTCAGCCCAGCAGGGAAGCATTTACCAGAAGTAAGCTGCAAGTAGAAACTTCCATCGGCTTCAGCAAGACCAAAATTTCCTTCCTTTTTCACCATTTCTGAGTCCTGTATCTAAATGGAAATGGTCTAAGCATGAATTAGTGTCTCTTTAGTGACACTCAAAATATACAGCATCATATAAATGCTAAGTACCAACATCCACCTTTCCGTGAAAGCTAAGTACAATACTTCAACAGTTATCAGTCTCTTGCAGTTCCCACTGGTCCTTTACCAAACATAATTTCACCTTTTTGGCAAGAGTCTGGCAGTCAGTCCGGGAAAAATAAATTGATCCTAGGACAGGTAAGTAAATTCAGGGCAAAGACAATAAAGTAGCAGGAGGAGTTACTGCAGCTTGGTCCTGTCCTATGAAGGGGCACTTGGGAGACCAGCTGTTTTGCTATTTGCCACTTTTCCTAGTCGAGGAGGAACTACCCCTTCCCTGAGGAGGGGACAAAGCCGCTGCAACAGCTCTTGATGTATCCACACAGGGGAGAAGGGGAAGAGAAGGGACCTAACAATTCCACATGTCCAAGTAGCAGGGAGAATTAGGTTCTAAAATAAGTCTAGAAGTCTTAGTGTGTGTGTGCGTCTGCTTGCACAGGAGGGGAGACACACAAGATCATATCCACTGTATTTGACTTTTCTCCTACATAGAGAGACCGGGCTGAGCAAAAGCTAGATTTTGTCAGATCTTCTTAGGCACATTCTAAGAAAGTCTCTGTGTATTTATATGCTGTGATAATTACAAGCATAGAAGCAAGAAGGAAACACAGAGGCCCTTGCCAGTTCCATTCATATTCATTGAGAAAACACATGGATCCTCCCCAAGTCACAGATGTTCAATATGAAAATGCCTGAATTCCATTGAATCACAGCAAGTTTGGAAAAACAGCCATGTCCCATGCAGCCCATGCAGTCACTAGGAAAACATGTGAATCATGTTCAATCAGGCACATTTACTGAAAAACTAACCAAAACCTGCTGTTGCCAAGGTCAGGCAGTGCCTAAAGAGCAAAGTTAAGAATTCGGATATAGCATGCATGGAGGTAGTGGGGGGAAAAATAAGATTGACCTAGTTATCTGTGGTTCTGGCAGCATTAATGCATAACCAAGCATTCATGTATTTTGTGAGACCAGGGCACTCTAACACTTTTATAACAAGTAGGGTCATATAAAAACATTGCCCAACTACAGTGTGTTCCCAGAAATGCCATATTTTTGGGACTCTACAGATGCTCTCTCTAGTGTGAGCATGAGGCTTACCTTGTAAGTGTTCTCACACCTTCTTTGTCTTTTGGTCTTCTCTGATCCTTTTCTTCTTTCCTTCATTCCCATCTTAAGTTCTTCCTCACCCTTTCTTTTGCCATGTTCATGACCTCATTCCTTTTCTTCCATAAATCACAAACAGAAGTTTCTAAGTCTTGAGGAGATTTTTGCTGTCTCCTGGATATATTTAGCTACCCCTGCTGTTCCCCATCTTCTCAGTGACATGCTGACCTACATGAAAAAGAGACATGGCATCACATAAGACATGCAGGGAAGCTACCACAACGACACTATCACAAAGGAAGCAAAAGTGCAAAGTTTCAGTACACTAGTTACCTCCTATGTCCTCAACAGGTTACTCTTGTAGTGAAGCCACTTGCCAGCTACTCAGATCTACCAAGTCTTCTAGTGTAAAAAGTGGACACGAGCATAACCTTGTTTCTTTTGAAAGCAAAGGATGCTTGTTAGAGCATCCTAAATGCTTGTGTGTTCCAGTTTAGAAGGGATCAGCTGTTTGTGAGGCAGCACGCTTAGCCAGAGAGCAGTAACAGTTACTTGCCCAGCAGTCCTCCCATCCCTTTACCAACTCTTAGCCACTTCTGACTTGATAGGCAGGTGAACAGCATGCAAATCCACTTTCAAACCACTGAAGTCTCCAGCCTTGCCTCTTCAGGCAACGCTATGTGTGTCTTGCTCTACTCCACTATGCAGGGCAGCGAACTCTGGTGCTCCCAGAGCAGCTCCGTAAGCCAGTTCAGCTGTCCTTGTGGCAGGGACCCAACCTCGAGGAATGGAGCGAGGAAGAAATCTGGAAGGTGATAATTGTATCAGCTGCTCAAATTTAATCATCCCATATTTGTAAATCAATATTTGCTGTAGCTCAATCCTCCTTGGATCAAGTGGAAAATTTTTTCTTCAAGGAGAATTAAACTGTAGCAAACTAAAGCTGTGGTTATGACAGTAGAGCACAAAAGATCACTGAAATGGACAAAGTGTTGTTACAACTATGAGGGTCTGTCATTATTCGAGTTAATTCTACCTACAGATGTTGCCTTGCCCACACAACAGCTGTGGCAGCTTAAGATGTGATCCACCCACGCTGAAGACATAGATGACTGAGGTGGTAAAACAGCATGACTACTTCCTTTCCTGCAGCTCGCTGGCTTACTGCAAACCTGCTTCAGCAGCAGCAGCAGCAGAAGCGACAGCCGTTTAAGCCAAACCAGCTGACTCGGGACTGACGCAGGGTGGGAACACTACAGCATCCATTCCAGCGCTCATCGGATGGGCGGTAGCAGCCAGCTGAGGGCAGAGAGTAGCTGAACTGCTCCAGACAGAACTGAAGCAAATAAAACAAAATCAAGTAAAGTCAATAATCTTTCCGTGAAGTTATTTCCTGTGCTGTTGGAAGGCAGTAAGCTCTCAGCTGCTTGTTACTGCCATTCAGCCAGTGGGCACCACACTTCCATTTTGGACTATCAGGTGGTGTTCTCTGATCCCCTGTGGGCTTCCTTTTAAGGACAAAGATTAGTTTAAGCAAGGGTGAAACAATAGTTTCCGTTACCCTGGTGATTTTTTTCCTGCGCTGGATTACAGAGATTCCGTATAAATCAGCTTTCTGGCAAAATTGTGGGGTGAGGAAGCACTAATATCTCCAACTATATTGCAGCTGGATCTAAGAAAGGATGTCTGTTTACAGCCTTACTGACTGGGATATTCAGCCTGGAATGGATATTCAGCCTGGAGTATGTGATGTATGGAGAAAGCGTTAACTTTGCAAAGAATCAGGTGTTTCATTATTTATAGTTCCCCAAGCATACATATATTGATTTTAGCAACACCTCTTTGAAGGAGTATCAGCTGCACAAGAGATTTGCTGGTGACCAAATGAAGGCTAGTCACCATTACTATAATAGAAAGCTACATATAGGGCTGCTTTCCTTATAAATGCAGTGAAATGTAGTTAAGAGTGATATTCTTTTTTACTGGTAGCCATCCCTTCCCTCTTGATCACAAACTGATATGTAGAACTCTTTTTGCTACGTGATAGCTGCTGGGCTTTCACTGATGAAGAATAATTTTGTTGCCAGAATCTGATTGGAAATAACATACCTGAACCTGCCTTTACAGGTAGGAAAGACTTTCATGCTGGTTTGAGGGCTATGAGGCTACGCAATGAATAGTGGTAGCAGATTTTTTTTTCCTTTTCTTCCAGATGTACTGTGATGCCTTCACACCATCCATGGAGTAGGTGTTGCTGCCTCCTTCTGTGGGCAATTATTTCAGAATTTGTAACTCAGATGTAACCATCTAAGTAGGATTACCCAGATCAATACTTTCACATTAACTTTATTTCTAGTTCACTTATCTCACATGCCATCAGCCAGGCCTAATCTTCTGTCTTGGTGTTGTGTTTCTGTTTTACAGATCTTTATTAACCTCTTTGCTGTCAATCCCACTCTCTTTCTGCTTGACACTTTCCCAGCTGCAAGCCCGAGTGTCACATCACTCATCAAGTTGATTGCTCCTAGCTGCCTCCCAGAGAGCTCTTAGGTTCACCAAAAGCATTCTCCTGACTAACCTGAGGGAAAGTAGCAGTGTCGTGAGTGTTCTCCACCACAGTATCACAAAGAACCCCAACCCAGCTCAAATATGTTTGGATTTGCCTCAAAAATTTGAACATGTTTTTTTCTGTGCACAAAATATTAAACCCACTATCCCCCGCAGGATGAAGACACTTCTTATTTATACGTAATACATAACTGATCCTTTTTAATACCTTCTGGAAGATAGAAAAAAAAAATACGAAAATAAATATTGGTGAAAATAAATGAGATTATGCTAGTTAGGTGTTCATTCAGATTTTGACATCCTATCCATTTATATATATATGTAAATGAGCTTGGTCACAGATTTTATTACTCTAGCAAAAGGATTTATAGAAAAGTAAAAGACACTATTTTTGATTGCTGTTCACTTCTTCATGTGGTCTTCAATATATATGATAATTAAAATACTATAAAGTTACCTTTAGCGCAGAAGGCAGGCATCTTTCTTTTGCTGTCTGTTGTTCCAACAAGCTGATGCAGATTTGAAGCAATCCCGTTAAGATGGCCAAGGGTACACCCTTTTGGGCCAGGAACTAACACACAAGAACTTTCCATTACATGGAGCTCATTTCACATAAAGCTGCCTTTTGCCATCTGCTTGCCACCCCTGAATCAAGAGCTTAGTGGTCTCTCTAATACTTGAGTTGAGCTCCAGAAAGCTCGATAAAATATAATCCCAGGCCAGATTTAATACTTCCCTTGACTACTGTATTAAATTTTCACACAAAATGTATAAAATTATACAGATTATCAACTTTTCTCACACAACAGAAGATCACAACCTGCAATCAGATCCAGTTGTCAAACTCCTTGTGTGTAGGAAAAGAACAAAAGGAAAAAAGACATGGAAGCAAGAAGCAAAAGAGGACTAAATCTTGTCATCTGATGTGTTCATATCTGAACTGTGGATGATACTGAAAGTATGCAATGACTAAATGTAGTTGCAGGAACTCTAAACCCACAGATAATCTTCATCCAGATGCAGCCTCTTAAGTCAGGGACGCGAGTGTGGCATTAGAGAAATTATTCCATGCTTAGAAGATATGGTATCCTAGCACTTCCTACCATTCCAAAATCCCACACTCTATAAACTTTGAAGCAAGAGTTGGCAGAAAGCAAACAAAACAAAACCATTACAGCTATATCTGAAGACTTAAGAAGTCATCAAGTAGAGGATTGCTGTGAATTAGCTCTTCCCTCATTTTCCTTCACAGATGTCAGTTAGCTGACATTAACATTGGCTAATGCAGTGCACAACACCACTAGTGCCAGCAAGCCAAAAATACAGTAGTTGGGAGTTAAAAGTCAACACAGTTCAAACTGCAAACAAGGTTCAAGTATCAAGAACAATTGCAATGGCATGCCATGGGATAAGATGCTTTTTCTGCCCCTTGCAATTTTTAAATCAGGCTTAGATGGCTAACAGACATGTACTATTTCAGCCACAAGTGACAGGGCTTTAGGCTGGAATTACTGAGTAAAATGAAGTCAGGCTAAATTATTAGTTTCTCTCTGGCTTTCACATCTATGAAAATCCAGTTTCCCAGGGCAGCTGCCCTCATCGCAGAAGAGCGGCCCACACAGCGTGCTTGAGATCTGGAAACCTGCTGCTATCACTTCATCAGTTGAAGTCCCTGCTGAGGACTGAAGCTTGTGGCACTGAGAGGAGAGGGAGTCAACACATAAAGCTGTATCTTAATATGCTAAGCCACTATGCCAGCTGATTCCCTTGCTGTTTTGAGCTAAGTAATTATTTAAAATAGCTATAAATCGGAAAAGGACTTTACTTTTAAAAGCAAAATATACTGTAATCCATGTGTGAATTAAGGCCCCTGGCTATTTTCTCTCTCACATGCACACTCGCACTAAAAGCAACTAATTCACCAGCAGTTTTTGAGCCTTTGCACTCCTTTTCCAGATGATAATTTCATAAGGAGCTTGGCTGCTGTGCTCCAACTGACACTACTACAATTACAGTCCTAAAATGTTTGCCTGTTTTCTTAAAGAGCCTATTAAAACAAGGCTATAAATACACAAGAACAAAGCAATCCTCCTTGTCCCAGTACGCAAGCGCCCTGACCTGCTGATTTTCAGGGCACACAGTATTATGCAGTACTAGGCGCGTTTGGGGAGGTGACAGCTTAGAGGTGCAGCTGGACAGAGTAAAACCCTCCAGGAGCCATAGGGGAGTGGATGTTTGCGTTCCCTCCTGTAATGTGTTTGGTTTTGTTAGCAGCTGGCAATAAACTGCTGCAGGCTAATTCTGCCTATTTTGGTTCAATAAGTGGTATGGGAGCACCTAGCAGCATTTGGCTAGGCACATATTTTCACTATGTGTGCAAATCATAATTAATGGATCCTATTTACTTGCATGTAAGCCAAGAATAAGTGCTGGAGACCAAACTTCATCCCCTATTTTAATTTAGGACATACAAGCTGCTCTAAAAGCAGTTCCGCCAGTTTCCTCCAGCCACTCCACGTCTAGCAGGGGGAAATCTTATTTTTATGGTGCTTTTTCTGAATTATCTAAGATCCTCATCCTTTTTTACAGAATTTATCTTTACAGAATCTTTATGGGGTTGAGAAGGTTCACTAGTCTTAAATCACGCGTCCATAATGCACACTTGCATTCTGCAATGGACAGAGAGCCCAGAGGTAACACTGGCCCTGCTCTTCAGTTGGAGATGTCATAGCACCACCCTCAGGGTCCCAAGCCTGAAACAAGAGACCCAAGAGGTGGGTTATATGCTGGAAAAGCCCCAACTATCTCACCATTGTGGTTTCTAGAGCCAAACTAGTGTCTTTGCACGGTGAATGCACTGAGGTGAAGATCTCTGTGCTGTGCACGAGCTTGGTGTGCCAACCAGAGAGTCAGCAATGCAACCGACACCTCTGACACACCCTGGGCTTGGTGTGCCAACCAGGGAGTCAGCAATGCAACCTGCACCTCCTGCATCCCAAGGCAGGACCTCTGGGCTTGCTTGTCCCTACTTGCTTTCCCCAGCCTGCTCTAGCTCTATTTAACCGCTGACTTTTTTTTTTTTTTCCTGGTATGCTTAAGGATAGAATAATGCAAGTTTTTACCAATTTCAGCTATGTATCTTCTACTCTTGTAGCTGGAAGGTCAACTATCAGATGCTTGAGATCACAGTGGCACAGCAGTGGTTTTAAAGTTTCAAGCATGTAGTTCACACTATTACCCAAAGCAGGTTGTTTCCCTACATCGAACTGTAAATGAAATATCTTTTTAAATGTCTTTTCACCACTTCTAGTTGTATTCCTGAATATTCACCTCTTTCACTATGTGATCTTTAACCGTACATGGGTTGTAACGCTTTCACGTGCCACTCAGTAGTAGATCCGTGTTTGTATTTCAGAATGAACTCAGCCAAAAAGGATATGAAGGGGAAGCTTCTCCAGCCTTTAAGTAAAGCTTTAAGATAAACTTCTGTAATATATTTAGAGGAAAAAGGAAGACTGCTAGACATCTGTAAAAGGAAAGCTGCACTTCTAAACCCATATACTTCCATGCCCTAGAATGTGGCTACAGGGACAAGAAAATATCATAGGAAGACTAAATTCACACAGCTAATTTTAAGCTAGAACTGTCTGTAGACCTAGCTTGCTATTCCATTTGCACTTGCCGTGTGTTCATGCCTGACTTGACCACATTGCTCCTGAATTCCAGCATCAATGGCTTTATGTCTGCTTCTTTCAAAATAATGCAAAAGGCAACCCTTTGCTGAACTGCACTGAAAAATGCCATCGGGCAAATGAAACTGGAGTCTTAAATCTACTCATCAGAGGAGGACCCTCCCAGAGCCAGGATCCCGCTGGCCTCAGCCAAATGCTAAAACTGGGTGCCAGCACTTGGGGGATTAGAAGTGTTCATCTATTTTAGAATATATCTTTCCTAACAAGAGTTACTAGCCTTTTTTAGCACATCAAGGAAAGTGCCAGGGGCGCTGGTTGACTGTCGGCTGAACATGAGCCAGTGGTGTATCCAGGTGGCCAAGAAGGCCAAGAGCATCCTGGGCATGTATCAGGATGGTGAGCAGGACTCGGGAGGTGACCTTCCCCCATTACTCAGCACTAGTGAGGCCTTGCCTTGAGTACTGTGTGCAGTTTTGGCTCTCTTACTACAAAAAAAGACATTGAGGTGCTGGATAGGTCCAGAGAAGGGCAACGGACCTGTTGAGGGGTCTGAAGAGGCTGAGGGAGCTGAGCTTGTTCAGCCTGGAGAAGAGGAGGCTGAAGTGGAAGACCTTCTCGCTTTCTACAGCTACCTGAAAGGAGGGTGTAGAGGGGTGGGGGTTGGTCTCTTCTCCCAAGTCACAGGCGAGAGGACAAGATGAAATGGCCTCAAGTTGCACCAGGGGAGGTTCAGGTTGGATATCAGGAAATTTTTTTACACTGAAAGAGTTATTAAGCATTGGAATGGGCTGCTCAGGGAAGTGGCTGAGGCACCATCCCTGCAGGTATTTAAAAGACAGATTGACATAGTGACAAGGCTTAGTGATGGCAATTTTTTTATCAGAGTTAGGTTGATGGTTGGACTAGATAACCTTAAAGGTCCTTTCCAACCTAGAAAATTCTATGATTCTTTGATTCTATGAATTACTACTATGGTTTTCAAATTTTGTCAATATGAAAGATACAACACTCTTAAAATAGAATTGTGAAGTGTTTATGTGTAAAAATGGATGAGCAGTAGATTGCACTCTGCTGGAAGCAGACCTCAGGCAAAGAGAGGTGTAACTGCCCAGAAAAGGAGGAACATGTTTATACCAGCAATCCTGGCATTGCTCACATCTAGCAGAAATAAACCAGTACCGAGAAATACCCTAGTGAATTCAAATGGCATCTGTTCCTGTGCAGCAAAGTACTTAATTGACCAAAAATTCAGAATACAAAGAAACATGTGCTCTGCTGACTTTGTGCTGTGCCCAGGGCATCCTTTTCCCTTCACGTAAACCAGAGAAAGACCATTTCGGTAGCTGGTCTCAGGGCTGGTGCCCAGGATGGAAACTTCCTCAGAGATGTCACAGACACCCTGGGGCCCCAACTTTCCATTGGAAGAGCTGCTGCTGGGATGACACACATGGGCTTCCCAGTGCCACACAGGGGCAGGGACACCAGGCTCTACACTGAGCCTGCCTTGCATGGGACCTAGCTTTGCCTTTCAGCTTCCTGGCCTTGACCAGGATGTGCTCACCATATACCAACCAACATGAAGCAGCTCTTGAATGAAAACAAGCAGGACTCTCAGACCACCACACAAACCCAAATGGTTACATAGGGGCAAAATGTCATTGTCCCCTCAGTAAAATCTGGATGTTTTTTCTCTGCCTCCAGCTTTAGTTTGTTGCTGCATGGTGGTGAAGAAAGGAGAAGGAAAGGGAGGAGACCATCAGGCAGCAGGACTCGTTGGGGGCTGTAGGTATTTTTCTACGTTTGGGAGTGGTTTGCAACTTCCGCGCTGATGCTAAAGAAAACAACACGCATGAAAGTGCTCCTGCGAGGCTCAATATAGGGTCTCTCTCAGGCTCAAATCTCAGTTTACACCCATAGAAAAAAACATATTGCCAGCATGAGCTCATGACACAGTGATCTCTCTCTGAATGCTCGTTTTGGCTTACGCGCTTGGAACAGCCTGATATTTTCTCTGTAGCTCAGTTGTGCGATATTTCACCTCACTCTTCATCAAGAACCAGGAGGGGTCCGTATTGCAATGGAATGAAAAAAACCAACAGCAGTTTTAATTTAACATGCATTTCTTTTATGAGAGGGCCTTTTTAAATGACAGCCACAATTTTTCTTTTCATACACAAAGAAATTCTCTGTGAGGGGAAGAGTTCAGGTCTGCATTTTCTCTTTTTCTTTCTCCCTCCATCATGAAAGAGCTGCTCTCCGTTGTTGACACAGGCTGTCAGGATTTCATTGCACTAAACAGATTGTTGGCAGCCAGTGGGAAGGTAAAATGAATTAATCTACACTGAAATAACAGTTTGTGCTTTAAAAAGTGGCATTCATCTGCAGATGTGAATAAATGAAGCTTTATAGCTATCTTGTTGGAGAGGAAAGCAGAGCATGCACGTTCCCAAGCATAGAAGGCACCTGACTTGTCCGAGGTCAGACTGAATACACCTGATCCAAAATCTACTGAAATCAATAAAAGGATTTCCTGCAACTTCAAGGCATTCTGAGCTGAGACCTAAACTAGTGACAGAAATAGAAAGTAATTCATGACTCTCAAATCTCTTTTCTAATTGCTATTTTAGGCTACTTTCCTTCCTTCTGTTTTAGGGCAGAATTAAACCAGAACATCAGCCAAACCACAATAATTTATTATAAGACAATATGATACAAGAGAACTTGTGTTAAAGCTTTCCAGCAAAAATTCATATTGCAAGGATAAATAATAGTACTTTGTGGCCAAGATAATCTTTAAAGGAAATCAGAATGAGTTGAAATATCCCCATGGGCTTCTTTGTTTAAGCATGAAAGCATTTATCTGAAAAGCTTTATTTACTGCAACAATTTCATGCCATCATTGCCTAGATTAATTGCCTGACAAAGCCACAACAGAAATATCAACTAGAAGTCAGAACTCAACAGTGTGGACCAGGGAAATGAAAAAGACAGCACTCAGCATTGCACACTGTTAGGCTGCTAAACAGATGCAAGTCTTTTGCAAAGAACAACTAAATCTTAATAGTTTTAAATACACCTCTTTAATTGCATAAATAACAGCCATGTAGACATAACTGTAGGATCCATTTAGGAATACTGACAGCTCTCAATTATGTGCAAGTAAATTATGGTGGCGGGGAATTAGTCATACCACAGGTACAAAGGACATCAAGATTGCTTTGAAAAAATAAGCTTATTTACTTGCACACAATACCACCCAACAAACAGCTTTAGTGCTTCCACACCCGAGCTGGGCAATGGGGATATGTCAGCAAAGGTCTGGGACTTCTGCACTCTGCAGACAACAGCATCACTGACATTTTTCTCCTACCAGTTGTTTGTAATATCTTCTCACACTCTAATTTGCATAGGTTTTATATTAGCTATGTTTTATTTTCTCTGAGTGGCCACTTCTTACTCCATTGAATATTTAAACTGATGGCGTTTATGGAAGGGGAGGATTCCCCAGTTGCCTGCTGACAACAGTCTTGCAAGAAAAAATAGCATGACATTAGCTTCATCCTCTTTATGTCCTTGCCTAAGCTCCAAACCACTTATTCACCCCACCCGAGACATTCTGACCAAGAGAAGAAAGTGAGTTTCCAAGTCAAAGGTCTTAAACAGAAAATGGCTCTCCAGCTACCTCTTTTTTTCTCTCACATTAGCAGCCTTCTAGGCTGAGGGCCAGCACTAACTGGTGGCTGGGCCAGGAAAAGACAAGCTCCCTTGGAGTGCTGGAATTTCCTGGGCCAAAACTAACATGTTCAAACCAAGACAAGAGGTAGCCAAAGTAGACTGGGGTGTATAGGCACTACACGCTCACGTAGGGATAAAACTAGCTCATAATCTCCACAGGTACTGGTTTCTGATCAGATGGAAGATACATCTTTGTAAAGACCATGTTGAATGAACCTGCTGTTGGGGAGGTTTAGACGTGGATGAAATGACAGGATTCATCTCCAGAAGGACTCCTCAGAATCTCCTGGCCAGGCAATGAGCAGGAACAACAACAAAAAAAGAAAGATTGTCCTGGTTACTAATGCTGTCCTGAGCATTTAAAAATCCAGCCAGAATGAGAATAGAAATCCAACCAGGCCTTTGGATCACAGATTTGGAACAACCTAAGATAGACATGCTCAAAGGGCAAGACACTCTCCTTGCTTTCTCCTCTGGTTACAAGCTGCATCCAGACAATATCATTTCAGCCCCCTCTGGATCCAGTTGCAGACATTTTCTTCCCATCTGTGCTCCTTTCTCAGCTAAGCTCTGTATAAAAGCTGCTCTTGATGGATTATACAAAAGAGAGACACAAGATGAATGTATGTATCATTAATATAATAAAGACTCTCCTATCTGTATCTCTTTCCAAGAACCCCAGTATAGTAAGCAACAAACAAAGATTACTCCCTCCAAAGTACAGAAGAACAATCCTTATATATTCTCTACAGGGATTGTTTAAGTTCATTCGTGAATGATCGTAACATATAAAAACATATGTAAAAAGTATTGGGTGAAACACTGGCCTGACTGAAGTCAATGGCAAATGTCCCATTTACACTAGTGGGACAGGATTTAATCCATTAAGTTCCAAAATAAACCTTTTTTTGCCTACATTTCCTTGGCTACATAGAGTACAAGTTAGGTAGATCCTCTGTGTTTGCTCAACAGCTAAAATAAAGTTACGCCTTTCCCCCAAAACACTGTCTTCTCTCCCCACTAGAAAATAGACTTGGAATAGTTTCCTCAGAAGATAACACCAAATTGTCAGTGTTTGCACTGTCTAATCTAGCTTTGGCATAACCAAGTGAACTCACTGGCTGCTGTTCCTGCCGTTAATAGCATGTAGCAGCACAGTTTGGGACCTGTCCTTTGATTTTCCATGGCTATGCCTCTCCATGTCCAATTTCAAACACGGTCAATCATATAATAAAGAATAAACCGTACAGTGGAAAGGTTAAGGAAAGGGAAAGATATTAAAATTCTCCTGAACGAATAGAAGGGCAATTACCTGAGCACCAGGGAGAGTAAGCTGGGGCAGAGAAAAATGCTCAGAGAGGGTGCCTCACCATCACAGCAGCAGCATGCAACTTACCTCTCCCCATGCTCCTCTGCATGGGTTGCTGCCTCACAGCTGCAGGACCAGCATTTCATCTGGTCCAGTTCATGCTCCCTTGAGTAAGCCTTTAGCACTGGAATTCCTACTAATAAATGGGCTGGGACACAGGTGGGCTGCTGCCAGCAGCTGCCTCTGTCTGGGGCAGTACAGCCAGACAGGTACAAGGGTGACAACCCACGGACTGCAGCACATTCTCCCATGTACCCAAGTCATGGGCAGCAATGTGGGATATCCAAGGCCAGCAAAATGTTGCAGACAAGTGAGCAACTCTCCAGGAGGGAGAGATCATTAGGAAACTATCTTTTGGGGAAGGAGAAAGTGTTCAGATTCTCTCCTGGGAGACTTTGATATCCTACTAAATTACTCCTCTC
Source organism: Nycticryphes semicollaris (assembly GCA_013400055.1). Lineage (NCBI taxonomy): Eukaryota > Metazoa > Chordata > Aves > Charadriiformes > Rostratulidae > Nycticryphes > Nycticryphes semicollaris. The sequence continues at coordinate 346,988 of VXBJ01002442.1, forward strand.
TGAACTCATGCCTGGCTTTCCCCCTGCTCATCAATTCAGGTATTAAAAAGCCTCACCAGAGCTCTGGGAGATGCAATTCCCTCTTCAAAACCTAGATCTAAAGAAGCTGTTCAATGAGAGGAGATTTTGTATGCCTAAGTTCAGAAGCCACTTCATGTTATTTGACCTCTCCGTTAGAAAGACAAAACACTTGGGCTAACATCTCAGCCTGGGGATTTTTCCCCTGTTTGAAGAAATGCAGAGAAAAGGCTTGGGCACAAAAATGAGAAAATGGTTCAAACTGGAGTTTTAAACAAGCGTTTAGACAGAACAAATATTGATCCCTTGATCCACCACGCTCTGACCTGGGGAAAGACATGAAAGAAAGAAGCAGTACATTAATGCTGTCAGAACATTTTAAAAGGAATAAAAACTTCCCATCCCAGCACGCCTAGCCTACCCTCTCTGTCTGCCTCACCTCCATTAATATGAACTGATTGTAACTGAATATACTTTGAAAAATGAAACCTCTCAGTATAGTAGAAATCAACTCCCCAGTTATTACTAGCACAGTTTCAAGGTGCAAATATGACCACAGAATTTGCTGCAAAGGGCTTATGACCAAAAGTACTGGCAGAGAAAAGACATTTTAGAAAACGCAGCCATGAGGACAATGTAACTTTTTAATTTCCCTGCAGGTGCAGGTTGGGTGGATTTATTGTCCTTTAGTCTATGAGGCAAGACTTATCTGTTGGCTTAAAACTTTGCAATGGGGAAAGACCAAAAAAGAGCAAAGGGAAAAAGAGCTTGATAGGGGAAGCTTTATAGTATGAAATTTGGAATGCTTGATCCTATGGTCCTAGTTCTGTGGTGGGTTTACAGGACACAAAGAACACATGAAAAAATTCACTTCAGCATTATTTCTCAATACTCATTCTCTTGTGCCCTTTGATTTTTATTTTTTTATTATTTTGCTCTTTACTTCCTTCTGCTCAAGGAGCAAAACCCCAGAACAGATGTAGAGATATCTGTGAAGCAAGTCAGGCAACCAGCTGAGACAGATCCTTAAAAGATGGCGATGCTGCTTCTGAACCAATCCTCTCTCATTTTACCTATCACCCTCTTGTACCTGGTACATCCACTGTCCTGTTACCAGCACACATGAGCTGGGCTCTCCCTGAGAGAGCACGTGGTAGACTTGGGCTTCCAGTGGGAGAAAACAGCAAACCTGTGCGCAGCCCAACTTGCATCAAAGCACAACAAACAATGTGCAGGTGGAGCAAGACTGGCTCAAAGCAAAGGAATGAAACAAATTAGAAAAAAAAAAAAAAACCAACATGAAGCAAAGAGATCAAATAGTCTTGCAAAATTTATCAGACCATTGAAGGAGTGTGCTATTTTTTTTCATTTAAAATGCAATATTTAAGAATAAGAAGAAACAAATTCATCATATTAACTGGGGCAACTAATAGCAAACAAATGCATGGCTGCAATGAGCCAGATATGGAGAAAATGCCAATGAAGATATTTTGGCAAGGCAAAGATGCTTCAGAGTAGAGCATACACAAGCAACACTTCCTCTCCTCCTCCCGTTATGGGATGCAGCAACAAGGATTGCCACACACACACACTGCAACTCTGTCCTGATGCTTGCTTCATTTAAAATGGGGAAAAAAAAAAAAGAATGTGAAATACAAGTTGCAAACTTAGCTTTCCAAATATTATTTCCTCAGGAATGTGCATATGCTTTATTTTTCTTGCTCAATGTCCATCATGCAAAACACTTGGTTAAGTTGTGGAGCATGCTAAGTTCGGTATAAAGATCTCATGTTTTTAATGAAAAGGGAAATTGGGCTGGGCTTTTTTGAGTGGAAGTTGTGCTGTTACAGACATTAACCATGGCCAGTTGTGTCTTGGGGTTTTTCACTGGAGCCAGAACTGACATTGTGAGAATTTGAAGGATTTCAGTCCTGGAGGCCAGAAGCTGCTCCAGAAGAAGCAGTGTAAGTCTGACATGGCACCCATTAATGGCACTTTGGAATTTGGTGGCCACAGACTGTCACTCCCAGGTGCCTGTTGGAGCTCTGCTTCCCAAATAAGTTGGGTAGTACAGGCTAAAGCGGTGGCCTGGCTGGATCTGATGTGTTTCATCTGGCCTACTTCCTCTTTCCCAGAGGGGAGAGGGAATGGATGATCAGGCAGCAAACAGCCGGGCACAGTTCCAAATAGTTGACACCGCACTGCTAAAGCTGCTGTTGCCGTCACTTGTCCCTAGGAGAGTGAGAGAAGAGGTGGGACACGTATGGAGTAACACAGGCGGGCTCTACCTCTCTACCACCAAGGAAGCCTCCAAATTGAAATGTGGCCCCCAGTACTGATAGGGTTAGACCACCCTCAGCCTTACAGGGGAAAAAAAATATAAAAATCTTTGAACAGCAAAAAGATACTTCAACACTAGCATCTTAGACCAGCAACCTATGTGCAAAACCACCCTAGCAAACACCAGAGATAATGCAATTTGCAGGGAAGAAGTTTTGCAGATAACTATAGTCATACAGACATAGCCATAGAGCTGGATCCCCTGGTGCTGTGCATAGTTACTGCTCTGGCAGTGTGTTTGCTTGGGACAGTGATTGCTGTAGGGAGGCAGTGAGCAAAGCCAGCTACATCTTATGTTCAGCCGTAGAGTTGCTTTTCCCTGAACTGCGCTGATCTCACCAAACAAAATTTATAAACCCAAGGGAGTGAATCAGCAATGCTGCCCAGTCCCATTTCAAGGGCAGAAAACTACATCAAAGTCTTTGTAGGAAAGCATATGAAAATGCCAACTCCACACTCAATGCTCATTGTGGCAAATGATAGATCACAAACGCTATTTTTATTGTTGCAATGCTTTGAGATATGAGAAACAGCCAGCAAGGCACTTTTAAAATTCACATTACTAGGAGCTCCACAGTGAATTTTAGAAGAAATGACGCTATAAACATAGCTCAAGTGATTCCAGCAGGTGGTACCTCTAAGCACCCAAAGGGAAAAAAGAAAACCATTCCTTCTTTCCCTGTGATACGCTTACCTACCTGATGGCCTCTGGTGCACAGGAGGAAAACAGATTATCTTTTTATTCTGCTGAAGAACAAACAGGAGACAAACAGGCTTTGGGCAGGACTGGAGGAAGGAACAGAGCTCTGGGCTGGGAGGAGATGGTCATGAATAGGCTTCTGCCCACCACCTCCACACACGTGGAAAAGGCAGGCTGGATGGGAGAGAGGTCTGCCCAGGAGAGAGGACGACAGAATTTCAATCTGCTGCACAGCATCCTCATCAGCCTTGGCATAGGGGGAAATTACAGCAGCCAAAGGAAATCTGACAACATTGAAAATTAATTTTAAAAGCTGGAAACATGAAATGTATTTTTGTGAGGGGCTTATCTACTTTATGTCTGCTTACTAACAAAAATGAAGCTAACACTTTTTCATCTTTCTCAGGTAAAGTCTCAGGGAACATTACTTATACCTTCTCTTTCTTAATACTAATTTTGTTCCCCATCTACTGAGAGAGAGAAGTGACTTTACATGAACTGCATGTGAGAACGTGCAGGAAAACATTTCAACAAAAACCATGGGAGAGAGAAGATGAAAGAGTATGAGGTTTCCCATTCTTGGCAAAGCATATTGTCCATACAGGAAGATTTCTAAATTCCACCACATATTACTTCAGCCCCGTTTACACCAGAGAAACACACCATGTTAAAAAATGTGTGAACTGACATGCCTTAAACCCAGGACAGTGTGAAAACACAGTATTGCCCTGAGGTATGAATGACAACAGTTACGTAGTTTTAAGATGCGTGGGCTCCTGGTGGTTAATAGTAAGGTGTCTCTCACAGATAATCACCAGTTTTGTTTTTCATACCCAACATGCCTCTCTCCATAGCTACCAGTTATCATCAATAGTCATTTCAAATGAACTGCCTCAGTACAAACAGGGTGTAAGGCATATATTTATGTAACAGCACACAGACATTTATGATCTGGCCATTAATTTTCTACACACCCTCCCACCTCACCACCCTTCCTGTTTTCTCTTTGAACAGAATAAAAACATTCAGGCTTTTTGGTCTTTTTTTGAAGATGTGGGTGGAGATGCAATATTCTGAGGAGCAGTAAGTTATCCCATTTCCTCATTGTGACCATTATGGATAGTCTTTGTCCGTGATTTTTTACTAGTAAGAGATGCCATGTTATTGCAAGCCTTAAATGTCCTTCAGTATTCACAAGGACAAAATTTTAAGCCGGTTTAGCTCTGACCACATTTTTAGGACCTGAATTATCTACATTCTGAATTATCTGAATTATCTATCTAGATCTCTTCGCTACACTACACATATCAATTCTTCATGGGGTTTAAGAAATTAAGAATAGTAAAGAGCACTATGTGAAATACTCAGAAGCTAGGCATTTTCTCATCACAAGGACAGCCTTTCACTGTGAGACAGATTTTGACATTCCTCTGCGTCTTTCCCTGCTCTGCTTCTCCAATACGAAGCATTTGCCAGGCCAGTCCCAACTTATCCTAGAGTAAGCTGAGGTTGATAAACTGTTCCTGAGCATGACACTGAGTGGAATAGGAGGTTAAAGAGAAAAAGCCCACAGACATGATGTACTTGGACATCTTTCTGACTTTGGTTTAGGTTTTCTTGGTGTGTCTCTCATTCTGTCTTAGGCTTTACCACTTGCATTTATTCTGCGAAGAATGTGAAAATTGTTGTCAGATTTTGTTATTAAAACCAGTGTGGGGCATCGCTACCAACAACTAGGGCATTTTATACATGGATCACTAGAAGGATCACTCAAGAAAAATAAAGCAGGGTGAGAAGAGCGGGGAGGATGGGAGGAAGAACAGTCATCTGTCAACATCAGGTTAGCTATCACGTGAGAAAATAAGATTTTATCCAGTATTTTCCCATCTTCAAGAATAACTTTCCACCACAAAATGCTCCCACTGCATAGTTCAGTCATCGTGTTTGATGCAGTGAGGCAGAGCCATGGGGGGACCTGGAAGAGCAATCCATAACAGTGCACACTACACCTGGACAACATGAAGCTCTCCAGAACAGCAAAGGATCTCAGAGGCTCCATGGGGATGCTGTTGATGGAAGAAGGCCAGGACAAGTTTGGGGGAAAGGAAGAAAAGCAAGGAGTTACCATGTCATAATTAATTAGGCTAGAGATAGCTTCCAACTTCTTAGCACTGTTTTCCCCATTAAAGGCTACAGTTGCCTAAAAAAAGAAATCAAGAAGCTGAAATCTGTGTGAGAAAACACTACTTTAAAAAATGTACTGCCATAGATCACAGGGCTATGCTGCTGGAAAGCACATGGACATTTTCTTCAGGGTGTGAATGTTAAGCAAAGTCATCCTATTTTAATTGTTGGAGAAGAAAAATGCATCAGTGACCTGGCAACCACATATACCTACACTACTAAGAAACTAGATAACACCAGAAATAGTTTTCTTTCCCCTTAGGTAATTAAAGGACATTTACAACCTCACAAACTAAAAAAACAGGTTGGTCCATGAAGTAGTAAAATGCAGTGCATTTCACATTTGTGTTAATTAGCAGCAAGTATTTTTATCTTAAATTTCATTTAGCTACCATGATGAGTTCGACTCACTAGTTACTTTTGAATTTCCTGTTAAGCATTGATTTAGAGCAACATGGAGTAATAAAACTCATTTAATGTGATTTTTCAGTCCCAAAATAGAAGAAAGTCATTAGCAGAATTGATCAATTCCAGTAGGTTTGCATCGCCAAGCTTTCTTTGAAAGAAGTATGTTCATTACCATATTGCATGGGAAGAAAAGAAATTGAATAAGCAGGAAAGAATTAATAAACTTACAGGACATGAAATTTGACTCATCTGGCAGCTGAAGCCCCATTCAAATTTTTGTATGGAATTTTTCTATTCATGCTCTATATTGCTGCTTTATTGAGAGCAGCTCTCTCGTTGTCAATGCAGGAAGCTAGCTTGTCAAGGGGATTTACTTGGAAATAGTTAAGTCATGTTCAAATCTGTGGTGTCTTTTCCTAGAGAAAAAAAAATATGCTGTTGGATGCAGCACAAAAGTTGTTTCTGATTGCACAGAATCTACGCCCTTACTTATCATGATAGCCTCCCAACAGGAGACTCTGTGGCTTTAAACTCATGTCTCATTCTACAGCTCACCATTTACCTGTCAGGAAGAAGCAAACCAAGTGTTGTAAGGTAATCCTTACACTCAGTCATAAAATCAGCTTCACTATATTCTTAAGTTATCTACAACGCAAACTTTGGCTTCACTCTTCATGCTTTACTCTTAAGCCTTGTTTAGAATTGTACTTGCAAGTGCTTCCTCTGTAAAAAAGTCCCACTGCGGCAGCAAAACCCACCAGACTCCTCGTTCTGCGGTTGTTCTGCAATTCTTCATGCATCAATGAATTTGCTAAAGTATCTTGAGTTATACTTCAGAGCATGAGAGTACCAGAACATTCAGATACACACAGCACCAGTGCTTCTCAGAAATGCATATATAGGCTGCATTAGGATGCTCCCATTTTCGTTTTCAGCATTGACTGCCCCCACATTAGCATATTTTCCTCTCCCATTCCTTCTTGTGTACCAATTCAGCATTCGTCTCATCCAGAAATATCTCCTCTCCCTCTACTTGCCAGGTAAATGTAGCATGTTTTCAAATATTTCCTTTCAGATGTCTCTGGTTTCTTCCAGTTTTAGTTTTTCTACTGTCCTTTGCACCTCCCTGCGAGATTGCACTTAATTACAGGTCTTTATCTACTCTCTGAGAAGCCTCTCGCTCCTCTAGGTGTAGCCCTTGGTATTCATAATTCATACTGACGCTGCATTGGCTCTCCCTTGCTCTGGAGGCATTAACTCTTCAACCCTCCTCTTAGCAATGCACTGGGTGGGCAGAAAAAAAAGAAAAAAAAAAAAAGACATATGCAGCAACTGAAAGCCCAAGAGTTGTTACTGCAGCAGAAAGAGTAAAGTTGAGGAGCCCTGCAAGGGAGACATGCTCTCCCTAAAAATAAAGCAGAAAGGTTGCAAGAGAGGTTGGCAGAAACAAGTGGTTCACGCACAGTAACCACCCTTCTCAAACACATGTGTAAAGGGGNGCTGAGAGGGAGGGGAGGGGAGGAAAAAAAGCAACACAATACAGTTTTCCCAACTCTGTGCAAACTTAAGAATCCTTATTTTCAACTGTAATTTTCTTGTCAGTGATTGCAATCGCCCTTACCTGGAGGTAAACAGCTCAATTACTGTCTGCGCCACTGAGGTCCAGTTTGCAGGTGAGTGCCCCAGCTAAACCGTGCTTTAGACACACATTCGGGACTGGTGCGCTCACAACCAAAACCCCGCAGAAAGGTTGACAAAAGCCTGGTGATAACATGCACCTGAAGGAAGTTAATGGTACTGACTTCAAAGGCTCACAACTAAACATTACAAAGCCGATGCTACAGAGTTTCCATAGAAGCAGCAACAGGAAAACAGTAACACCTAAGGGCTGACCCATCAAGTGCCTCAAGTCTCAATCTTTAGAAAGGTTTTCAAAAGAGTATTTTGAAAACAACCAAAGTCCACACCTAGAAACTCCACCATTCCCATCTAACGCAAACCCTATAGAGTTTTTCCACACATCTTTAAAAATATCTCCCCATTGTTTTACAGCAATTGATAGAATACTTATTAACGAGACAATTCTCCTTGGTTAGGTTTGGTCATTTTGCTGGAAAACCTCGCAAGCCATTTCCAATGTCAAAATATGTCAATGCTTACACTGATATATTTCAAGCTACTGACACATCCTAGATGAAATTACAATACTGTTTGACTCCTGATTAACTTTTTTTTAATTATTTAAGATAAGGAATCATAGGAAAGATGCATGTGAAAAGAAGCAATTACCTTTTACTAACCCTGCAACCGGAAGAATCAAGACAAGAACTGCAGATTCCTCTCTGTACATCACAATTCTTAGAAGGATCATCTTTCTTTTCATTGAACTTTTTTGCCAGTTTTTAGCCAGCTTCTGACCTACCAACCAAAACTAGTTCTTAGCGACTGCCATTAAAAGAAGCATCAGATGGAGTTTCCAGAAGTTTTTTCACTTGACTTTTGTTTGTCTTTCAAAAAAGCTTTTCTCTCTTCATGCAGCCTTCAAGCTCGGTTCAGCTGAAGACTTGCTTTCAAAGGAAAGACGTGATTCACCAACTGCATATTCTGCTGATGGAACAGCTGCCATAGAAAGTCATATTTATGATAGTTCCAAGTCCTGCTAATCTACTGTTACATTTTATGGAACAAAACTGCAGGTTGACCTTTTTCAGCTGATCACAATTACTACCATTTATTAATTTCCAAATCCTCACCATTTTCTTAAGTGCCCTAATAAAAATTTAAAAGCCTAATCTGAAAAAAAGGATGATGCATCTTGTCTACAAAACAATGCACCGTGTGGATGCTCACATATGTCCTGTGCCAGAGAAATGGCTTTTCCAACTCAGTTGAGGGATGAGAAAACACCAACCCAAGACAACCCACTGTGGTGGGCTGACCCTGTCTAGAAGCCAGGTGCCCACCAAAGTTGCCCTGTCACTCCCCTCCTCAGCTGGACAGGGGAGAGAAAATACGAAAACACTTGTGGGTTGAGATAAATGCAGGGAGAAATTATTCACCAATCAGTATTATGGGCAAAACAGACTCCACTTGGGGAAATTAACTTATGGCCAATCAAATCAGAGTAGGGTTATGAGAAATGAAACCAAATCTCGTGCCTTTCCTCCATCCCCCTTCTCCTTCCCAGGCTCAACCTCACTCTCAGTTTCCCCACCTCCTCCCGCCTGAGCAGCACAGGGGGGACAGAGAATGGGGGTTGTAGTTAATTCATCACACATTGCTTCTGCCACTACTTCCTCCTCAGGGGGAGGACTCCTCACACTTTCCCCTGCAGCAGAATTGGGTCCCTCTCACGGGAGACAGTCCTCCATAAACTTCTCCAATGTGAGTCCTTCCCACAGGCTGCAATTTTTCCACAAACTGCTCCAGCGTGGGTCCTTCAGGAACAGACTGATCCCCTGTGGGGTCACAAACTTGCTCCAGCATGGGCTCCTCTCTCCACAGATCCTGCCAAGAGATTGCTCCATCATGAGCTTCTCATGGGGTCACAGCCTCCTTTGGACATGCACCTGCTCTGGCATGGGGTCCTCCTTGGGCTGCCAGGTGGATATCTGCTCCACCATTAACCTCCATGGGCTGCAGGGGGACAGTCTGCCACACCATGGTCTTCACCATGGTCTGCAGGGGAATCTCTGCTCCTGTGCCTGCAACACCTCCTCCCCCTCCTTCATCACTGACCTTACTGTGTCTGCAGAGCTGTTTCTCACATACTCTCACTCCTCTCTCCAGCTGCTGTTCCACTGCAGGCTTTTGGCCTCCCTTAACCCTTCTCAGAAGTGCTACCACCATCTCTGATGGGCTCAGCCTTGGAGCTGGCTGGCATTGGCTCCATCGGACACAGGTGAAGCTTCTAGCCACCCCTCTAGTCCCCCTGCTACCAAAAACCTTGCCACACAAATCCAATGCATTTCACCCCTTGCCTCTGTGAGTCACATATTTAAGAATTACCATTAAAATCCACAATCATCACACCTTCTCAAATTCCATTCACATGAATGAAAACGAATTCCCCAACACCACCAAAATCAAAATAAAATCATCACACCACCAAAAAGTGGGTAATTTACACACAATCTACACCTCATCCTTCCACCACAATTACAACAAATTCCCCACAATCATTCCACTTTTCACTCTCCAGCTGTGTCCAGTCCATGTTTTGCCCATTACCTCTCCCAATTACTATCCTTATCTCAAATTCCTCATTGCCCCAACTTCAGGCACCAAAAAGGACTGTAATGGGTTGACCCTGGCTGGACACCAGGTGCCCCACCAAGCCTCTGTCCTGGTGGTGTCCCCCCACAACCTCTTGCCCACTCCCAGTCTGCATCCCCCAGTTGGAGAGACAGCCCTCCGTGCTGGGTGAACGCTGCTCTGCAGCGGCCAAACCACTGCTGCATTCTCAGCTACCACAGAGCACAGCACTATGAGCGCTGCTATGGGGAAAACGAACTCCATCTCAGCCAGACCCAATACACCCACCAAGAGAAATCTGGACTTAGGGGAAAAAAAACAACAACCAACCAAACAAAACAAAAACACACAAACCCACAGTGATAAAACTCCCATTGATTTCCCTGTGCCCACGTTTTCAGTTACGTGGCATGAACAGAAATATCCCTTTAATGAGCTCCCAGTAAGACATACCAAAATTAGTTTTACTCTAAGTTGGTTTTTTTTTCCACCCACACGGCTCTCTTCCAGAACCCATCCAAGACCTCATACTTAACTTCAGAGAGCTTTCAATGTTGGGGTTTTTTTAAACATATTAGAGTAAATTCATGAACAATTCTGCATTCATTTTGCTCATCCCTTCACAAGATAGGATGCTCTTCACAAAGTAACCATCAGTACTTTCTCCATTACAGCTGATCTGCAAAAATATTTGTTACTGTATTGTGAGAAACAGTCATCAATTTTAATCCTAAATTACCTCCAATACATACTTTGTTATTTTTTGTTCTTACTACAAAACCCAAAATGGGGTGGGAGGAAAAAAAGACACAAAATCATGTTGTACTGAGGGTTTTATTGATGGTTAAATTGTTGTCACTTAAATCAGGCATAGCACTTTTAATTCTTATAACAGGATTAAAAAGGAACTGGCTATCAAAGATTTTCTTCTGTAAGCCTTTATATTACCAAAGACATACCGTTCTGCACAACTTTTGTGCTGCAGGCAAATGACAGCACTCCAGCTGCGTAGCTTACCTTGTATGTTCTAGTATACAGCAAAGAGTGATCTTAAAATCTATCACTTTTACCAGTAACACTTTTCTGTATTATGTTACAAACAAAAAACATTTTCTTACTTCTTTGCAATTATGTACAGTATAAAACAAAACCCAAGGTTTATGGTAGAAATGCATATGATTTGATCATATACAGAAGACTACATTGAATTCTATGAAATAAATGAGAATATTGTTTTCTGAGATTAGACTCCTGTTCAAGATTTCTTTAACTGACATCGCAGTGTGGCACTTTCCAGAAGCACGAAAAATACATCCAGTGGACCAGATCCCCCTCTTTTGCTTCACCTTATGACTTACTTGGACAAATCTAATGTCACCATGTGTCCCACACAATCAGATATATGCGTAACACAACTCACTATCTAGGCTTACCTTGCACCAGAGAAGCACTTCAATGAAATCTGATAATCTTAAAGTGTCATAAAGAATACTTATAGAAGCGTATGTGGTGATACTCACATAACTGCAGAGTGAAGAAAAAACTGCAAAGAACAGCTTGGGAAGGAAACGAACATGCAAATCAAAAGTTAAAGAAAACAATTTAAAAAATCTCACACTTAGAACAGGGACAGCATATAATACAGCCATAAAGGAGAAGTATATTCCAAGTAATAGTTCGTAGCCTTTAATTGGCAAAACAAATCTTTATACCCAGGGCACAAAAAAAGAATGCCCCGGCAAGTGCTGCCCGATGCTACCAGATTCCTGCAGGAAGAAACACAGGTTCTGCAAGAGACTTACTAATCTCTCTTCAAAGCAATAAACAGTGGAATAAATGCAGATTTTAAAGGAAGAGCTCTTAGTGAGAGGATATACTAGAACTGTGAGCCAAAACTTCCAATTTCCCCCTCCAAAAATATCAGAAGAAATAGACACTTTACAAAAAAACAAAACAAGAAAAAAACCAACAAAACCCACCCCCCTTTTCCAAGTAAGTTCTTCTCCACTCTGCTTTCCTACAGAGGATTCCACTATTAGCAGGACAATTTTGTGTAACAACAGTGCTTTGTGGCTTTCTGGAATGAAGCATTAGCAGCCGGATAAATTACACATAAGCCAAAACCTGTGTTCTTCCCTGTCATGTTAGTTAAAAACAAAACAGATGCCATAGGAATCTAGGAAAATTCAAACTGTCATCCAAATAAAAAATGTTTAATACAACCTGTAAATACCAAATACTCCCCTCCCTTTTTTGGTGAAGATGCCTCAGACACTAGCTGTCAACTGAAATTCTGTTATTTACACAGCATGGACTCCCTCAAACTGACATTGTTAGCTACTCAAATGATAAATACAAGACTTCCTGTGCATCATAAAAGACAAGACAAGAATTCTCATAATATAAACAACTCTTAGTTTGACTTGCAAGCAACTATCATTTCTCTAACACAAATCCTAGATCTGAAAGAAGTCAGACTGGCACAGAACAGAAGTAATCACTGTGAACTACTTCCTATCAATGCCATGGCCACAGAAAAATTCTCAGCATTTGCCACTGCAGCTATTAACACGGCTACCAACGTTGCCAAAAACTGAATGGCCTGATGACTTACGCTTTTCTCCCCTCAGTGAAGAGAAAGCGCTTTATAGCAGCAGACATCACAGATAAGCTGCAGCAAGGCAGCTTACATGTTTACCACTTGTTACATGACCATAAACACAACGAAAGATTTGTCCCCTCAGGAGTAAGTATTATCTTTCAGTAATATTTTCTTCTTAATTTTTCTTTCATATGACCATGGGAATACAGCAACATATAAAATTAAGGCTGGAATGACTTCAGAGCTTTTCCTCTTAGAGCTCCGTTCTAGAAATTCTCTAGTGTCACATATACTTTGGATAACAGGAAAAAAATCAAAAACAAACACAGGATTTACAAAGAATGTCAAGAGGTCATAACCCTGTGAACAATGTTATTTGACAGTGGTCCTTGCTGCAGAAGGTCCGTTCTGAAGTGAACTGAGTGAAGATGAGCAGTTGCATATAAAAGCTTTCGAAGGGAAAGAGACACTTTAAAGATCCGTTACATTCAGTAACACAGCACTGGCAGTGCTCAGTGGTTGTGTTTATAAAGCAAACAACATTATTATTATTATTATATTGTTCTACTTTCTTGATTACTACTCTGTACTTTAGCATATATACTGTTTTATTACAGTATATACTTAACATCTGTACAGTAAGCAATACTGGTCTAAAATCTAAAGGTGTCACTCAAGACATTTCCAATAGATGGCTTTTATGCATAAATTTGCAATTAACTTTGGAGTCAAAGTCTTTCAGAAAACCTGGCTCGAAGTATTATTTAGATTCACACTCAGTAGATTCATATAAAAAGAAGCAACCACCTGCACATCTATCCTTTTCATGAACTATACATACGCCACTAAGAGAAATTTAACAGCTGCATCTGGTTTGCTGGGATCACACCAAAAAAAAAAAGACCAAAGGAAAGAGAAATAAAATTTATTATAAAACATGTTGAAATAGCAATGACTTAGCTGACTTCCTGCTCTGCTGTTCTGGGCAGAACAAGATGTGACTGAATGCTTTCAGGAAAGCCAAAAGAAAACTACAGCACAGGTACGTTGCTGCACTAAAATCGCTTTCTCTTGATAATTTCTGGTTTCCAGCTGACAGGATGAGTTTCTTCAGTCTAAAGGAAAAAAAAGAAAAATCTTGTAAGGATTATTTTAAACTTGAAATTCACCTGTAATTAGGGTTTAATTTAAAATATTACTCACATAGTGTATATACACTCTATTTCATATGTAACATTAATTACCTAATCTATGACATAATTAACACAAATGAAATTTTCTATCACCCCACTGTCTGAAGTACATGACAAAACTTGTTCTGGATTTTTTCATTTACGGTTTTTTTGTTGCGTAAGGACAAAATTCAGGTTGCCAATGGCATTTCAGAAACAGCACTGTAGTAATCAAAGCCCAGGAACATGAACCTAGAGACAGTCCTTCCAGTGACATCTGCATCAGTCCTGGCAGACACCAGAGCCTACGGTTTGCCCAGGTGCAAAATGGATAAAACATTCCTTATTGCTTTATAGGCAAGAGTTGCTCCAAGTCTAATTCAGTGCAAAAATAGAGCGGTTTAATAAAAAGCCTTGTATTCTTTATATTGAAGACAGTCCAATACACCATACAATAATCTATAGTCTTCATCATTAGGTTATTCTCAAATCTGAATCCATTTACTATTTACTTCGAATTCTAAAAATTGTGATGGCAAATAACTAATCTAGACCATATAAAGTAGTACAATAAATCTTTCAAATTTAATCTTTTTGCTAATCCTTGTGATAATGTATACAACCACACACAGTCCTCTACTAGTTTCAAAATACAGTGTACATTATTGTATTAAGATTTCTCAAAACTGTATCAGAGGACTTTTGCAGAAGAATTGATGGATATCAGACTTTTTTGTACTATAGAGAGAATATAATGAGGAATTAGGAGTGCAAAAATCAGCTGCTGTCCTCTTAGCATTATTATATACACACTGCTTTCAAATGTTAGTAACATGGATTACACAAGTCTGTGCACACTGCTTACTGATACATGTAACATATTTGAAATACACTGATTTCATGAAAATACACCAAAGAGACACTTTGACATACCGCAGTATCATCTTCTTTGTACACTTTTATGGTTTTATCAGCTTCAGCAGTTAGCAATCTGCTTTCTGACTGGTCAAAAACACAAGCGAATATTCCTGATTCACTGTCCAAAGATCCTGGCTGTACAGCTGCATGTACTCTCTGGAAATTGTATCCAGTTCTCCAGTCCCAAAGATGCATAGTACCGTTATCAGCTAAAACAGACAAACATATTCAGCATTTTAACTAGCTAATTTGTATTGGTTTTCTAAAAATGGTACCATGAACAACCAAACACGTCAGGAATAAATCAGCTGTATAATGTTCATGTAGAGCAGTTCAGTATACCTTACAAGGCTTCCCATTTTCTACCAGTTTCCTTCTTAGTTAAGAAAGGCTAACAGCAGCTTCCTCAATCCAGTATCACATAACCCAGAGAGATCATAGATTATATCACAAGGCAATTGCATCAAGTTGCTTTGGAAGCAGAGGAAGGACTGGCAATCTGAATTTCAATACTACTCCCTGTTCAGTATCATCCACTAAAGAGGTATCATCCTGTCAAAGACAAGCCAGACATTCAGGAGTCTATAATGGGACCCAGGCTTAATGTTTGCAGAGGTTCTCTTTCAAATACAGCTTAAGCCACTGCAAGTATTACTGCTACTGCCACCAGCTACAGGGCATTCACAGCAATCTGAACCCTGTATTCAGAAGGATGCTCTCAAAGCCCTTTTTCAGTAATGAAAAACAACCCCCTCCCAAAGTGTTATCAAGCCAAAACAGATCTAAAAATTCCTCCACAGCTGCCAGCTGGACAACAAATCCAGACGTGACATTTCAAGAAGTATGCTTTGACAGTAAAATACTCTAAGGTAACCTCAACTTAAAATCAGCATCAACTTCTCTGGAGTTGCTGTAGACAGCATAAGGATGTAAAGGAGTGGGTGGGAATCAACTTCCAAAGTTTAATTTTTAAAAAAACCTCACAGATAGCATTACTAAAATGATAAGGGTTTTTCATGTAAAAGAAGGAACAAATTGTCCTAAAGCCTCAACTACTACTAACACAAAAATGACCTAAAAAGGATATTCTAGAAGTCTTCAGGATAATACAGAATGAAATATGAGCTCAGTCTAATATTTTGTAAAGTTCTTGTTCTCACTATGAATGCACCAAGTGCCAAATAACAGCTTTATCCAAATTGAGAATACTTGAAAACAGCCAAGTAAGGCCAACAATGCAACTGGCTATCTTCCAACTCCTGCTCGGCCCATTTCCATTTTATTCCACATCCCTAACCTTCAAGACATACTGTATCAAACAGGGCTGAGAGCTCATGGGATGAAACGGGACCAGATTCCAGTATTTCAAAATTCAACTTAAATGTTACTTTTTCTTTTTTTGTTATGGACTGGTTACAAGTACAGAAATGCTCCTCATAAGTAACTGCTTCTGCAAACACATGGAATCCATCTTAAACTGTTTCATGACTTGTGATACTGTGATACCATCTTTGTTTACAGCTATCCAAAAGCTTAGACAAGCAAAATCAAGAGGTGAAAACTCGGGCTCTGCAAGTTACGTGGAACAACACAGTTTAGCCTTTTGATTCACCTTCCTTCTTACTTCTAGAGCTCTCCCAGGACAATCTTGTGATTAACCAACTAACACCTCAGACATTTGGGTTTAGCATCCTGCTTTAATTCTGTCTTCCACCGTTTTCTCTAGAACTCAGCTCTCAAGCCGTAGCACCTCCTTTTTCCACGCTATTTACTCACTTCCTGTTCATAACAGGACCCACCTTAAAAACTCACTTACCATCTCCCTACTATGTAAAACAATGCCTTAATGAGAAGATCTGATTTCAGCGGGGATTTCTAGAAGCTGCTTTCAAAAATGCTTGCCACTAGAAATACGTCTACATACATACTTTGTCTTGTACAAACATGAAACTCACAGAAACATCACTGATTATGATTTTAGTAACACATAGTTCCAACAAAATATTTTTATTACAGTGCTTGGGTAACTCATATATAGAAAAAAGCTACCTGCAATATGAGATAAATGTTCTTGCATGACTTTATTCACTACCAGATACTGTAAGCATTCAGGATTCTCTTCCTACTTGCACAACACAAACTAGTAGTTCCCAGACTCTGAGGACTCACAGACCACTAGCAATACTCCAATGCATCAGACGATTATTAAATTCTTGAAGCTTTTGAGTGAGAGAATTAAATTGATGTGTCACAATAGACACAAAATCTTCCTATAGGCACTGGGAGCCAAGTGGCTGGTTTCTTAGTTTCAGAATACTTGAACATATAAATAATATTGCTGAATAAACATGGATAATAAAATGTGGAGATTAGCCATCAAGCTTTTTAACAATACAAATACAACATCAGAAAATACTTGCAGGTAACTTTGAGACAACACAACCAATGCATTTGTGCTCCATAAAAAAGAATAGGGAAGATTTCAGATTTAAATGGTACAGCAAGCTTTATGAAGATGTTTCCATATCCTCCATTCCCACTGCATCAATGTGTTATTAACAGAGAGCAGCTGACAAGGAACCAGTTGTCTCCCAGGCAGCTTCCAATTTCCACACCACTCCGGAGGGGACACTAATGATTCAGACTCATGAGGATCACAGAGGATGGACTCTGGAGCCCTGCAGCAGCAGGGAGGAAACCTATTTGCTGCTGCAGATTAGAAGTCCTTTCAAGTATACTTTTGTGCATGCAGCTTGATAACACCCAAGAAAATAAAAGTGACCCTACTCACTATAAAAACAAATTGTATGCTGTAACAGGCTTATAGGCCCAAATAAAAGTGATCTCGGCAAGCATCTTTGTCTAAGGACCTCCAGCCACGTCTACATGGGGGAGCAGAGAAGGGAAATAGGAACATGGATTTCTTGTTTTACCTCCTGAGACCAGAACACCATCAGAATTAACAGCCAGTGTGTTGATAATAGCATTGTGACCAGAGAGGTTCTGAATGAAATTTCCATCTGGGAATTTCCACTGTTTAATATTATCTGGAGAACCAGAGGCAAATGTGTAACTGAAAGAAAACAAGCACAGTATATTATTAAAGTCCAAAACAGCTGTAGAAAGAGCAAATATCCTTCACTGAAACTACTGTTTAATGCTAGTTCAAAGTTACTTAGTACTGAAACTGTTTTTCCGACATTTTTACTTTGCATAAAATGAAGTTATTTTTTGATGTCATGAATTACCCGTTTCCTTTCTGTTCCATAGACTACCTAAACTTTATAAATCTTATACCACACAAGATGTTAATATGCAAACAAACATTAAAAATAATGTACATTAAGTCAGTTGTTTGGCAAATTTTCAGGTACGTGGGCATCATCAGCAAAAGTATCAGGGAAAAGAAATGAAACAACCTCCCGCCCCCCCCCCACCGGCAGCTACTCTGAACCACACACAACAA
>VXBJ01002442.1:365083-376341 GCA_013400055.1 Nycticryphes semicollaris
CCCCCCCCCCCGCAGTGACTAGTCCTCTAAAACTACACAACCAAGGATAAAGCACTACTAAAAAGTGAACTATGAAAGACAATTTGTTTTACTGAGTTACCCTAAAATAACCAATCCCCTTATTTTAACATGTGGAAGCGGTTAACAAAGGTATTTGTGTAGCACATATAAATGCTTGTAGGAATATTTTCAGTTGCCACATCTAAGCTATTTGCTGGCCATTTAACAGATTCTTCAACAAACCCAGATTATTAGGAAAAATACTGGAGTATTTAAAAAAATATAGTAGCACTGAAATATAAAAATACTAGGCTGACAGTTGCTACTGCTTGATAAAAACACTTCAAGTTTTTCTTTCAAGGAGGTATGACTGAAGAATCTCAAACAGGGTTGGGTTTTGTCAGGATTTAAGTAAACTAGGGTTTTTCTCTGCTATAACTATCAGGCATTGCACGAGATTTTTTTAATAGTTTTCTCAGATACAGATTGGATCAGAATCAATTCATATCAGACTCTGAATTTCTGCACTGACAGAATTAAATCTTAAAATACTGAAGGTGCAGAAGTACTGCAGTTCTGTGTGAATTTCTTTTCTCCAGTTTTAGTGGGGATTTATCTGACCAGGCAACTCTTGATGCATCAAAATGTAGTATTTAAATTCAGAGTACTTCCAATGACACCAGCTTCCCAGTCTAAATACAAGTAGTTTCATTTTAACATCAGTTAAATTGAAATGTCATATTCAGTGTAGCACATATTCAGAAGAACTCATTCTGTATTAATCACTGTCTCAGCCTTAGTCACACACATGCTCTTTTAGGGAACTACTTTGCTTTCTGCTAATCATCATTCAGTTATATATTCATTATTAGCCTTACAAGCCCAGTGTCACTGGTTTCTCAATGACTGCATTAAAGGCACATACATCCCAAAAAATCTGTGGGATATAAGACATTCTCAGGATTGCTAATGTACACCAGTGCCAACACTTGGGGAGCACAATCTGTGTAGCAGAAGTATTTTAGAACTGATATGAACATCTTTACAGCCTTCTAAGCTCATTAGCTTTTCACATTATTATGCCCTACCATTCCAAATCATAAGTCACGTTGGCTTTCAGTCATCACCCAATGTTATGAACTGTGAAAGCATAAAAGAATGAGGAAAACTTACTGTCTTGGATGTAGCACTACTGCTCTTACAGATTTCTTGTGATTTGTTAAAGTAACACGAGTTTTTCCTGCTACTAAATCCCAGAGTCGTATGGTAGTATCATGACTGCCTGCAATGTAAAGGAAAATTTAAAAAAAATGTAGAAACCATCATATTGATTCTATCATTATTATTGTGATAAGGCAGCCAAAACATTGTATGTGAAAGAAACAAAAATATTGTTAATATTTCTTACAAAAATATGATCCTAATGCTGCCTCAGAAAGGAAAAATGTTGCATTGTTAGTCAGAAAATGCAGAAGATGCAAATCTCAATACATATTACAACAACAGAGAAGTAAACACCTGAAACAAAGGAAGTGCAGAAAAAATTCAAGCAATGCATAGCTGTATTAGCTTAAACATACCATCAGTGAGAAATTGACTAAATTAACAAAGGTAACATCATGAACCTCACCGAATTACTGAGTGATTACATTCATGATTATGTTTTACAATCACGTTGCTTATGAAACCATGCCCATTATACCTGTAATAATTTGTGGTTCTGCAGCTTGGCATTTCACTGTTGCTACCGCGTTTGTGTGTCCCGACAGTGTGTGCACACTGGCTTTCGTCCTCACATCCCAAATCTATGAATGCACAGTAAATAAGACACAGAGGTCAATTACAGGCAAATATCCAATGTATTTTAAGCAATGTCATTGATTACATTGATTCCTTGCTATAGTTCTACAGATTTAGCAATTGCATTTAGGTAGCTTTTTTCATCCAACAATTAGCCATATAACTGCACCAGATGACAAATTTCACAGGGAACAAGGAGCCTGCCACTGAATTTCTAGACATACGGATAACTTAAAGTCACCATAAAACCAAACTATCTTCTAAATACAACAAAGCAATCCTATATATACACTATGTAGTCTAGCTACCAAATCAACAAATAAAACATTCTCCTGAAGCAACACCGCATTTCTGTGTATTCAGGCTTCAGTTTTAACCAACAAGAGCAAGTTAACATATGCAATCTTAGTATTTTCATCTGGATTCATATTAACTTTTGGTAAGTATTCATTTTTACAAACAGACAATGTTGAAACATAGCAATGCCATACTTACTCGTGCTGTTGAGTCTCTGCTACATGTTACCAGTACATCTATTGTTGGATGCAAGTCTAAACCATAGACAGCACTTAGATGACCATGGTAATGTCTGATGACCTGGATGAATAAAAAATGCGTGCACACTAAGTAGATGTTTGAAAGAATATTCTAAATGCTTTTTGTATTTGCCACTATCAAGTAATTCCAATCAGAGAAACTACAGCTTACCTTATTGTATTCAAGATCCCAGCATTTCACTTGTTTGTCTTCTCCACAAGAAAAGAGGTATGGACTTCTTGCACTTACTATCACCCCTCGTACAGTACTGATGTGTCCCGTCAAAGACAATTTCAATTTGCCACTAGCAAGGTCCCAAATCTGTATCAAAATAGGTATTGTGAGGTAAACAGGTAAAAGCTACACATTGATAGTCTGGGTAAACAGCCCAGATATCACTGATCCTGCTGCATTTTGAATTAAAAATTACAATAGCATAAAAGTTTGCTCTCCAGATACTAACATGTAATAAATGAAATCTGAAGTAGAAGTAACATTCCACTAATCCTTTATGACTAGCATAAGAAAAAAATGTTCTGCAATTCATTATTCTGCAAGCAGTAACCCAGAAATTGTTTCCAAGGATTGAAGACTTTGTTTTTAAAATAGGACAATAAAAAAAAAAAATCCCACTCCCAGCAAGCCCTAGGTTGTCAGTGATTTCTTCCAACCTCTTACCTTTATAGTTCTGTCAGCAGAGCCGGTAACAAACCACTGATTTCCTGGTTCTACTGCAATACATCTCACCCAGCCCAGGTGACCACTGATAACCTTTAGAAAAATCAAAATTTTTTTTTTAAATCAGAAATACACATACATCTGTCAATTTAATTTTTGTTCTCCAACAATGGAATCTGTTAGTATTCACCAAGAACCACATGCTCCCCAAAAAGTCAAACATTAGATACAAAAAGAGCTTGACTTCTACTTAGTTAAATGAAGAGACTTCTAGAAATTCATGTCATACACCAGAGTTGGGTAACTTTCAGTAGAGACACTGCTCCTGAAAGCAACCTTTCCAAGTCCTTTGAGAGCCCATAGTGCTGTAGCTCAACACTTGAGGCTTGTGGCGGTGTGCTCTCCCTGTTCATCTCCCTCTTCCCTTCTCCCCTCCCCTCCTCTCCCCACTCACCATGGCCATCAGTAGCCATTGTGGTAAGTTGCATCTGGTCTTTGGGGGATGGCTGACAACACAGTCCTAACACTGTCTGGAGTGGAGACCTTGATACCTTATTCCCATGAAATATGACTATAGATCAATTATCTAACTATATAAGTAACAGACAGCCCAAGAGCACTTTGAGCTCTCTTGTATGGCAGTGAGCTGCAGATCAGGATCTCCCCTTGAGCAGGGATGCCTCCCAAGGTTACTCCTTGAGGTTTAGAGATTCCTTGCCACAACAAATTCTCAGTAAGTTACTAATAGCATGCTAAACTTTGAAAGCTAAGTAATATAAAGGATTGATTGTGCATATATAATTCTTTAGATGACAAACCAATTCAGACTTTGTCATCTGGCATTCAGACACTGACTGCCTTTAAGTGGTTTTGGAGACAATTTCAATACGGGAAACATTGTTGGAGTATTTCTTTAGCATGTTATTAGTTTCAAACTTTGCACCTTGGCTTTGAGTTCCTGTAGGAAAGAACCTATCTAGAAAAAAAACACACTGTAAAATACAGCTACACTTGTGTAAACAGAATGGTAAAATTTAAAATATTCACAAAATAATTCACTAAATACAATGAAAAATGTTGGTGATCTAATCTTTGTTATTTAAGAAGACAGTGTGCATGTACAGCTCAGCTGTGATCACACAATTTTATTTCATTTTTGTGAATAAGAAAAATGCTTTGAGGTCTCTATAAAATCCTCACTTTTATATGCACATTCATGTCATACATTTGTAACTTACTCTGTACAGTTTCCAAGGTGGATGCCACTGAGGTTTGGGCATGGTTGGAGCCTTCTTTGCCATTAACGCAGAATTTTTGTTTCCACCAGCTTCGACCATAGCCTGCAAGTTAAAATGAAAATTACTCTTATGCTTTATAACCTACCTCTTTGCCTAAAATCTAAAGCCTTCTCATTCTGGTATCTCAACACTGATTAAATTTAGTCAGTCAGGGGATCTCCACACAACACACAAATGAATCTAGAAGCAATTTGGTGAACACTATATACTTTTCACATTAGATGTGCAACTCACCACAGACATTCCAGGAGGCTGTGAACGCTCAGAGATTCCAGCATGCCGGTAGATATCACCCACACCAGCAGCTGTCCGATTGGCATCCAACCTAGGTTGAATGAAAATGGTTGATGGGTTGGAATTGACTTTGTCTTTCACTACAGAATCACAGACTATCAGGGATGGGAAGGGACCTTGAAAGATCATCCAGTCCAATCCCCCTGCTGGAGCAGGAACACCTACACCAGGTCACACAGGAACGCATCCAGGCGGGTTTTGAATGTCTCCAGAGAAGGAGACTCCACAACCTCTCTGGGCAGCCCGTTCCAGTGTTCTGTCACCCTCACTGTGAAGAAGTTTTTCCTCATATTTAAGTGGAACCTCTTCTGTTCCAACTTGGACCCATTGCCCCTTGTCCTATCACTACCTGTCACTGAGAAGAGCCCGGCTCCATCCTCCTGACACTCACCCTTTACGTATTTATAAACATTAGTGAGGTCACCCCTCAGTCTCCTCTTCTCCAAGCTAAAGAGACCCAGCTCCCTCAGCCTTTCCTCATATGGGAGATGCTCCACTCCCTTAATCATCTTTGTGGCTCTATGCTGGACTCTCTCCAGCAGTTCCCTGTCCCTCTGGAATCGAGNCCTGTCCAGGTCTCGCTGGATGGCAGCACGGCCTTCTGGCGTGTCAGCCACTCCTCCCAGTTTTGTGTCATCAGCAAACTTGCTGATTGTGCATTCTTTTCCCTCATCCAAGTCATTGATGAATATATTAAGTAGTACGGGTCCCAGTACTGATCCCTGAGGAACTCCACTAGGTACAGGCATCCAACTAGACTCCATCCCATTGACCACCACTTTCTGGCGTCTATCCTTCAGCCAGTTCATGATCCACCTCACTTCCCGATCGTCCAGGCCACACTTCCTCAGTTTAGCAACAAGGATGCTGTGGGAAACTGTGTCAAATGCTTTACTGAAATCAAGACAGACCACATCCACTGCTTTACCATCATCCATCCACCTGATTATGTCTTCACAAAAGGCTAAGAAGTGCTAAGATATTACAGGGGTGCATCCAATCAAGTACTGTACACCACCAAGGATGGAAGTGCCACAAGGTCTCTGTGCAACCTGTTCCAGAGCCTCACCACCTCAAGGTAAGACACCCACAAACTCCACTTTTCTGTCTTGTATGTAAACAGAATTTCCTCCATTACAACTTCTGCCCATTGCCTCTTATGAGATCCCAAGAGGAAAAAAAAAATGGACTGAGAAATGACGCCTAGCCACACTAGAAGTAATTTTTAAAAACATTTTACAAATTAAAGCATTCAAAATACTCAAAGTAGCTCTTATTCTGACTTCTGTGGTGTGCCTTGAAATACCATAGATAACAAAAGCATTAATGAGGTAACCCAGCAGTACCTGGACTGAGAGGCAGGAAGTGCTACAGCTAAGGACTGTGCTGCAGATTCACTGGGCATCCTCTGGACCTTAGTATCCGCTGTCAGAGCCACACCTTGGAAAAAAAAAATAACATGGCACAAGCAAAGACATCTCTATTAAAAAGAAAATCCAGAAAATAGTATTACACACACATACATGTACACTTGTGAACAAGGGCTTGTCACACCCCTGTCATATTAAATCCCATCATTCAATGTCGTTATTTTTCACATGTGAGTCAAATCTGCTGCAATTTTTGTTTTGGCCCAAATTCTTTTCATCTTGATTTCTATAGTAGAAAATGGTATGATTTGTCATTGGAAATAAAAAAAAAAAGCCTAACTACAAGCAACATCCATCTTTTCATCCAGCTTTAACTACTATGAAAATCCAACAGTCACAGGAAAAAACATGTTCTTCAGAAGTATTTGCTAACCTAGGTGCTTTAGTGCAGTTCATTATGCCATCCCTATGTGGCAGTTGGTATCATGCAGTAGTGCCAGAACTACAAAAGGCTTAGTCCTACTGAAGTGAGAATTTCAGACTACAACTCATAATTTATAACCTCATCCTAAAAACAACACATCACTTTTTAAAAATCTAAAAATTTGCCAGAGTGTAGCTTTGGTGCTGACTGGTGAATTTATTCCACTTATTTCTGTATTTCTTTCCCTAACCAAAATTTTGGCAATTGACAAAGACAACATTTGTGTGAGATATTCAGGTTAAAACAAGAAACATCAACAAAAGAAATCTAATTTTTAACCATTACACATCTGATTCTATTAAAAGAATATTGAACTCGAGGAAACATCTGTGAGCAAGTACTTGTCCTCATAGTTACAGTCAACTGTGCATTTTTTAAATGGTTGCAAGTCCACGGAATACTCACATTTGTTAACTTACAAATCAAGCCACAACACATTCTGACCATATTTGTAACAAACTTAAGCATTAACAGTAAAAGATGAACAGCTAAAACTAAACTGCTAGAAGGAGAGAGCAGAACTGATGAGTAACAGTGACAACTAGCAATGGCCAATATTTCAACACTGAATCAAAACTCTTCCAAGCATAGACAAATCCCAAATGACACTAAAATTATTAGACCCTAACATCTCTGAGGAAGGTAGTAATACTTTTCTGCTCCAGTGAGGAAAAGGTTACATTCCCTCTTGTCATTCAGTGTCCTTCTCCCCCTCCATGTTCACAACAAAGTTCTAAAAGCAGCTCCATCACAGCAGTGATGGCACCAGGGATCATCGAATGGTCCAGGCCAAAGGGCACCTCTAGGGCACATCTAGTCCGACCTCGCCGCAGTCAGCAGGGACACCCCTAACTAGACCAGGTTACCCAAGGCCTCATCGAGCCACACCTTGAATATCTCCAGGGAAGGGACCTCAACCACATCCCTGGGCAACCTGTTCCATCACCCTCATAGTAAAGAGCTTATTCCTAATATCCAGGCTGCTCTCCTCCAGCTTGAAGCCATTGCCCTTCATCTTCCTGTAGATCCCTTTCAGGTACTGGAAGGCTGCTATTAGGTCTCTCTGCAGCCTCCTTTTCTCCAGGCTGAACAACCCCTGATCTGAGGGTCTTGGCAAACTCCCCAAGAGAAAGGGGACCAGAGTATTAGAGAGGCAATTACTAGAGTGGGTTTTTTTTTTTTTTTTTTTTTTTTATGTCACCAGGAAAGGTGAAATCTCATAGAAATGAATGACCACCTCACAGTAAGCTCACATCCCCTGAAGCTTTGTGAGAAGACACCACACCTTTCCCTAAATCCTGCTCCTACCCCAGAACATTTATCAGCCATAAAACTCTGCATCAATTCTATGAAAGACTTCAATAGCACCTCGCTCTACTATCGGCTATGGATTCACAGCTACAGGAAACATGCCCCTGCTAGGATGGAGGATGCCTAGTTCTGACAGGAAGGCAAAAATCCCAGGCAAACCCTCACATGATTTTACTCACCAGGCCCAG
This sequence comes from Nycticryphes semicollaris, assembly GCA_013400055.1. Classification (NCBI taxonomy): domain Eukaryota; kingdom Metazoa; phylum Chordata; class Aves; order Charadriiformes; family Rostratulidae; genus Nycticryphes; species Nycticryphes semicollaris. The sequence continues at coordinate 373,044 of VXBJ01002442.1, forward strand.
GTGGGTATGGATGTGTACCAGTTATCATATACTCAAGTTCTTGTCCTACAGAGCAACAAAATTTCACATTAATAATCAAATTTTATACTGCATTACAACTGACGCGCTTAAATAGGAAATACAGGAAAACAAAGCAAGCCATATACATCAGGAGAAGCCAGCAATCACTTCTAATGAACTACACTTAGACATTTCTTATTCACATTAATTTGTTCTGGTCACCTCTGTTTCCAAAAACAAAATAATATTTTTAAAATAGTGATGCCACTTGTTATCAAGAGTGACTCAAAGGAAAAATCATCATACTGCCAAAGTCACCTCTTAAAGTAGATAACACAGAAAATGATTCAAGTACTCAAATAGCATGGGTGACTGAAACCTAAGCAAATCACAATTGACTGTGTGTGCTATCAGAAAAGAAAAAGGTTCTTTTCTTAAAATATTTTTCACTGTTGCTCAGTATCTTTTATTCTGAGAACACTTCCAAATAAAGTACCTTGAAAAAAACACCATCTAAAATAAGGCAGCATTTGGCATTCTTTAGAAAATAAGTTTCTTTATGGGATCTACCTAATACATACACACTTTACATATAACCAAACATGGGCTGTAAAAACCCCAGATTTAAAATAAAGATTTTCCTGGTTTAATTGTTGCACATCTTAAAAAAAAGTCTGAAAAAGTTCTGTGAAACAAAATTTTAAAAAAAGAGCCACACTAAAAGAGCACGTCCTTGACCATCATGAACCTGTAAGAAGAAATATATTATTAATCTTTCTCATTCTCATTCTAGAGCTTAAGTACAGCACACACTTATCATAAAAATTACCTATTTTGCTAATGAGTTACTGTAAAAAATTTCACAGTACTCTATTACTCTTTTGTTAAAACAAATTTCCTCTTTGTTCTGAATCACCTTCTGCGGACCCTAGCAAGAAAAGTACTGAACAATGAAGAAATGGTATTTTGATTTCTGTCTTTACCTCCAATGGATTAACACTGGACTTCAGACTTCACATCAGCAAGACTGTCACAAAAGAAAGGACAAATAAAGCACCAAGAGCAAACTAACCTTGATTTCCAGAAAACTGCTTGTGTCCATAAGGATCCCCAGTGTTTGGGCCTCCTTTCTCTCTCAAGTTTTCTTTAAGAGTAGGCATATGTAACACTGAGCCATACTCAGTACGCAGCTTGACTGCCATCTTTACTTTGTGACTGTTGGAAGAGTAAAGCACAATGCTGATTAAACCCTGAGTCTGGGTTTGTTATTACGTTTTTAAATACTTTAAAGGTTTTATACAACTTGCTTTACAATTCTAACATTTTTTCTTCCTTCAAGACTACACTCTTAACTCTACAGAAACATCTCAACTTGTGACTTGAATGGAGCAACCACTAACAATTTAAAACTCTTGAGGCATACCAGTGATTCATTGATTGCAGTACTTACCTTTCTTCATCTAAAGGGATAGGTTTGGCATTATCAGCTACAAACATGTCATGGGTTCTCTTCAAAGATCTGAACACAAGTGTGTGCACAGAATGCTTTTGTACTTCCTAAAATAAAGAAAAGAATATTTAAATAAACTTGGACATAACTAAATGAAAAATTCAGAATGGAAACATAAAATGAACGGAGTAGCAATTTCATGCTTGAGTACTGATAGATGATACAGCACTATTTAGTTCACAGAAAACACTGCTCTTCTTGGAAACTAAAAAATTCAGTTTCTTTGTTAACTGTTTTAATTCAGCATTTAGCCCAAATAATACTCCTTTTCTTGCAAACTGTCAAGACTTTGAAAAGCAAACTAAAAACTGTGATCAAACTTTCTACACTGGCATCCGCATGGCAAATCCATGAGCACACAAACCTTTTTTCCTCATGCTTTCCAGTTCTGTTTTCATATGCAGGCAATAAAGTAATAAAGTTACAGGGTCTGAAACCATTCCTGTATATTTTATTTCACTATCACCACAAATATAACAAGGGGAATCATCAGTTTCTGTGCACAGTGTCACTTTACATAAGCACAGCATAGTTTACTGAGATAAAACTTGGGATCAAGCCTCACAAAACTTGTTTCCCTTTTGTAACTTTTACTTGTTACTAAAATCAAAACATACTTAAAATCTCATTCAGGAACTAACAAAAAGTGTTAAAAAGCTCTTAACTTATATAGAATATATGCTTACCAACAGCACAATTCAGTTTATTACTGTTTTCCTCCCAGGGGACAAAAACATCATTAGAAATCTCAGCCTGCTCGCTTAGGTACAAAACCAAACTCTCTGCATGCCTGTATTTGTTCTGTATGTCACACAAATAACAACAATAAACTCAAAGCTACATTAATAACTTTTGGCACTGGGTATCACTCAGCTGCCCAGTCTCCAAGATGCATTACACAGATGCTTGTCCTGTTAAGCTGTTTGTAGGTCCATTTTCCTGCCTGAGATACAGTCCACTCATCAACCCATTTTGTGGTGGCTGTTACCCTCCTAACTCAGTAGTACCTACACAGTTTTCGCTCTGGCTCAGTAGGCTCCTGCAAGTTGCAGGTATTAAGTGAACTTAAAAACCAACACAAACCAGCATTTGGAACGGGGTTAAGAATTTCATACTACTAGAGAAAGAAATAAGAATTACAGTAGCTAGTCACTATTCAACAGCAGCTATCAAAATCAACACACAAGTAATAGATAACACAAAGCCTCCCCAACAGGGAAGGAGCACCTACAAACATGTTTTGACAAAGATGCCGCTCTGTAAAAAAAAAAGCTAGCAGTGTTACATCGAGCAGCTTGCATGTTCCTGACAACACGACTTGCTTTTAGAAGTGAATGATATTCACTTCGCAGTAACTATTCCATGGGCTATACAACTAGTGGCCTCCTTCCCAGCTTTACTCTTAGTCCTCACAAAAATGGTACCGTTTCCTCGACTAGCCGACAAAGACATTAAGTCACCTGCAGCTGGCCATCACAGCGTCACCTCCCCAGCACCAATTCCGCACCGGGCGTCAGGTCAGGCAAAGTAAAACTGCCACCTAAGACCCTCGGAGCCCACAGCCCTGCACAACGGCTCCCGCCAGGCTGAGGCCGCGGCCCTCAGACCGGCGAGAAACATCCCTCTCGCCTCCTACGGTCAGCACGCTGCCCCCTGGACAGACTGGGCAGGGGCTGGGAAGGCAAAGGAATGGCCATGGTTTGTTCCCACAGAGACATTTTTGTGCCAAGAGGGAAAAGAGGCTGAGGGGATGCGATGCGTAGCCCGGTGGGCCCCGGCGGGCCCAAC
>VXBJ01002443.1:3944-17344 GCA_013400055.1 Nycticryphes semicollaris
GCAGCATCTGCTGCCAGAGCTGCCAGGGCGGGCACCCTGCCATGGCCCCGCCATCACCCCCACCCTGCCATCGACACGACCCCACTGTCACTACAGCCCCGCCATCACCCCCACCCGGCCATCACCCACAGCCCCACCATTGCCCCTGCCCTGTCATGGGCCCTGCTGTGCCATCGTCCCCACCATGGGGCCACCGCCATGGCCCCATGATCATNCCCAACCCCTCCGCTGCCACCAGCCCCTCTAGTGCCCCAGCCAGCCCCACATCCAGCATGGCCCCTCCATCTCCAACCCACACGAGCAGCACCGTGAGCTCAGCCCCGGCACAATCCGCGCTGCCCACCCCACTCTCCTCACCCACGCTCTTCCTTTCCTGAGCTTGCTGCTGTGGCAGCGCACACACACCCCCACCCCCTGCCCTGATCAGCCCCGATTCTGTCTTAAAATACAACCCTGGCATTGACGAAAGCAACAATTGCGACAACTGAGAAATGCTGCCGAATTTAGTGGCACCGGTGGGTTCCTGGAAAGCGGGGATGGGGCTGGGGGGAGGGAGGGAAGGAGAGAAGGGGTGGCACATTGCCATCCCCCCACCATCTGCCCCCTCCTTACAGCTCTGCGGGAAGGTGCCAGGCATGGAGGGGGACGGCAGCCTGGACCCCCCGACCCACCCTGAAGAGGTGGGCAACAGCCTGGGCAGCAACAAGGTGAGGGGCAGCCTGTGGGGAAGGGGTTGGGGAGGCAGGGGGGGCAACCATACGTAACCCCCAAGCTTGCCCCCACCTCTTGCAGGTGGAGGTGGTCTTCTGGCTCCTGTCCATGCTGGCCACGCGGGACAAGGACGACATGTCACGCACGCTGCTGGCCATGTCCAGCTCGCAGGAGAGCTGCTTGGCCATGCGCAAGTCGGGCTGCCTGCCCCTGCTCATCCAGATCCTCCACGACTCCGACGGGGAACCGGGACCCCCCGAGAGCCCCACCGGCGCCAAGGATGCCCGCATGCGTGCCAATGCCGCCCTCCACAACATCGTCTTCTCCCAGCCCGACGAGGGCCAGGCCAAGAAGGAGATGCGGGTGCTGCACGTGCTGGAGCAGATCCGCTCCTACTCGGAGACCTGCTGGGACTGGCTGCAGATGCAGAGCAGGGATGGGGGCAGAGGCCCCCAGGGCAGTGCGGGTACTGGGGGGGGGTGGAGGGGGTGGGGGGGGCAGCGTGTGTTGTGGGTGCACTGGGGCTGGGAGCATCCCTGTGTGCTGGAGGTGGTGGGCAACAGGGAATGGCTGTTGGTGCCAGGGCTCCAGGGCTGACCCCCGCCCTCTCCCCGCAGCCCCGGTGCCCATCGAGCCCCAGATCTGCCAGGCCACCTGCGCCATCATGAAGCTCTCCTTCGACGAGGAGTACCGGCGGGCCATGAACGAGCTGGGTGAGCACAGGGGTGGGCGCGGGGAAGGGGCTCCCTCCATCCCTGCCCACCCTCCTCCCCAGTGTAATGGCAGCAGCACTGGGGAACGGGGTACTGGGGGACTGGGAGAGGGGCCTCCTTGGCTCAAGTGACCCATCCCATCCCATCCCATCCCTCAGGTGGGCTGCAGGCGGTGGCTGAGCTGCTGCAGGTGGACTATGAGATGCACAAGATGACGAACGACCCCCTGAACCTGGCCCTGCGGCGCTACGCGGGGATGGCCCTCACCAACCTCACCTTCGGCGATGTGGTCAACAAGGTTGGGGGGAGCCTGGAGGGCTGCAGGGTGGGGAGCAGGGCTGGGGGGAAGGGGAGGCACAGTGTTACCCTTAACACCCTGATCCCCCACCCCAGGCAACGCTGTGCTCCCGCCGGGGCTGCATGGAGGCCATGGTGGCTCAGTTGGGATCCGACAGCGAGGAGCTCCACCAGGTGGGTACCAGCAGCGTGGGGGGGGCTCCCCAGGGGAAGGGTGGGGGACATTGTTCATGCCCACCTGCCCCACTCTGCCATCCCAGGTGGTCTCCAGCATCCTGAGGAACCTCTCCTGGAGGGCTGACATCAACAGCAAGAAGGTGCTGCGGGAGGTGGGCAGTGTGACCGGGCTGATGCGGTGCGCGCTGCACGCTGGCAAGGTGAGCACCAGGGCAGGTGGGAATGGCCACTGGGGTGTCCAGATCGAGGGGGTGGGGGAGGATAACGGGGGTCCGTGTGTGTCCCTGGGGCAGGAATCCACGCTGAAGAGCGTCCTGAGCGCGCTGTGGAACCTGTCGGCGCACAGCACGGAGAACAAGGCGGCCATCTGCGGGGTGGAGGGAGCCCTGGGCTTCCTGGTGAGCACCCTCACCTACAAGTGCCAGAGCAACTCGCTGGCCATCATTGAGAGCGGGGGCGGCATCCTCAGGAACGTCTCCAGCCTGGTCGCCACACGGGAGGACTACAGGTGAGGTGGCCCGGGGATGGGGATGGGGACAGGGACGGTGCCGGGGAGGGGGTCAGAGACCTCACTGATGGCTGGGGGTCCCCGCTGTCGTGCAGGCAAGTGCTCCGGGACCACAACTGCCTGCAGACCCTGCTGCAGCACCTGCGCTCGCACAGCCTCACCATCGTCAGCAATGCCTGCGGCACCCTCTGGAACCTCTCCGCCCGCAGCCCCCGTGACCAGGAGCTGCTGTGGGACCTGGGGGCGGTCAGCATGCTGCGCAACCTCATCCACTCCAAGCACAAGATGATCGCCATGGGCAGCGCGGCTGCCCTCCGCAACCTCCTCACCAACCGGCCCCCCAAGTACAAGGACACGGCCGTCGTCTCGCCGGGCTCCTGCATGCCCTCCCTCTACATGCGCAAGCAGAAGGCGCTGGAGGCCGAGCTGGATGCCAAGCACTTGGCTGAGACCTTCGACACCATGGAGAAGCAGAGCTTGAAGAACCAGAGCGCCAAGAAGCCGACGCGGCACATGGAGAGCCTGGTGAAGGACTACGCCTCCGACTCCGGCTGCTTCGACGATGATGAGGTGCCCAACATTTCCACCGGCGTGGAGACGGCCAGTGCCTCCGTCCTCTCCATGTTCCTCAACTCCTCCTTCCTCCAGGGGCAGGCTCTGCCCCGGGCACTGGCACAGAGGCGATGCCCGGAGCCGGAGAAGGACGGCAGCAGCAAACCAGCTGAGCCCAAGAAGCTACCATTGCCAGAGGATGACGTCTCGCTGGCCGCCGAGAAGTTGGCCAACAAGATCTCCAGCACGGTGGCCAAGATTGACAAGCTGGTGGAGGACATCTCCACCATGCACACTTCCTCGGATGACAGTTTCAGCCTCAGCTCGGAGGACCACTGCCTGGACTGGCAGTACGGCCCCGAGGAGGTCCACGAGGCTCGTGCCCAGTCCTGCTCGCCCTGTCGCCTCTCAGATGCTGGTGGCTTCGCCAAGAGGGAGACTCTAAGCCGGGCACACACGCTGCTGCGGCTGAAGACGGCCTACACCAGCCTGTCCAACGACAGCCTCAACAGCGGCAGCACCAGTGATGGCTACTGCACCAAGGAGCACATGAAGCCCTGCACCAGGGCCGCCTTCCTCGACTACCGGGACGAGCTGCAGCGGTACCAGAAGCGGCCCAGCCGCCTTGACCTCAAGAGCATCCTGGGGAGCAAACCAGAGCGGGCTGAACCCCCCACACTCAAGGGCAGAGACCCAGCCAAGCCGGACAAGCTGGAGCAGCGAGACCTGCCCGAACGGGCCAAGAAGACGGTGACTTTCCCCAGCCCCAAGACGCTGGAGAAGGAGCCCGAGTGGAAGAAGGAGACGAGCAGCAAGGTCTCCCCCGACCCCCAGGTCCGCACCATCAAGCTCTCCCCATCCTACCAGCACGTCCCCCAGCTTGAAAGCCTGGCCAAGAGCAGCGCGGCCACCGGCGCCAGCCACCACCCCTCACTCCTGGGCAGAAAACAAGCCTGGCTGCCCCCCACGCTGCTGCAGACAGCTGAGACCCTCAGCAAGATCCCAGAGAAGCTGCCTGCCCACCCACCAGCCACAGCTGAGCAGGAGTCGGTGCAGAAATATTCAGTGGAGGACACCCCCATCTGCTTCTCCCGGTGCAGCTCCCTCTCCTCCCTCTCCTCTGCCGACAACGTGCTGGATGGGCAGAGCCACAGCGAGAACGACCTGGACAGTGACTCCTCTCTGGAGATCCTGGAGATGGAGGAAGGGGACGGGGAAGGTGAGGATGGGAGTCAGGAGAAGGAGAAGGCAGCAGATCCAGGTCTGGCCACGCCGGTGGGGATTTCCCAGCCCATCACCATCCCCTTCCCAAAGCGCGACAAAGTCTTCCTGCGGGAGACATCACCATCACGCCAGGAGGACCTCACACCCTCGAGCTCCTCGGAGAACTACATCCAGGAGACACCACTGGTGATGAGCCGCTGCAGCTCCGTCAGCTCCCTGGGCAGCTTTGAGAGCCCCTCCATCGCCAGCTCCATCCAGAGCGACCCATGCAGCGAGATGATCAGTGGCACCATCAGTCCCAGCGAGTTGCCCGACAGCCCCGGGCAGACCATGCCCCCTAGCCGCAGCAAGACACCCCTCTTCGACCTGGGCTGCCAACCGGAGAAGGAAACCAGCCAGTTTAACATCCAGTGGGAGAACAACGTCAAGAAGTTCATGGAGATCACCGACTTCAAGGAGCGCTTCCAGCTGCCCCAGGACCTGGACTCCATGGTCTACTTCACAGTGGAGAAGCCCAACGAGAACTTCTCCTGTGCCTCCAGCCTGAGCGCCCTGCCCCTTCACGAGCACTACGTCCAGAAGGACGTGGAGCTCAAGCTGATGCCCACCTTCCCAGAGAAGAACAGCCTCAACTTTGTGGCTCATGAGAAGCGGGAGGAGCGGCGGGAGGAGCGGTACCTGGAGGGCCGGCGATGGGCCGAGCGCCCCGAGCCCCCCTCCGATGACGACATTGAGATCCTGAAGGAGTGCATCAGCTCGGCCATGCCCTCCCGCTTCCGCAAGGTGAAGACCTCCCTCCTCTCCGGCCAAGTCCTGCACCCCCAGACAAAAAAGCCAGTCCACGTCCCAGTCTACATGCTGGTGCCAGCCCACGCTCACCCTGGCGTCCCCAAGCACTTGCGTGCCACCGCACGCGACCTCTTCAAGGACGATGACTCCTTCACCGACTCGGCCGATGGGACTCCCGTCAACTTCTCCAGCGCCGCCTCCTTGAGCGACGAGACCCTGCGCTACCCGGCCGGTGAGGAGGCTGAGCACCCCCGTGGCCTGGGGATGGGGCGGCCGGGGGGTGTCCTGCCCGAGGGCCACCACGAAGTGGGCAACGCCGGCACCATCCCAGCCAGGAGAGCCGCCTCCGGCAGCTCGGCGCCCGCCCGGCTGAGCTCAGCCTACAAAGGGAAACCGGGCTCGAGCCGTGGCCAAGGTGGGGAGGGAAAGCGGGGTCAGACCCCCTCAAAGAGTGACCCCAGCCTGGAGCTGGAGGTGGGGAGGAGCAGCGGTCCCCCTGGGAGGAAGGATGCTCCCCAGGAGGATGGGGTGGCCTTCCAGTCGCTGTGCCACACCACGCCGACGGAGGAAGCTGTTTACTGCTTCTACGAGCAAGACTCAGATGAGCTGCCTGAGGCGGGCAGGGGGGTGTCCGGTGGCGGAGCCCAGCCCAGCCGGGCAGCCAGGAGGGAACGCTGGGACAGCTCCGTCCCCAGGAGCGATCCCGAGCCTGGTCCCCGATTGGCAAAACCACAGAACAACCTCATCGCCGACGAGACGCCGCCGTGCTACTCCCTCAGCTCCTCCATGAGCTCCCTCAGCGATGCCAACCTCTCCGACGGCGAGGAGCGGGGCCAGCCCTGTGGAAAAGCCCCCCGGCCGCGGTCGGCCACGGTGGCAGGGCAGGCACAGGGGGGCTCCGCCAGCTCCCCCAGCCTCAACTCGGAGGATGACCTGCTGCAGAAGTGCATCGGCTCAGCCATGCCCAAGCGCCGGCGGCCCTCAGCTCGCCGGAGGACGGCAGAGCGCAAACAGAAGCCACCGGCCACCGTTGGGAGGGAGCAGAAAGTGGAGGTGAGGCATCACCCGGCTGAGGACGCTGGCTCCGACCGGGGCTCCGACCTGGACAGTGTGGAGTGGCAAGCCATCCAGGAGGGTGCCAACTCCATCGTCACCTGGCTGCACCAGGCTGCCGCCTCCCTCTCCCGGGAGCCTTCCTCTGAGTCCGACTCCATCCTCTCCTTCGTATCCGGGCTCTCGGTGGGGTCCACCCTGCAGCTCTCCCTGGGCAGGCAGGAGAAGAAACGGGCCGGCAGCGTGGCCAGCAGGGAGGCAGCGAGAAGGGAGCACAGTAAAGGCCGCCCCGAGAGGAAGGACGTGCCAGGTGCCCGTCCCGCTGGCCGCGGAAACACCAGGGCGGAGCGGAGCCCGGCACCCACCAAACCGGTGCCCAACCTGCCCGTGGTCTTCCGTGGCAGGACTGTCATCTACATGCCCAGCATGGCCAAGGATGCCCCCAGCCCACGGGCCACCCCCAAGAAAAGCCCCTCAACGAAGCCGGAGGCTCCACCGGCCAAGAACCTCTCCCTGAGCCAGCAGCGCTCGCGGAGCCTGCACCGCTTGGGCAAAGCCCCCGAAACGGGGGACATGACGCTGCCCAAGCGGAGCACGACACCACCCGCCCGCATTGGCAAGGGACCCCCCTCCTCAGGTTCCTCCCGCACCTCCACCCCCTCCCAGCACGCACCCAAAAAGCTGCCATCGCCCTCCCAGCTCGTCAAGCAGAGTCCCCCAGCCACCAACAAGGCAGGCAGCTCGCCCTCCCCGCCGGGACCCCCAGCCAGAGCCCCAGCCCCCAAGTCTCCAGCCCCCAAACAATCCAAGACGCAGAAGTCGCCCGTCCGCATCCCTTTCATGAAGAAGCCCAGCAGGAAGGTGCTGCCGGGCCGGGGGGCCATGCCGGTGCTGGAGGAGCAAGTGGATGGCGGCAAGGAGCGGGGCGGTGGGACGGGGGGCGCGGGGGGCAGTCGGCTCAACCTGGTGCGGATGTCATCCACCCGTTCCAGTGGGAGCGACTCGGATCGCTCCGGCTTCCTGCGCCAGCTCACCTTCATCAAGGAATCCTCCAGCCTGCTGCTACGGCACCGCGCTGAGCTCTCCCCAGCCCCGCCGGCCGCCTCGCTGCCTCGCCGTGCCTCCCCGCAGCGCAGCCGCGCCGCCCTCCCCGCCGTCTTCCTCTGCTCCTCCCGCTGCGACGAGCTCAAGGCGGCCAAGCCGGCAGCCCCCAGCCCACGGTCCCTTGTCCCCAGGGCCCAGCCCCGTGGCAAAGTCGCCGCTGGGGCCAAACCGCCCCGGAGGACCAGCTCGGAGAGCCCGTCCCGGCTGCCGGTGAAGACCAGCATCCCCGCGCCCGAGCCCTTCAAGAGGTACTCGTCCTCCCCCAACATCAGCGTGGGGAGGAGGACGGGCAGCCCTTCCTCTGTCCTCTCTGCCCGCTCCGAGGCTTCGGCGCGGCGCCGGCCGCAGACCGAGACGGCACCCAGCGAGCAGCCAGCGAAGCCACCAGTGGTGATGATGAAGGGCACGTGGCGGAGGATCCGGGACGAAGACATCCCCCACATCCTCAAGAGCACCCTGCCTTCCTCCGCCCTGCCGCTGGTGGGTGACGGCGAGGAGGAGCGCCCCAGCACCCCCGGCCCCAGGAAGACCAGCGATGCTGTGGTGCAGACCGAGGACTTCTCCACTGCCAAGACCAACTCCAGCACCTCTCCCACCCTGGAGACCCGTGAGGGCCCCCCCCATGCCCGTGCTGCCTGCGATGGTGAAGCCCCAGCCCCTGCCAAGGCCACTCTGCCCATCTCCTTTGGCCATGAGGCACCAGCCGGGACCTTCCCCTCCAGCCGGCATGGCTCCCCAAGCAGAGCTGCCCGCGTCACCCCCTTCAACTATGTCCCCAGCCCCATGGCGGTGACAGCGGTAGCTGACAAGGTGGTGGAGAAAATCCAGGCTTGAGCAGCTGCCACCCATGAAGCCCCAGCAAGGGTCCTGTGGCCCCCTCCTCTGCCCCTCCAGAGCTGGCCAGGACTGTGCTGGGGGGGGACAGTGACATGGGACAGCTGGGAATCGGCGAGTCACCACAACACACTGCCTGCCCCAGCTGGAGTCTAATTGTACCAGAGCATCACAGTTCCCAGTGCCGAGGACCGGGCAGAGCCAGGGGGACCCGCTGGGTGCTGGGGCTGGTGCCCCAACCTGGGGTGAGCCCTCAGTGGCCACCTCCTCCCACTGATGGGCATCCCAGGACAAGCCAAGGGGAGCTCTGTCTCCTCATCCCCCCCCCTCATCCTACTCATCCACCCGGGGCAGAGGCTGGACCAGGGCCTGATCCTGCCACCGGGCAGATGCCAGGTCTCACCACACGCTTCAGCTCGTCTCAGCACTGACACCGGCTCATTTATTAATGAGGGGAAGGGAACACACGGCTGGACCAAAGCAGGGAGAGACTTCGCAGGGGGAGACGGGGCTGGGACCCCGCATTTGTGCTGCTGGAGGCTCCTAATTAAGGTGTGCTGCTAATCATTAACGGGTAACCTGCAGCCGTGGAGCTTGCACTGGTTCAAGGTGGTTTTGGGTGGTAAAGGGGCAGGAGAAGCGGGGCAGGAGCTTGCTGGTGGGGTGGGTGCCCAGGTCCCAACAGGCTCGTCCTGGGATGCTGTTCACGGGGTCATGTCACGGGGCTGGGGAGCTGCCCTGGGAGGGGACAGGGTGCTGAGCTGGCACTGGGGTGCCCAACCCCTGGAGAAGGGTCTGGGACCCCTCACCCCCATCCACAGACCCCCAGGCTCCTACCCCCAGGGTGGAAGACCCCCATTCCGGCTCGCAGCCAGGACCCCGGTGTGTCTCCATGGGCTGTGGACACGAGTCCATCCAGGAGTGGATTACGCCCACAAGCATGGGGGGTCCTGACCCCAAAGCACCAGGGACACCCCACTCCTGCTGCCAGCCGGGCCCCCATGTTGAGACTGGGGTGTTCAGGAAGGTGATGGGCTGCAGAGGGACCCCCCTGATCCAGGTGCTCCCCGATTTCCCCTGGGTGCTCCCCATCCCCATGGGTGTCTCCCAGTCCTCCCAGCCTATGGCTCGCTGCCCAGTTTGGATGAGGTGATCTATGGGCCCCCCAAGGACCAGTGCCGTGGCAAGGGGACAAGATGGGCTATGGGGACGTGTACAGGGGACACAGGGATACACCCAGGGGGCTGTGGGGACATAGAGAGGGGCTCTGGGGAGTTGCACCAGGGCTGTGGGGCCATGGGGGTACACATGGAGACCAGAGAGACACCAGGTACGTGGGGACATATGTGTGGGTCCCCAGGGACATGCACCGAGGCTGTGGGGACATGCTCACTGGGGACCTCGTGTGCGGCAGTGGCTGGGAGGCTGCAGCCAGTGGGACCTGGGGTGAGGACTGAAGAAAAGGGGGCGAACTCCCTGGGGGCAGGGGGTGTCCCCACTCCCGAGTGCCCTAACCCAGCGTAGGACATGCCAGGAGGACCAGCATCTCCCCACAGGCTCGGCCCTGGGTTCAAGCCCCACCAGCCAGCCCCGCTCTTGCCTGTCTCTGCCCCACGTGTGCCCATCAGCTTCACTCCCCCCCTGCCCTCTGCGGACAATCTTGCCGGGTCCCGCCGTGCCCCGCTCCCCCCGTGGCTGTATGTATGTACTAAGGATGTTATTTTACCAAGACTCTGGACAGTATTAAGAATTAAAAGCCAACCTGTGTAAATAGGATGGGGTGGTCTCTCTGTCCCACACCCCTGGGCCAGGGGGAGCTGCAGCCCCACCTCAGCGTTTTCTGGATCCATCTCTTGTGTTTCACGGCCGAGGTGGCGACCGGAGGCTTGAACGGGTTCCGGCTACGGAAGGACAGGACACCGGCCACCGCCGGCCGCTTCCCGCACACCAAGGGGCCCCCAGAGTCACCCTGGGTGGAGGTGACAGTGGGGAGCAGGGTCCCGGGTCACTACCACCATCCCCCCTCCATGGCCGAGGGGGGCATCTCACCTCTCCGCTTGGGGTGAGCATCTTCCCCCATGTCCCCTGTGCCCAGGAGCGGTGGGGTCACGGGGGGTAGAGCTTTGTGGCCGGTTGCTCCCTGTGCAAAGCCCTTGAGCCCCCCCTCCCAGCTCCTCACCTGGGAGGGTGCCGACTCCCTGCGGCGTCCCTGGAAGCAGATCATGGTGGGGCTGATTTCGCCGTGCCAGAAGCGGCTGTTGTTGCACATCCGTGAATCCAGGACCTTGACCTCCAGCTCCTGCAGCGTTGGGGAGAGCCCCCTGCTCCCCTGGGTCCCCCACCCTGCCAGGCTGCAGGTGGCCCCCACCGCCGGCTCCCGCCCCAGCAGCCTGATGAGCCGACGTGTCTTGCTCAGTGTCACCTTCCCCTCCAGCTGTGGGCAGGGTGGGGGGCAGTGTCAGACCCCCACCATGGCCCCGGGGCACGGGTGGGGACAGGCAGAGAGCACCCCACTGTAGCAGTGGGTGGGTGGGGAGAAGAGCGAAAACTGAGGAGGGGGGAGAGCTGAGCCGGGGGGGGGGCAGATGTCACCGAGGTGTGAAAGCGCTCGCTTGGAGGTGAGAAGAGGAAATGTCACCCTGCCCCTGGCCCTGGCTATGGGTGCAGATGCACCTGCACAGTGTGAACCCGCTCACCCCCCTCTCCCGGCACCACCAATGCTCCTCCAGCCCCATGGTCAACCCTTCCCCACGGCCAACCAAGCCCCACCTGGAGCAGGAGAAGATCATTTTCCATCGTCTGTTGGTTGTAGCCAGGATGGGGACAGGCCGCCCGGATGTTGAAGGTCTGCGTGGTCTCCCCATGCTCACTCAGCCTGTGCAGCCCCACTGTCGCCGTCCCCGTGACTCTCATCCTGCCCCACAGCAGGAGTCGGTGTCAGTGGGACAGCGGTGACGGCCATGGGGAACCCCATCGAGCCCCCCGTCCCCACACCGGGCAGGACCGGGCTGCTCTGGACTCACCCCCGAGGGATGCAGTGGGCGGCCGTCAGCACCCAGCGCTTGTGCAGCAGGGCCCCCCCACAGGCCTGAGCCTTCCCCAACTTGAGGAACACCATGTAGGGCCGGGAGTGGGGTTTGGCCTCGTGCCCTCCAATGACCGATGGCTGGAGCCAGCTCCTCGCTGCCAGGGAGAAGAGAGACTGTCCCCATCCTGCCACCGAGAGGGAGAGGCTCGGAGTCCCCAGATGCCACCCCCTGTCCCCCCAGTGCATCCAGCAACCCCAGCCCTNCCACTGGTCACCCTGATGCTCACCCAGCCCAGCCAAAGGCAGGGTCAGCAGCAACAGCAGCCCCAAACGGCCCCTCATCCCCATCCCTTGCCAGGTGACAGCCCCTCCGAGCTCCTGTGTCCCTCTGTGGTGGTGACACGACGCTGCCGCGCTCCACATCAAGCCCACGCAGCGGCAGAAGTCCCACGTCACATGTGACAGCGGTGCAGGGCGGCAGTGGGGCACAGACCCAGGGCAGGAAGGGGAAGAGGCACCCGCGGGGCAGAACAAACACCTGGGGAGGGGGGTGTAAAACCACCCACAGCGACGCTGCGGCTCCCGAGGGTTTGACTTCACCCTCCCCTCCTGCTTGGCGAGCGCCACAGGGGCATGGGGACAGAGAGGCACATCTTCATTTCTCCCAGAAGGGTTTTTAATGACATTTGTGACAATCCCCAGCGCCAGCGTGACTTCTTCCCACCACCTGTACTAGCACAACGGGACAACTCCGCTCTGGCCACCATGATTGTGGGGCCACTGGCCCCCAAACAGGCTGCCAAACCAGCCCCCAGCCCCCAAAACAGGCTTCAAAAACAACCCCAGGCTCCCAAACAGGCTCCAAAACCAGCCCCCGGCCCCCCAGGGTCCCTCAGCTCTTGGCTTTGGAGGATGAGGAAGGCCTGGCTTTGCTGGCAGCCGAGCGAGGCGCCCTCAGGCTGTTCATCAGCCTGTCGAAGAAGAACTTGGTCTGGTACTCCAGCTCGGTGAAGAGCTGCAGGAAGGAAGGCACCTCGGCTTTCTTCACGCCCACGTAGACAGGGATCATCTTGGTGCCGTGGCTCTGGATAATGTGACACAGGTTCCACTGGGAAACACGCTGGCACCAGGGGTCACCCAGGGACTTGGCGGAGAGGAGGAGGATGGCCACCCGGCTGGCCTTGATGACCTCGACAGCAGCCTGGATGACGCACGTCCCGGCCACTTGGTCCTGGTGCTCTGTGTAGCCCCGAAACCCCTCTTTCTTCAAGCGCTCCGAGATGTGGGAAGCAACGTGGTCGTCCTCGGGGCAGTACCAGATGGAGAAGTCATAGGTGAAGCTGTGGCGTGAGGGCACAGACGACATGCCACCCACCAGGAGGACAAGGGCACCGAGTTCAGGGACAGCAGGGGTCAAACTGAGTCCTTGCTCCCGCACCGGCAACCCGTTCCTGCAGCTGAGTGGCCCCTCCCCAGAACAGGGAGCAGCTCCCACCACTCCCCGGGGAAAGGTCGGGCTGGGGTGGTGGCACAGCCCTGGCACCTCCAGGAAGCTTCCAGCAAACGGCAGCTCACGCCAGATCCCCTGTGGAAATCAAACGCAATGGGTTCTACCCTTTGGTTTTGGCAAACGAAACCCCAATCGCAGTAGCCCAGGGCGGTCGTGGAGAGGAGAGTCCCAAGCACGGCCACCTTCAGCAGGCTTTCTGCCTCATTTCGGCGATGCTGCGCTCCAGCACCGCTCCTGCCTCCCCCAGCTCCTCCCGTCGCTGCCGAAGCTGCTCCAGGGACACCTGCAGCCGCTGGTTCATCTCCACGTAGGAACGGCTCTGCTGGAACAGCCGCTCCCTCTCCTCGGCAGCCGCCTCCTGCCTGCTGGAGCCGGGGGAGCCTGGTGAGGGGCAGAGCCGTGGTGGGGAGGGTCAGTGGGGTTGGCAGAGACACCACCCACCGCCCCAACCCCCTCGATGTCCCACTACCCCCGGAGCTCACCTGGGGAGGGGTCGTGGTCCCCGCAGAGCTCGGCAGGGAGGAGGAAGATGGGGTCAGCCGGGTGGGTGCCCCGCACGTCGGCCAGGATCTGCTCCAGGCTGGGGGGCTCGGGGCGGGTGGGCAGCACCCGCTTGGTCTTGGAGCTCATCACGGGGTGGGGGGCCCTCAGGTGTGGGGGCTGGGGAGGAGGAGGAGTAGGGGGCACGATGAGGGGGCTGCCAGATAGCCAGACCCCCTCACACGTCACCCCTCAGACAGACAGACAGACTGACTGACTTCCCCACTCCCTGTTCTCCCCAACAGACCCCTCTCTGTGTCCTCAAGACAGACAGACCCCAGCTTGCTGCTCTCCCAGACAGACAGACCCCCTCAGTGCCCCCTCCCAGACAGACTGACTGACTTCCCCTCTTCCTGTTCT
>VXBJ01002443.1:17965-30294 GCA_013400055.1 Nycticryphes semicollaris
GGCCGGGGACCGGCCGAGCGAGGCCCAGGCCCAGCCCCAGGCCTAAGCCAGTGACCGCTGGTACTGGGATCACTGGGGAGACCGGGGACACTGGAGACCCTTCTCACTCGCTCTTCTCCGCTTCTTCTGCTAGTTTCAGGGCTGTTCTGGTGGCTGGGGAAGACATGAAGATATGACATTAAAGCCCATCTCTTGGAGCAATGGCCGCCCATCAGCCAGGTCCTGCCTTCCCCAAGGGGGCTGGCAGGCCTTCAACCGGGCTGGCGGACCTTCAACCGGGAGCCCCAAGCGTTGAGGGAGACGGAGACATGGCGAGGCCGAAGGAGGACACACAACTCAGGGGTCTGGCTACAGAGAAGGGAGGAGAGAAAGCTCCTGCTCTACCCGCACCGAGGGAGAAAGACGCCATCGTGCGTGAACCACGGCGGGGTCTGCAAGAGCAGGAGCCATTTTGGCCAGTGCCAAGGTGGTCTTGGCCGTCTGCAGGGTCCAGCCAAGCAGCTGGTGGTAGCCGTGGGGTGATTTCACACAGGATGGGCTCCTTTCTCCCTTCAGCATCAGCGGGACACGTGGCTCTTACATACAGAGAGGCTGAGCTGTGGTGCCACCTCGGCGGCCAGCCGGGCTCTGCTGCTGATCAGAGTGTGCAGGACTGGAGCGTGAGGCACAGAGAGAAGAGAGAGAATGACAGAGAGAGGGGAGAGAGAACCCAACCCACTCCCCCGCCAACTCGGCTCCGGCCACCGCAGGTGGACAGGGCTGTGGCTGTGAGGACACAGCCCACAGTCACTGAGAGATGGTGGCTTGATGGTGATGAACATGAGAACTTCCCACATCCCAGCTGTCCTCTAGGGAAAACCACCTGCCCCAAAAATGGAGCGGGACGGTGGGACCCACGTTACCTTCTCGGGTGACGCTGGAAGCCGTGTCCAGGGCTTTGGTGCCAAGGTTGCCCAGAACTTTGTCCACGGTTTCATGGTGCTTGAGGAAGCAGGGCCGGATGACGTTCTGGTAGAGCACCTGTGAGCCGTTCCAGGTCACGGGGGCCATACACCACACCAGGAAGAGGCACTGCCAGGAAGAGAGACCACCAGAGCTGGCAGATGGCAGCAGGGCAGGGGCTGAGCAAGGCAGACTCCAGAAGCAGGGACAATGCCAAGGGGGCAGCTGAGTTGCCCCAGTCCCCCCCCAGTTTAGTCCAAAGGTAGGTTCCCAAGGCTGGAGCTCGCTAAAGGAACCAGGAGCTGACTGTGGGGAGTTCTGTGATGGAGTGTGGCCCCACCACAGCCACTGCCACCACCCTGCTAATGTGGCAGAGCCCATTAGGCTTGGTTCCTCCCAGTTCAGCCATCAGGTGAGAGAACACCGGCCCCAGCAGTCCCCAGAGAAGCCATTACCTTCCCAGCGTAGTAGAAAGGGAACCAGTAGAGGAAGATGTCAGAGAAGGACTCAGCTATGCTGAAGAAGCCGTACACCACCCAGTACGTCAGCCACGTGGTGTCATCTGCCTTGTTGGAGCTCTCGATGGCTTTGATGCTGTGGCAGGAGAGGGGAAGGGCACTGCTGGCTGCAGTCCCGCTGCCAGGGCAGGCACCTCCTTCCCCAAGTCCTCCAAACCCTGGAGCAAACCTGCCCACAGGCTGCTGCTGCCCTAGGCTGGGACCGTGCCAGCTCCCAGTGCTTTCAGGAAGGTTTCAAGAGCTTCCCGGCCATAATGACCTGTTCATTTACCAGGAAGACCCTCAGCTAAGGGGCAGGGAATGCTCTCCAGGCACTGCAGGGAGGCTGGGCTGGGACATGGGCACTTACGAGACGTAGGCCGGGTAGACAAAGCCGATGAGGTTGCAGATCAGCGAGGCGCCATAGCCAAACATGAGGTACAGCCCCAGGAAGGCCACTGAACCTGACGGGTGGGGGGACAGAGAAGAGGGTCACATACCTGCCAACACTGAGACAGCAAGGAGAGACCCCAGCTCGGTCTGCTGAGTGGGTTTCTCATCCTTGTAGTGAGAAGGAGCACGTGTCAGGACACTCCAGTTGGGAATAACAACCACCCCCAATTAATTCCAATGTGACCCTGTGCACACCAGGGCACTGAGGTGCTCAATGAGCCACTGGCACAGCCGCACTGAGCCATGGCATGTGGCAGAGTCTGTCGTGGAGTGATGGTGCTCACTCATCCCTGAGGGAGCCATGATCTGATCTCGTCACCATTTGTCCCCTTCCTGGCCTGGAAGGGACTTTACCACAACAAACTCACCGCGCTTTTGACCTGTCACCAGCCTGGACTTGGGCTGAGGCTGTGGAGTCATTAGAAGGGGAGACTTAACATGGGCCTACACTCCAAAGTCACAGCACTGACTTCTCCATGTTCGGAGCCACTTGGCATTTCAATAACAACCGTTCAAGAACAAGCCTTGCTACAGGAGCCAAGTGCCCGGGAGCAGCCGTGCTGCCAGAGCCTGCCTCCCCTCTCTGCTCCCTGTGCACATCTCCTGCACATGCAGCCACTGTTCATTAAGGATTCAGTCCCCTGAGAACCAGCAATCCAATCCCGCTTCCCTGCTATTAAATTAAATCGTTAAAATTAAATGTAAGTCGAGGCTTTGGTGGTTTGGAGCCTGCCCACCCCTTGGACGCTTGCAGGAGGCAGGTCAATGAGCAGTGGGAGAGCCAGGGAAAGGAGCTCTTGCTGCCAAAACCCCGACCACAGCAAAGAGCCATCACTCCCACGCGGGCTCAGGGGGGTGCCAGCACCCCGCAGCTCCCTCCCAACCTGCCTGAGGCAGCTGAAACACAGACCACCCCCCCAAGGGTGGGAAAGCAGCCTGGGGACATGCAGGGCTGGAGCTGAGGGCATTTAGTGTCACATCCCAGCAGTGTCTCCCCTACTCTTTGTACAAACCCCTCCGTCAGCATCAGCGGCTGCAGGAGAGCCAGGACTTGACCTGTCTGTGGGGGTGAATTAGAGGAAAGCCCTTGCTCAGGCTCAGAGGATGGATTATCCCCACTCTGCTCACGGCAGCATTTCTGCCCCTTGCTCTGGCTCCCAGTGCCAGGCAGCCACGGTTCAGGCAGCGCCTGGGGTTCATTCCCCCGGGAGCCCCAGGAGGGATTTCATGGGCCAAGTTTATCCCCCAGAGAAATTTATGTAACAGCAAAAAAAAAAACCAAACCCAACCAAAAAACCAAAAACCAACCCAAAAAACCAACGAAACAAATGAAAGGCTTCATTTACAAGGAATTGCTGCTGAAGGGGGGAATGGAGCTGTCCCACAGCGCCTTGTCCCAGCAAGGAGGGCGAGCAGCCGATGTGACAGCCAGCCCAGCTGGCCCCATGCCTTGGGAAGGGGACACTGTCCTTCTCCGGGATGATTTTTACCCAGCTGCAGCCACCACATGGCTGATCTGACTGGGCTGCCCAGAGGCCATGGGCTCCAAACTGCAGCCTGGGGGTCACTACTGGGATTAAACACAAGCAAGGACTTGCTCCAGAGGCAAGGGAAGGAGAAAATGGGCATTTTTGGTTTAGTAGCTGTTTCTCCTTTCCAGGACAGGGACCGAGAACATAGGACCATCACTCTTGGGTGGAAGTGGTGCCTCCACTCTGCCCCTACCCCCAAGGGTCCAACACATCCGAGCACAACGAAAGCCCCAGGTCTGGTTTGCTTGGAAAACACCCAAGCACCACACACCTCATCCAAACACAACCCACTGGCAGCAGCACCGAACCCCTTCATGGGTCCCTCTCCCCGTTGGGAGTGGGAAAACAAGCCCTGCTGGAAACCTCCAGCCCGTCCTGGGAGGTTTTAAACAAAATACTGAATGGGGGAAGGCGGATGGGAAGTCAAAAACTGGCAGAGAGCAGCTCGGGGCCGAGGGTGGGAGCCGCAGCCAGGGGAGAGGGGTGACATTGTGCCAGGAGGCCGCTCCCCGGGGAGATGCCAGCTGGTTTCTCATTAATGAGCAAACAGGATCTCGGTAACAGCCAGACCTCTGCCCTCAGACAGGCGCTCCCATCCCCTGTGCACACACTGAGCTGCCACGTTTTGCAGGAGGGGCTGGTCTGCTGAGGAACGGGGACCCTCTGCCACCATGGCCAGGCTTCTTGGGGGGCCTGGGGAGTCCCAAACCTTCACCATGCAAACCCTGCAGGTTTCAGGGTCTTCCTTCCCTTGGGTCGGGGTGTGGGGTTTCATACAAGGACGGTGCAACCACCCCCTCCTCGCCCCCACCCCAGCACGGTCCCAATCCTTGAGAGCACCCCGCAACCCCCAAACCAGGGGGCCTGTCCCCCCAGAGAACCCAGAGGCACGGTGAAGGTGCCCCGGGGCGGATAGGGTGGGGGGGGACACACCTTCGGAGACTCCCCCAAACGGCAGGGGCAGGAAGAGGGGAACCGGGGTTCTCGGGGAAAACCGGGGGTGCCGGTCGCACCTGTGGCCAGGTAGAGCCGCCGGATGCCGGTGCGGGCCTCCAGCCGGCCCAGCAGGTTGCCGAGCGGCCCGGGGCGATCGAGGAAGCGCTGCAGGCGCTGCAGCACCGTGCCCATGGCGGCGGCGGAGGCGGCGGCGGCGGCCCCGATGCCGGTACGGCCCCGATGCCGGTACGGCTCCGATCCCGGCACGACCCCGCCGGTGCCTCCAACGCCTCCCGCCGCCCCGGGGCCAATGGGATGGCGGGGCGGGGACGCCAAGGGGTGGGGCGACGCGGTCGCCACGGCAACACCGTCGCCACGGCAACGCCCGCTCAACCGCCGCGGCCTAGATGGCGGCCCGGCCCGGCCCGGGCCCGGTGCTGCTCCTGGGGCTGGGGCTGGTGGTGGTGGCCGCCGCCGCCGCCCCGCCGCCGCCAAACCCCGCCGAGCCACTCGTCTACCTGAGCAGCTGGGCCGTGCGGGTGGCGGCGGGTCCGCGGGAGGCCGCGGGGGTGGCCCGGCGGCACGGCCTGCTCTGCCTGGGCCAGGTGCGGCCTGCCCGGGGACCACCGGCCACCGCGGGGAGGGCAGCCCAGCACCTCCCGGCCACCCTCCCTCGTGTCCCCCTTTGCTCGTCCCTGACACTCATCCCCACCTGCTGTCCCAGAGCACAATACCGGTTTAATTTTAAAATAGGGCATTCAGTTATTCCCTCCAGGGGCCGAGGGGAGACCTGCTCACTCTCTACAACTCCCTGAAAGGGAGGTGTAGCCAGGGGACTCGGTCTCTTCTCCCAAGGAACAGGCGATGGGACAAGAGGAAATGGCCTCAAGTTGTGCCAGGGGAGGTTCAGATTGGATATCAGGAATAATTTTGACACTGAATAGGTTCTTAAGCCTTGGAACGGGCTGCCCAGGGCAGGGGTTGAGGCCCCATCCCTGGAGGGATTTAAAAGCTGGGTTGACACAGTGCTCAGTGACGTGGGTCAGTGACAGTTTTTGTCAGAGTTAGGTTGAGGGTTGGACTGGGTGATCTTAGAATTATCTGGTTTGGAAGGGACCTCTATGATTCTATGGTTCTAAAGGCCTGGAGGTGGACGAAAGCACAAGTGCAGGCAAGGGTGCACATTGGTCATGGCCCCCATGTGTGGTGAAGAAACTGAAAAGGGACACACAAACCTTCTCCGGGAGCCTCAAGCGGTGCTCTCTGCTTGTCCTGACACCCAAACCTCCCACTGAGGGCATCTTTCTGATCTCTGTGGCCCACAGAGAGCTGGCACACATATTGCAGCCCGAAAGGATCACTTACAGCAGCTCTTTGACCTGTAGGTGATGGAGGGAGAGCCATATTACCATTTCAAACACCGTGGCACCAGGCAGAAAGCCTTAAGCAGACACTGGGGCTGGCACATGCGCCTGACAAGAGAGCCCAAGGTAGGGAAGAGGCAGTTGCAGGGACAGAGGTGACCGGCCACCAGCTCTGCATGCCACCAGCAAGGCTGCTTCCCACCCAGGTCCTCTGGTTTGAGCAGCAAACTGTAAAGAGGCGCGTGAAGAGAAGCGTCAGTGTTGTGCCAACAGACCCCTGGTTCCACAAACAGTGGTACATGGTGAGGTTTTGCCGCTTTCTCTTCTAACCCTCGAGTAAATCACCTCCCTGACATGTCAACAGGACTAATGCTGACCGTGCTGAGGCAGCAGAAGAGCCCTTGAAGGTCACCCACAGCCTGCTGCCCTGAGGGCTGACCACATTTAATCCGTTTTCCAGAACAACGACATCAATCCCGACCTAAACATCCTCAGCGCGTGGAGCAAAGGCTACACCGGGCTGGGGGTCGTGGTGACCATTCTGGACGATGGGCTCGAGAAGGACCACCCGGACCTGGCTGCCAACTACGTAACTACGAGGGGCTGAGCGGCGCGGGCTGCGGGAACCGGCTCCTTCAGGGCGAGTTGTCTCCAGGGGAGGGTGGGGGCTGGTGCCCTCATCCCACCCCGGTCAAGGCTTTGCAGAGGGAATTCAGCCTCGCCTTGGCTGGATGAAAAGGTTTGGTGTGTCTCCTGCAGTGAAATCTCACATCAAGGAAACGTTGGAACTTGTACACGCTCAAGCCCCTGTAATAGGTGTAATTACAACAGGCTGCCAAGCCAGTAAGGCTGGTAAACCCTCACGTGCTGCCAGAGGGAAGGATAAGTAAATCTTTGCTGCTGTTTATGACAGCATCATTTCAGGGGTTTGTAGTTCCTCCCTCCTACCTGTGGGGCTGGCAAGGCTCACCCTTGGGTGACTCGCCATGCTGGGCTTTGTCACCAAACGTGAGCACCGTGAAGCAGCACGGGAGGTGCAAAGTTAACAACTGCTTTGGGAAAACCCCTTTCCCAACCCCCCCAGGTTTACCTGGTCCAGTTTCTGGGTGCAAAGCCCCCACACACACACACTCTCAGGGCCAGGCAGGCAGCAAACTCGAGGGCAAGGCAGGGTGAGCCACGCTGCCAGACAGCAGGTAAGGTGCCAGGAGCCTGGGTTGAGCTGCCACAACCTGCACCAAAAGGTGGTTTGCTCATCCCGGCGTCTCTTTTCCCAATAGGACCCCCTGGCAAGTTATGACTTCAACAGCAATGACCCTGACCCCCAGCCCAGGTACACAGCGAGGGATGAGAACCGGTGAGTTCTGCCCATCACCCTCAGCTGGGTGTTTCATTTCCCAGGGACTGAGGCTGCCCCGGGACCCTTTGTCCTGTCCCCCCACCCAGAGCACGGCTCACTACCTACCTCTGCCCCACAGGCACGGGACACGCTGTGCAGGAGAAGTGGCAGCTGTAGCCAACAACCAGATCTGCGGAGCAGGCGTTGCATACAACGCCAAAATCGGAGGTGAGCCGTTGCTCCAGCATGGTGGTGGGATAAGGGGTCGCCAACCAGCTCTGGCACTGTGGGAGGGGGACACGTGGCCCCAGGTGGGGCTGTTCTGGGGGCAACCGGGGGTTTGTGGGGGAGTAAGTGGTGCTGCCATGTTACCACACACCCAGCCATGGTGGGGAAATCCGTGCTCCCTGGAGGTTTAACACCCACCAAGACCCAGGGGTTCATCAGGCAGCACTGTGCAGGATCAGGCTCCCCGGCAGAAGCACGTGTGGCAAATAGGGTTACAAGCTGGGAGAACTCACTGGGCTTAATTGCAAAGGGTTTAATAAGGAACTTTGGGAACCAGTTCATGGCAGCAGCCTCAGGAGCCTGATCTCCTTAGGACAGCATCATGTGAAAGGTGCTCAAGGCATTTGTGGGGGGAAAATTGGGGGCTGGTGAGAGGCTGCTCAGCCCTTGTGTTCACATGGCGTGTGTGAGGTTCATATCCAGGCAGAGCTGGCGGGGCCTCCCAAGTGCTGCCGCCTCTCAGACACCACTGCTCCTCATCCCACCCCTGCAGGTGTGCGGATGCTGGATGGTCTCATCACGGACATGGTGGAGGCTCAGTCCCTCAGCCTGCATCCCCAGCACATCCACATCTACAGCGCCAGCTGGGGCCCCAAGGATAATGGGAAGACGGTGGACGGGCCAGGCATGCTGGCCACAGAGGCTTTTTACACAGGGGTCACCAAAGTAAGCTCAGCGCTCGCCCCAGGGACCTCACTGGCACAAGGACCCCCTTCTCACCCTCCCGTGCCTCCCCTTGCCAGGGACGGGGTGGCCTTGGCTCCATCTTCATCTGGGCCTCTGGCAATGGCGGGATCAACTATGACAACTGCAACTGCGATGGATACGCTAACAGCATCTACACCCTGTCAGTGGGCAGCGTTCTGGGGAACGGGCAGAGCCCCCAGTACAGCGAGAGCTGCTCCTCCATCCTCACCACCACCTACAGCAGCAGGACCACCAGCGAGATGCAGATCGTGAGTGCTGTGGCAGCTCCGCCAGGGCGGCCACCAGTCCCCAGCACAGAGTGGGCTCATCCGAGCCCTCCTTACCTGTGGAGGGAGAGGGGGAGCTTTATTAAAGTGTCTGTGTTAGACCCCAAAAAAGCACCAAGAGACCCAGGGTGCTGAGACACCCCTCCCCCTTGACATCCCTCCCCCCCAGGTGACCACCGACCTGCACCACCGCTGCACCGACAAGCACACGGGCACCTCTGCCTCAGCCCCGCTGGCCGCAGGGATGATCGCCCTCGCACTGGAGGCCAAGTAGGTGTCATACAGCAGGGGACAGTCCCCAGGGAGAGCCTAGTGACCTCCCCAGGACCCTGCAGGGACAAGGAAAGGGGGGGTGTCTGCTAGGAAGGAGGTTTGGGGGTGCAGAGGTGAGGTATCCCCAGGCTCAAGTGAGACAGCAGAGCAGAGGCAGGAGGAGAGTTGTCCTCTGGAGGTCTCTGTTGTTCCCATTTTGGCAGTGGAGGAGGTTGTGAGGGGACCAACTGGGACCCAGACAGCAACTTACTCATGTCAGAAGTTAGAATTGCCAAATCTCACCCTCCAAAGCAGAGACCTCTGTCCCCAAGTCCCTCCTTGCTTCCAGCCCCACACTGACCTGGCGTGACCTGCAGCATCTCGTCGTCAGATCCTCCAAACCCGCTCACCTGCAGGCAGAAGACTGGGCTGTGAACGGTGTCGGGCGCAAAGGTGAGTTGGGGGCTCAACTGCTGCCTGCCCCAGTCCTGCCTCCCTCCCCTGGCTGTGGGGGACCTGATGCCCCTCAGACCCCTGCCAGGAGACCTGGAGCAGGAACCCCCAGTACGCTCTTAGCACAGAGGGGCTCACGTGTCCTCTTCTCTTGGGTGGCATCTGCTTCTCAGTGAGCCACCACTATGGCTATGGGCTCCTGGATGCTGGTCTGCTGGTGGAGATGGCCAAGGCCTGGACAGGAACCCAGCCTCAGCAGAAGTGTTCGGTCAAGGGCCTTCACACCCCCCGGTAAGAGACAAAACCCCCTGGGTGTAACCTCCTCCCCTCACATGGGGACTTTGATGTGGCAAATCAGTGCTGTGCCCACCACAGGAACAAGTGATGCTCCCTAGAAAGGTGTCTGTGCCTCATGGCACCTGCTGTAACCACAGGGCTGTGCTTGGAGGTCATGGAGGGGAGCAGGACACCCATGGAGAGGGAAGAGACCCCCTTACCTCTGTCTCATACCCGGCAGGAGAATCGGCTCCAAGCTCACCATCTCTACAGATGTCTTCTCCTGCTCGGGGAGGACCAAGACTATCCACTCACTGGAGCACGTCCAGGTCCAGCTCTCCCTGAGCTACAGCCGCAGAGGGGACCTGGTGATCGCTCTGACCAGCCCCATGGGGACCACGTCCACGCTGGTGACCGTGCGGTAAGGGCAGCTCTGCGAGCTCGCAGGGAGCACGTTGCAGGGAGACTCACCAGCTGCTGGGGGGGGGGCAGAGGGGTCTCCTCCTCTCACAGCCTCTTCTGGGGCCAGGAGAGTCCTCCCCACTGAAAAAACTCCTTTTGGCCCCCCCAGGAGTGGGCTCACTGTACCCAAACCTCTTGTGTGGCCCCCACCACGTCTTGGCAATGTCTCTGGGACCTCCCCAGGCTGCGTCACTCCCCTCCAGCCCCCATACTCTCACTCTCAGCTCTCTCCTCCTCTCCTTCAGCCCCTTCGACACCAGCCAGCAGGGCTACAAGGACTGGACCTTCATGTCCACACACTTCTGGGACGAGAACCCCAACGGGACCTGGACGCTCCATCTGGAGAACAAGGGTGATGCCTATAACACAGGTGGGTGTCCAGGGGAGCAAACCTCATTTAGGGGGGGGGTCATCCAGTGCTCAGTCATTTATTCTACTTCCTTCCAACACTTTAATTAGCAACTTGGCTTTTCTTCTTGCTCCTGCTGGGCAGGTGAACTCTCTTTTTGCAGGGCCATGTTTGTTTTGAGGGTCTCCTGGGCCAGCACATGGCCAGTAACGGGGGCACAATTAGTTCTCCCATGTAGCCTCAAAGCTCCACGTCTACCAGCTTGCAGATGCCAGTCCCTGGAGGGTAGGGACACGGCTGCCATAATCACTGAGCCCTGTCCCTCCTGCCCCCCAGGTCTGCTGACCAGTGTCACCCTGCACCTCCACGGCACAGATGAGGACATGAGGGCCCGGCGCTTTGCAGCCTTCACCATGGATGAGTGCATCAAGCGGGACACACAGGGAGCGTGCCAGGGTGAGTCCTGGGGCAGGAGGGGACAGTGCTCTTGCCTCCAGGTGGCCCTGCAGCCTGGCTCATGTCACCATCCTTCCGCAGAGTGTGGCCAGTCCCTGTATGCCCACCAGCGCTCCTGCCTGTCCTACTGCCCTCCGCGCTACTACGGACAAATCCAGAGAGCCACTGCTGCCACCAGGAAGGTGGCCCGTGTCTGTGCCAGCTGCCACCCTTCCTGCTACACATGCCAGGGCCCTTTGGCCACCAACTGCACAGCCTGTCCCCCACCCAGCACCCTCGATAAGCTCACTGGTTCCTGCTCCCCCCTGCAGGGCTTCCCCCCCAAGGAGGGGCTGCAGAGGCACCTTCTGCTCATCTGTGGGATCCTGGTCATCTCAGCCATCTTCTGTGTCACACACTGTGTGGCCTTTTGCATCCTGAAGGGTAACTCCTGCTGTCCCCAGGTTAAAAGGACAGTGTGACACCAGCCTGGGCTGTACAGATGGACAGGCAGCCGGATCCCAGCCTGGGACAGAGCTGCCCTCACCCGGCTTCCAAAATAAATTGCTTGTTGCCTTCCTGGACCACCCTCTCCAAAGGGTGATGGCCTTTCCCAGCAGCACCGGGGCTGATCCCACCCCATGTCCAGCTCTGTGCGTGGGCAGGGACATGGCTGGTGGCTTCCCTCCCTACCCAGCTCATTCCCCCACACCCCCTGGGGACCCTGTCAGGCTGCTTCGTGCGAGCTATTTCCAGAAGGGCCAGGAGCCCTGTGTCCTTTCCCAGGGGTGGAAGGCCACGAGGAGGAGGAGGAGGAGGAAGAGATGTGACTTCTCTCCACACAGCTACACCCAAGTGACCACAGCCACTTCCTCCAGCACGAGCCCAGCCACGAGTCCATGCAGCTTCTGGCACAGGAGAGGTGGCCAAACGCCAACCCACAGCTCAGGGAGGACAGCCCAGACCGCCACAGCGTGACCCCCGGACTCTTGTTTACCAGCAGCCTTGCAAATAAAAACAAACAAAAAAAAAGAGGGGGTTCTGGAGGTTTTTGCACCCCACAACCACCCTGATCTCCCCCAACACCCTGCCTGGGGCCTTCCCCGTGCCCGTTGGGGCTGGCAGCGGCACAGGGCAGCTGTGCCCCGGCACGCAGCGCGGCACCAGGCAGGGCCAGGGACGGGCACAGGGAGAGCTGCCAACCTGGGGCCCTGCCGGGGCACAGGGGTGGGGGGAAGGCACCACGTCCCCCGCTGGGACACGGCCCTGGCATGGCATGGCAGGGTGGGGGAGCAGTTTGTGTCCTCTCCCCCTCCCCATCCCAAACGCAGCGTGTTTGTGCAGCTGAGGAGTCCCAGAGCAGAGCGAGACCTTTGGTCCGAGCGTTTAATCACCCAGGAAAAGGGCCCTTGGCCGGACCTTACAGAGCAGGGGCAGGAGGGAGCCGGGACGGGGCTTTTCCTCAAGGAGCAGCCGAGAGCAAAGTCCCCCACTGGGACCCCCCCAATCCCTGGGGACAGGTTGGGGACAGGGTGGGGGGTTGGGGAGGAGAGTGCAGTCACAGACACCAAGGGAGGGACATGGGGACAACAGCTTTGCCAAAAAACCAGCCAGCCCAGTGCCACGGATGAGTTAGAGCCTNAGAGACAGAGACAGGGGGTTGGGTCTGCCAGGAGAGGGGTCCAGGGCAGGTCCCACTGCCCTGTCCCAGGACCCCAGGGCACCCATCCCATCCCCCAGTTCCCTCCCCCTCGTCCTGGTCCTTACCGCCCGTCCC
>VXBJ01002443.1:84556-106159 GCA_013400055.1 Nycticryphes semicollaris
AAAAAAAAAAAAAAGAGAAAGAAAAAGGAGGAAATTGGGGCCCAGTGTTAATGCTGAGACACAAACCAGGAACTTGAGTTAAGGATTATGCTTCTTTCCTGATTTATTATGTGTTTTTCCTCCTTCCTTCTGANTTGTCCATCTCTGCCTCATCTGCTCTTGGAAAAATGTGCAAAGTCTGAACATTTCTCACGTTTTAACCCTTTGCAGCTTCTCAGGTTTTACTGCTGAGATCTGAAACCACAGCAGAGTTTCTCTGCAAACATTCTCCTTTTCGGGGGTTATTCCTGCTGGACTCTCATTTCCCCCACTCTAAGGGTAACTACATTTTACTGCTGCTCTTTTCAGTTACTCTCGATGAATTTCGGTGCCATCCCCAAATACAAATGGTGTGAATTAGTGTTATCCTGTGACTTTTCCAACCAGGGGGAGGAGAGAAGCCCAAGAGGCTCTTTTTCTTTTCCTTTGTTTCCAGTTTCTTTTTTTACAGAAAGATCTTTAAAGATTTTTAAAATTCAAAGCAACTTGAAAGTTAAGACTGAGAAATATGATTTTTTTGGTTTGCTTCTAACTTTGGAATTATGTCAATAAATGTAATTTTAGTGGATGCTCCTCTGGGCAGTGTGGGACTGGAGCGTGTCTGCAGGCGCTGATTGTTCCAGGTAACGAGTTCCCAATCAGTCATTTTCAAGGAGCATCCAAATTCCTCCTGGTTTGGGCAAAATGCTGGGAAACCCATTTTTCCTGTAACTCCCAAGTGCCCACGGTGGCTCCGATGGGAAGCCCGGTGTCACCCCGGTGCCGGGCAGGTGTTAATTGCTGCTGATCCCAATTAAGCCTCATCGTCATTCCCGGTGGTGAATGGCGTGTGGAGTTAATGCTGTTGGTCTTGACCCGTTGGCTTCTTCCATCCTTGTACGACCTCAGGTTGGTGCTGGTCCCTTCTCACCAGGAATTAGTGATAGAAGGAGAGGGAATGGCTTCAAGAGGCAACAGCGTGGGTTTAGGCTGAACATTAGGAAAGAATTTTTCCCAGAATTATTGGTCAGAGCCTGGAATGGGCTGCCCAGGGTGGGGGTGGAGTCCCCATCCCTGAGTGTGTTTCAGGGTGGTTGAGATGTGGTGTTGGGGGATCTGGTGTAGGGGAGGACTTTGTAGAGTGGGGCTGATGGTTGGACTCGATGATCCCAAGGGGCTTTTCCAACCAGAAGGGTTCTGTGACACCGACTGGTGAAGCTTGGAACCAAAGTGGTGCCAACCATTAAGGAAGTAGAAGATGTGGCACTTCAGGGCTTGGGTTGTGCTTTGGCCTACGGTTGGGCTCGGTGGTCTCAGAGGTCCTTTCCAAACGTGACAATTCTGTGATTTTTGGGGAGTTCACAGACTGTTCCTGGAGTAAATCCCAGCCTGGGCTCTGAAGGGGCCTTCGCTGCAAACATCCTTCGGGGAAAGGCAACAAAATCCCCTGTTTTCTGACGATTTACCCTGGGGAGGTGCAAGGCCAAGTTCATTTGTCAGTGCCGAGAGCGTTTGCCTTCAAGCCTGATCTCTGGGTGCCTGTGACTGAACAGCAGGTAGGAGACATGGACAGAAGTACAGACAGCCTTTTTCATGGCAAAAGAAGGGATTTCACCTTTGCTAGCGTGGGCCTAAGAGGAGCTGCTGGAAGTGCCGGCAGAGGCTCCCTGCTCCCAGCATCCCAGTGCAGATGGAACTGGTTGGTTGCCAGCCCTTAGTGGTGGGGCACACCTCCTTTGGAAGAGCAGCCCATGGCTTTCAGAAGTAATTACTGTCTAAGAGCCCTGTGGGGGCACGAGCAATTCAGCTCCTGGAGGACAAGGAAGGGCTTGCTCCGGAACGTGTTAGTTAAAAAAAAAAAACCCCTCGTGTGCGAACGAGCTGCAGCTGGTGACGACTTGACTGGAATTTAATTTGTCCAGGGCATTGTTTGTTACGTGTGTCTTGGAAGAAGACACCAGCTCTTCTGGAAGCTGAAACAATCGCTGACCTGCCAGAGCTTTTGTGGCTAATTGCGATGGGAGTGGGACCACCGCGAGCCGCGCCGGGCAGCCCTTCAGCTGCTGCGGGGAAGGAGCCCAACTCTAATTTTTGATAGATTTAGCCCTTCCATCTTGCAGAGCCATCTTCCATCGGTGCAATTAGTGGCTCCGTGTGAGGGGCATTTGGGGCACCTCACCCCCCCCAGGAACGGCCCTCGACAAACCACGGGGCTCACCATGGGTCGAGGTGGAGCTTGAAGTCAGCGCTTCTGACTTCATCACAAAATTCTTCTTGCTAATTACACAGTTAACATACTTTGCCTTATTATCCCACCCTCAGCTTTCCTTTCTGGGGATCTAGGCTGACACTTCTCCTAAGGAGCCGTTAACTCTTCCTTTCCTGAGTTCCCTGAACCCTGCCCGCTCTTCTGCACCGTGTTTGTGAGAGGTGGTTGTGGTGTGAGTGTGTGAAAACCAGAACGATGTGCTCTGGGTTTAACCTTTTTCTTTTTTTTTCTAGGAGTAGGGTCAGAGAATGGTTTAGCTTTGGGGGTACCCATGGTATCAACTCAACGTCACAGCACATTTTTCTATTTCTTTTGGCCTCTGGCTGTTTCTGGGGCTGGACGTGGCTGTGACTTCGGAAGGGCCACGGAGCCGGGCCGTCCCCAGAGACAAGGGTCTTGTCAGGAGAGAAGGAATAGATGCTGCCCCACTTGCTGGTGCAGAACAGGTTTGTGATAGCCCGGGTGAGGCTGGTTTTGCCCA
Organism: Nycticryphes semicollaris; assembly: GCA_013400055.1. Taxonomy (NCBI): domain Eukaryota; kingdom Metazoa; phylum Chordata; class Aves; order Charadriiformes; family Rostratulidae; genus Nycticryphes; species Nycticryphes semicollaris. Next base: position 87,325 of record VXBJ01002443.1, read on the forward strand.
TCCCAGCAGGGCCATGAGCTTTTCATTCCATCTTCATAGTCTGGGTGACTCCGTGGTTTATGTATAAGAAGAGCCCATGAATGCAAACGGACCCTGGCTTTGCTGGAGAGGGTTCCTCACCCTCTTCCAAAAAAGGGGTTTGAAATAATCCATGGGGTGTTTTTTTTATAAATGCAGTTCTTGAGTTATCTGGAAACGATTCTCACCTTTCAGAATCGTATTGTTCGGCAGCGCTGGAGGGGCTGAAAATAGCCAGAGGCTGGGCCGGGGCGAGTTGTGTTGTCAGTCACGGGGAAGAGAAATCCAATTCCACCTGCAGATGAGCCTTCCCGAAATAGAAGAGGGTTGTCAACTATCAGAGAGGAGATGTATTGTGTGTGCATCTCTGCTGCTGCTGCGTGGAAGGAGCGGGTGCGGGGAAATAATTAAATTAAAAGTTGCTGTGGTTTTGCTGGAGCTCGAAGAGAGTAACGGCTTCCTCCTCCCTTCAGGGAGTAACAGCCGGGAGAGGTGGTTTGGCCAAAAACCTGTGTACGCTCTTGTGCTGCAGGTGAAATACAATCTCATCGGTGGGCAAAACACCCCGAGGAAAAAACCTGTTGCTCCCTGATGGTTGGGGTTGTGGTTTTTTTTAGGAAGGTGGTTCTGGGAGCCTGGGGAAGGTGGGAACGTCTCGNTAACATCCCAAGCCCAGGGAAGGACTGAAGGCTGGCGGGAGCGTTGCCTCTCCTGGAGGGAACACATTTCTGTGCCTTTCTGAGTTTTTCACCCTGAGGATCCCGGGGGGGTGCTCCCAAGGCGTTTCCAATTCAAAGCTCTCCCCCAGTCCCCGACCCCAGCAGATGCTTTCCCTCTAGTCTGAGAAGCCAAAGAGTCTCTGGAGCTGCTGGTTTTCTTTTCAGGAGCTTCCTGGCCCTGTGTTTAACCACGTTGCACCTTTCAGGCCAGGTAGCTCTGCCTCGCGTCGCCGCCGCTCCCTGTCTTTAACGGCAGCTTAAAATGCCCCGACGTGTGCAAGAGCGTCTGGAATCGCTGCCTCCAGCCCCCGCTGGAGCGACCCCTCTCACCGTGCGGATGAGAGAGAGGGGGAGAGGTTTGGAGAACAAGCAGATGACTCTTCCTAATTCTGATTTATATTGTTTCCTGCGAGGCCATCCCCTCTGCAGGGGAAGCAGGGGAGAGCCATAACAGGAACCAGCCAACATCCCGCGCTTCCTGGTGACTCTGACGACTCTGCTGGCTTGAAAACGGCATCACAGCTTCGGTGTGTGGCTACCTGCCTTCTGTCTGGGGGGTGTTTTTTACTGTGAATGGTTGGACGTGAAACAGTTTCCTCTGGAAACGAGCTCTTGCCCTCCCAGAGCTTCGCAGCGTCTGGTTTCGGTGCCGTTGCCATGAAAACAGGCCGAGCACCCGCAGCAGCCCCGTTATCGCCCGGCGGCTCCTTCCAGCGCCAGCCGGGGTCACTCAATGGCTTTTTCTCACTCCCTGACAACACCCCGAGCTTGTCAAAGGCTTTACCTAAACCAAAAACCTTCGTATTCTCCCTTCCCTTTCCCGCTTCCTTTCCTGAAATGCCCTGGAACAAGTAGGATGTGTCTCTTCTCAGCCCTGGGGGGTGTTTTTTCCTCTTGGCGGGGGTGTGCTGTTGGGAAAGCGGGGGTGACTGCCTGTCACCACCCTGTCACCACACATTAAATGCTCAAGTCCCGTCTGGAGCCTCGGACACGGCGTGGTGCAGACACAAACGCGGGGAGGATATTTGCCCTCAAGTCAATGACAAATCTCAGCGGGTGCCGGTGGAGCCGGGGTTTGGTTTTTATCCCGGGTGTTTTCAAAGGCATCAGTTAAACACGGTGAAAGTTGCTGAGGAAAGGTTTGTTGGTAAATCCCAGCTCTGGAACTGGGTCCTGGGCACGTGCCTGCTGGGGCTCTGTTCTGTGTGTTGTGTTTTTAAAAAAAGCCAGAACCATAAAAACAAACCCCAAACCCCAACCAAACCCAAACTTTTTTTTTTTTAAAACATTTTTGGTTGCGTGTGAGGGTGTTGCTGGGGCTGTGACGGGGACAAGGGTTTGGGTCCTGTGCACGGCCACTTCTTTGTCCCCTCACTGTCCCTCCTGGTGTTTAAGGGGTCTGAGGGAACCTGACATTTCCCCAGTTCTCTTCTGGTTCTTGTGCGGCGGGTCCAAACCCGGCATTTTCTGGTGCAGGTTTCGTTATCTGCCGCTTGACAAAGGCACACAGTGCAGCAGTTTCCCTCCCCTAAAGAGTGACTCCAAATGACTGCGTTTCCAGCTCCCCTTTACCTTGTACTTCATTTAAGCGTGTGGGTTTTTTCATTTGATCATTGGGGGGGAGGAACAGAAAGTGAAATGCTGCAGATCTGCCTTCCCCTTCCCTTTCTTCAGTTAAATCTTTGTCGTTCCTTTTCGGCTTCCATGAGCTGTTCCAGCTATTTTTTTTTTTTCAATTATTATTTTTTTTCCCTAGTTTCTTTTGTTGTAGCTTCTCCATCAGAGTCTTACAGCCCTTAGAAATATCTAATGCACGTATGTGACTGCTTCCTTGCCTGTCAGTGTGTGACAAATAACATGCAATTGATGGCTGACTAAGCATTCGGAATATTTCTTCATTCTTTGTGTGCCTAATGAGGTTTTTTTTTTCCTTTTCATTATTATTATTTATTTATTTATTTCCCCCTGGTGCTTAGGGAGGGTGGGCAACAGCTCTCGTGCCGATGGAGCCATCTTCAGACTGGGATATGAAACTGCACAGACCGTAGGCAGGAGCCAGCTTTAACGCTGACCCCGACGGTCACAGAGTCACCCGATCTGTGTGACGTGTCCCTCAGACTTACGGGGTGACTCGGGAGAGCGCTGCCATAAGCCAAGTCCAGCCTGGGTTCAAGGAGGGAGCAAATAGTGCCTGTGTCTGTCAGAGTGAAAAGGGGTTGTTGTCAGCCATGTGGCTGCTGAGGCTGCCTTCGTTAAATCAAAACAAGAAAAAGGGATGAGGTGCTTCAGCTGGTGGGATCAAAGCCTGGTGCTCAGAGCGGCAGGGATTCCCTGCTGGAATGTTGGAATTGCTGAAAACTCCCTCTGTTTCCTTGTTTCAGGAGAGCTGTCCCCTTTCGAGCCGGAACGAGCGGTGCCTTTGTGCTGAAGAAGGTGGTGTGAAGGCTCTGCCCAGGTACGTCTCCGCAGCAAGACACCACCCAGCCCCCTGCCACCCCCCAAAGACCCTCCCTCCTGCCTCACAGTTAATTTTCCACATCTTTGTATCCTTGATATTACCCAAACCAGGGGATATCTGAGGAGGTGAGTAGTGTCAGTGTGCTTGTAGCACACTCACAGTCTCCTCAGAGACACTTTGACCAAGGTAAGTGGCCAAAATTACCCACAGAAAGTCAAGGTGGGGCTGTTGCCCGAGTGTTGAAATGCTTATTCAGAATTAGGTCCTTTTTCTGCCATGACTGTTACCGTGTCACAGTATCGCCGCTCGTTCCACATTCCCGTATTCCCCTGGCAGACACAGTTCTCCTCCCTCTGTGACCCCCCCCCACGCAATCCTGGGTGAAAAGATAGAGGTTTTGATGGGAATGAAGGTGAAGGTGTCCCTGCCCAGGGCACAGGGGGGGGTTGGAACTCGGTGATCTTTAAGGTCCCTTCCAACTCTGACCATTCTATGATTCTATCATATGAAGGTACCTTCAAGGTTATTAGTTAAAACCAACCTACCTCGAGAGCAGCTCTTCCAAAAGGCACTCGCGCTTCCTTCCTCAGAGCAGTACATCAGGCTGGGGCCGGGGGGGGAGCGTTAGCAGAGTTGTTTGTCACCTCTCAGGCAGAAATTAGTCGTTCGGAGATGCCAGCAGCGTGTTGGTGTTGGGCGTCCTGCGGCTGGGCCGGCTCTGGAGTCCCCAAGAGAGGGCAGTGTGTCCCTGGCAGCGGCACCGCGCTGGCGGAGAAACTGCCATCCTCTCCAGAAGGCTGAGAGCACAAGTCCTGGAAACCCTTCGAAATGACTAATTGACTGGCAGGCTCGTTAGCAAATGTCTCCGGAGCTGGGTCTCACCCTTGTGAGTGCGGGTCCTTTCCCCGGGCTCTGGCAGGGACGCGGCAGCGCTTCCTCCTGCCGCACTTGCCCAAGGAGTGTCCCCTCGCTGTCCCGCTTGCGTCATTTTGCCCTACTTTTTTGCACTTGGCGTCTCCTCCAAGAGGGGAACGACATTCGTGGGATCAACCTTGAGCTTTGCTGTGAGTCAGAGGCAACCAGAGACTTAATCCAAAACATAAGGAACTGGGGAGAAAAACAAAAAAAGGGAAACTTCGGGAGGTTGTCATATTGCAATGTTTTGCCTTAGGGCTCCAAACAGGCCGTGCTTGTGCCAGTCTCTGTCTGGAAAGCGAAGCTTTGTTGTGGAAAGAGGCAGGTTTTTATTGAAGTACAGAAGCACACATTTCTCCCCAGCCCAGGGTGCCTTTTTGCTTTTGTTTCTGGTTTTTTTTCTTTCCCCTTTTTAAGCCGTTTCTGCAGCAGGGCCTGGGAGGGAGGTGTCGCTGCTGGGTTTGCCTTCGCTTTTTCAGGGCCCGTTTGTTGAACCCCTGTCATTTCCTTCAGCTCTGAACAACCAGCTCCCAGTTGGGACTCTCAGGCCCCAAACTGGTAACGAGGAGGCAGGGTTGGTTTGGGTTTGTTTGGGGTTTTTTTTAGTGCTGTCAGGTGGGGTTTGGTTTTTCTTTCAGTTTCTGAAGTTCCCTGAAGGCACCTTTACTGGGGACTTATGTCCTGCAGAAACTCTGCTGCCCTGGCCTGGCAGTCCCTGGTGCAGCGAGAGCATGCTCTTTCCCAGGGCTCATTAAGGCATTTAGTTTTGTTTTCTTTACTAATTGCCCTGTAGGAAACTGCTGGGTACCCCCCCAGAAGACAGGGCGCTTGTGTAACGTTGAAAGCGCATTGAAATAACCTCCAAAGTTGCTTTGAGAGAGAGAGAGAGAAGCGCATCCCAGGAGAAACAGCCACGCTTCAAACTATTAACCTTGAGTCTAAATCCTTCCTCGGGACATTTTTCTTCTTTCCTTTCTCGCTTTTAAGGGCGGAATGAGGTGGATTTTACCCAGTGGGGTAGGCAAAGGGGGAAGATCCCCCTCCCTGTGGGGTAGGGGGGGGTGTGCTTTAGTGCTAGATGAGAAGAAAACGCTGCCCTGTCGTTATTTTTGGGGGTGGGTGGGGGTGTGTTTTTAGTGCTTTGGAGTCCACAGCCCTGTTGGCTGAGTGTTACTCTTTACTGGTGCAGTTCCCCCAGCTGCTTGGGCAGCCTCTGCGCGTCGCTGTGCTCTGTGCCCTTCAGCTGCTGGGCAGAATATTTCAAAGCAAACCCCCCGTGTGCTTCGTGTTAATGGCACTTGGGGAATGACAAACCTCAGCGGCCCGTCTGCCTGTGGCTCCGGCATTTCCAGGGCGATGGATTCTCCTGCGCTGCTTCAGCGGGATCCCCTTTCGCCTCCTCTTCCCATTTCAAGCAGTTGTCGAGTCGGTGAGGGTTTTAAAATTCCTCTGGTTTTTAGGAGGTTGTCAGCCACATAAAAGACCTCCTTGTGTCTCCCACTCGCCCGGCAGAGGCCCTGAGCTGATCTAATTCCCTTAAACCTCAGCATCCCTGGAGTAAAGTGGTGTATTGTCCCTGGGTTCATCTGTTTGTAACAGCTGGAGGCATTTGCTAAAGCTGGAAGGGATTTATTTTATTCTATTTTTCCTTTTAGGAATAAACTTTTTCTCTAAGCAAATATATATTTTTATTTATTCTATTCTTAATCTTTCCCCTAAAAGGAGGAAAAGGTGATTTTTTTTGTGGATGAGAGTAGGTTGGAAAGTCCAGAACCAAATCCAGCGTCTCTCCGAGCAAACGGCGGCTGTTGCTATGGCACATTCTTGTTCCATTAGTGTTTGTGCATTTTTAAATTCAATTTTCCAAACAGCTTCAGGAAATTGGCATCCCAGAAGTAAAATATTTAAAAATAGCCCTGTTGTTGCTGAAATAAGTCCTGTTATTTCCGTGGAGCCCTGTCCTGAGTGTATTCCTGGCTCTCTCAGACCTTGGAAGTGTTGAACCAGATGCTGTGAAGCAGAGCTGGAACCCCAAATATTTACTCAGGAGTGAGTTTCTCCCGTTTCTTTAAAGAATGAACTCTGGCAAGTGGAACGCTGCTGCCTGCAAGGTTTATTTTGAACTTTTCCCTCTTTTTGGTGTGTGTTTTGTTCAGAGGCAAAACAAAGAATTGAGGAACGTGTGGTTGTGCCGTGATGGCCCTTTCTGGACCCCAGCTCTACCCCGGCACCGCTCTGCTCGAGGGGGGAAGAACATGGGGCTGGGGTCCTACACTGCTCCTTCCCCACCCCTGCTTCTCTTCCTTCCATCCGTGAGCGTTTCAGGCTTTTCACGCTTAAAACCTCAGTTAGGAATTACTATTTATTTATTCATTTATTTTTCCATAGGACTGGGTGTCTGTTGCACCAGTTTCCCCCAGGTGAAACCTCTCGCTCTCAGCTGAGTCCATGGGCACCCAATCTCTACCTGGCTTCAAGGAGTGCTGGCTCCCCTTTTTGGGCATAAAGCCGGGGTGCTGGGCTGCTCTCTGTCCCCCAGCAATGCTTCCCACGGCTCTACTTGCACCCCCAGCAGGCTCCGAGCTTCACAGGAGCAGCTGCTGCTCAGACTTTGCCTTTAAAGTGATTTAAAGTCATTTAAGTCATGTCCCCCCTCCCCTTCCCTTAAAGGGACTTAAAGTGACAAGTGTCACCAGATGGTTTCTGCGGCGTTGGAGCTTGAAGCGCTGGTGCCTTGAGGTGTGAAGCGCCGCAGGACACAGGGAAGGCCCTTTTTTTGGTCGCCTCCCCTCCAAACCTTCCCTTTTTTAGGACTTTAAAAAAAAATAAATAAAGCAAACGCACGTTCCAGAGCAAGTTGCCAGAACACAACTTCCCAGCAACTTGACGATCAGGGATTTGCTTCCCAAAGCAAATGTGTTCTGCCTGTGGCAGCTGTTACTTTAGCAAAAATCCTGGGCCGTGCGCTGGAAAACGGCAGGGGTTTGTGTGTGTGGAGCTTGGGGGGGGGAACCAACCAACCCACATCCCTTGGAGGAGTTACTGGGGGAAAATGACACTTCAGGAGCTCTTTACTGTGGATATTTTGCGTGGGTTGTCCAGATGCGACTGTTTGATAATGGATTGCTATTTATAGGGGTGTATTTTTAGAGACGTGACGAGGTTTATCGCAGGCCCGAGATGTTTTGCCTGTTACCAGAGCAGCGAGTGGCAGAACCGACCCCGGTGCTGGTTACCCCGTGAGAGATAGTTCATTTCCAGCCTGGTCTGAGCGACTTCACCTTCCCTTGGGAGTTTCTCTCCCTTTTTACTCTCCACTAACACCTCGGCCCTGGGGGAACCCGAAGGTCTGGCGTGGGTCTGCGCCCCACTTGTGAGAAGGCAGACTGGGCCGCCACCACCGCGGGTCGTTACCTCACGTAATTACAACCCTGCTCTGAATCACTGCCACGTGCTGGCGCATCGGGGTGCGGGTTCGTTATCTCTGGGTCGGCAGCACCTGCCAGCCCTGCTTTAATTGAGCACGCTACAGTTCCCACCTTCCTCCATCAGGGGATCCATCAGGTGTCTTGAGAGGAGCCTTTTCCTATCTGACGGCGTTGTTTTCCATGAGCTGTTCTGCATTATGGAACGGCGCTGGAGCGGGGTCGCATCGTCCTCGAGGCTGGGGAGGCCACAGCTCCCTCCATCCCCGCGCTGGGATGTGTCACCTGGCTCTTAGAGAGGGGGGTTCTCTTCCGGATTGGGAATGCCGAGGCTGGGCTGTGGGAAGGCTGTGCTGAGGGGTTCTGTTAACCTCTAAAGGACTCGAAATCTGGGAGCTCTGACGGTTAAACTGAGCCGCCTGCGGGACAGGGTGAGGCTTTGGGGCCTGCGCAAATGAGGTTATTTCTAGTTCTTGCTTTAAAACCCCGACTTGGGTTGTCAAGGCCGTTGACATGGTCCTGGATCCCCAAAGGCGATGGCCTTGGGGTCTCGTTCACCAAATAAATGCAGAATCTGTGACTTTGACGCTTTGCTGCGCATTCAAGCATCATCCTTTAAAAAAAAAACCCTAAGGACCAGCGACGTGCCCAACTGCAGGAGGAGGAGGTTTTGAGTCCTCTATTCCTGACTTTCTCTCTGATCTTCTCGTGGAACATTTTCCCTAATCGCAGTTGGAACAGCCGATGGATCGGCAGCCTGTCCCGCTCTGTCATCTGCCGGATCTGGGAGAGTCAGAGGGAAGTCCAGCAAGTTCCTGCTGCCGGTGGAAAAGCCCTTTTTGGGGAGAGCCTCCCCCGGAGTTCCTGCACCGCGGGGTTCCTGGTGGGTTGGAATTCATGATCCGGCTTCCTTCGCGCCGTGCCCCGACTCGGAGGGACACGTTGGCAGCTGTCGGCTCCGGCCGGGGGAGATGCTTTGCGTTACCAACTGCTGCTGCTTCCAGGGAGCTGGGACAGGAATTCCACCCCCTTCCAGCCCCGTGTCGCGCACACCCGCTCCCAGGTGTCTCTTAAACTGGTGGTACTTTCATCGCTGGTGTGTTGGCAGAGTGGGATTGAGCGAGGGCTTGCGGCCCACAGCGTACACAGGACATAGGTCAAGAAGGGCTAAACACAAGTTGTCTGTGAAATACAAGTCTGTTGATGAAAGGAGAGCTGGGGTTGTCCAGCCTAGAGAAGAGAAGGCTCCAGGGAGACCTTGGAGCAGCCTTCCAGTACCTGAAGGGGGCTACGGGAGAGCTGTGGGGGGACTCTTGATGAGGGAGGGGAGCCCTAGGGCAAGGGGAAGGGTTTGACACTGAGATGGAGATGAGAAGTGGAGGAGAACTTGTTTGGTGTGAGGGTGGTGAGAGCCTGGCCCAGGTTGCCCAGAGAAGCTGTGGCTGCCCCATCCCTGGAGGGGTTCAAGGCCAGGTTGGAGGGGGCTTGGAGCCACCTGGTGTGGTGGGAGGTGTCCCTGCCCAGGGCAGGGGGTGGCACTGGATGGTCTTTGAGGTCCCTTCCATCTGATTCTAAGATTCTCTGTTCTGGGCGCAGGGTCTGTCTCTCAAGGACCCCGAGTTCCTTTACCTTGCTGGTATTTCACAAGGGAGGTGGGAAACAGAGGATTCCAGGAAAGGACTGCGGATGTGCCAAGGGACAAGCAGCAACAGAGATCATTTATTTAAAACCTCTGTAAGGATTTCTAAGTATTTCATACAAGCATCTGGTGGCCATGGGGGTGAGGATGGGCAAAGGGGGGATTCCAACTCTAACCTTGCTGTGATTCTAAGTTGTTGTTTGGGTTTGTTTTTCCCAAACCCCTTGGTGTGCCATGTTTCTGTGACAACTAGCAGTTTTAGGGAGAATGGTGCAGTCCCTCCGGGCCTGGTGTGACAGCTTTGAGGCGGTTTTGGTGGGTTTTGCTGGGTTTTGCTGGGTTTTGCTGGGTTTTGCTGGGTTTTGCTGGGGTGCAGTATCCGCCGGGAGGAAATTGCAGCCTCTTATCAGCCGGGTAGGAAACTCTCTCCGGTGCAAGCAGGAGGTAGGGCAGCGTCTGCCGGGAGCCCTCAGCTGCCCCCGTGCCGAGGTACGTGCCAAATTGTGAACGGACTTAACGTACCCGAGGGCCGGCTGAGTGACAGGAGACCTTTCGGCAGCTGGGAAGCCCCGTGTGCTGATGAATGGCAGCAGGAGCTCAGCCAGTGAATTCACCTCCTCAGCTCTCACCGGCCTTGTTTTGGGTGTCGGGCAGGAGGAGCGGTGCCAGGTCGGGCTGCTGGGGATGGCGTTGGTTACCTTTGCACCAGGAGGAAGCGTGGAAGGAAGGAAGGGAGGGAGGGAGGGAGCAGAGTTTATTCCAAGGCGCTGAGGTCAGGCTTGTTTTCCCTCTCCGAGCAGGAACAGACCAGCCCCTGGAGTCAACAGAAGGCTGGTTTCTGTGGAAAGCCAAAGATGGTGTTGTGTTCATCTGGAAAGTCCTGGGCTTGTTTTGTTCTTCTGGGTTTTTTTTGTCCTGTTCCCCTGCTGCAAACTGTTCCTTGTGTTTTAACTTCCAGTTCAAAAGTCTGGGCAGCAGAAATTGTGCTGCTGATGTTGTTGTTGTTCATCAGGTGCAGTTTGGGGGTTCTGTGGGGCTGAGATGATGGGGAACCGGAGGAGCAGGGGTGAGAGGCTGCTCCCACAGCCCCCATGGAGCTGGGCTCCAACAGCCTTCCAGTGCCTCAAGGGGCTCCAGGAAAGCTGGGGAGGGATGAGGGAGGGGAGCCCTAGGACAAGGGGGAAGGGTTTGACCCTGAAAGAGAGAAGATGGAGCTGAGATGTGGGGAAGAACTTCTCTGGTGTGAGGGTGGTGAGAGCCTGGCCCAGGTTGCCCAGAGAAGCTGTGGCTGCCCCATCCCTGGAGGGGTTCAAGGCCAGGTTGGAGGGGGCTTGGAGCCACCTGGGCTGGTGGGAGCAGAAAAAGGCCATCAAGCACATTGATAGAGTTCCAGGAAGAACAACACAAATAAGAATAAAGAGTGTGTGTGCGTGTTGTCATTTTAGGTTGCCCCTTCAGTTACAGCTTTGAGGCTTCATTTAGTCAAAAGGAGGCTTTGATTTTGAGTGGCTTCGCTGTGATTGAGGCCTCAAGCTCTCTCCTGCAGCTCGGAGGCAGTGGCCAGTGCCAGCAGCTCATCATTTATCTGTTCCTGCGGAGCACCAGAGGCACTCAAACAACTGCACATACTCCTCGGGGCCAAGTAAATTGCTATTTAAATCTGCCTGCATTTTCGAAGCTGTAATTATTTTCTGATGCCATGAAACAGTGTAGAGCTGGGAGGGGATGGAGTGGGGGCTGCAGCTGAAGGCCAGCTCAGTGCAGCCTCTCATTTTGGGGGGCAAGTTCATCGTTTTCAGCAATTAGCGGGATATTGGGACAGTAATCTTTATTCCTCTCCCCTGTTCCTGATGGTGGTTTTTTACCCGCAGGACCTCTGGGTGCTGCTGCGCTGCTTTTCCAGACCCCTATGTGCTCCTCCTGTCCCCTGTGCTGTGTCCTGGGGAGGGCTGTGCCTCTTGCTCGACAAAATCCCCTGAACTTCCACCCTTTTGAGTCCCTCACTGAATTCTGAGGGGGTATCGGGCAGCCCCGTGCTGCGGTAGCAGGAATGATTGCAGTGAGCTAGGGTTTGCTAATTTTGGCTGGGAGGAAGGCTCAGGCTCCCCTCCACCTTCCTCCCCCGTATGGGGCAGGTATATAAAATGGTATTGGTGAGAATTGCTATTCTCCAAAAAAAAAAAATAATTAAATATATTGATTTTAAAATGATTGTTTTGGCAAGAGGGCTCTTCCTCGCCCTTTGATTTACTGAAATCTGGGGAAGACGGAGGTGAAAGGGGCAAAGGCAAACCACGGCCTAAAGCCCAGAGGGGAGTAAATGACGTAGGTTTTACTCCTTTAAAAAAAAAAAAAANGTTGGGGAGGGGGGAGCGGGGCTGACGGAGGAGGGTTGAGCAATGTCCTACTGGGAAGCGGGAAGGAGCATCCTGATGTGTGAGAAAGCTGAGTGGGGCTTGGTTTTTCTCGGGGTGTTTGTAATGCTGTCTTAAGGCCAGCTCATTCCTAGACTGGGGGGGATGTGTGTGCTTGTTTCTCGAAAACTGAGCTTGCCAGGACGTCTGTGTTCCTCCAGAGGACTTTGCCTTCTCTGCTAAAACAGCCACACAGCATTTCCCCCCCCCAAACCATCTCTCCCACCGCAGGGGACTTTATGCTCAACATCTGCTGACTTGTAGTCCAGAAATCAGACTGCAGCGAAATTGAGAGCAGAATCTTGAAGCCAACTCTCGCTCGAAGCTTTATTTCTCTTCGGTTTCCGATGCCACGCGTCCACGCTCAGCGCCTGAAACGCACGGGGTGACCTCCAGGTCCTGCGTGTTAGTTATAAAAGCAAATAAAAATGAGTTTCCCGTCAAAAGGTATGCTTGGAATCACTGTCAAATTAAAACAAATCGTGGTTTATTTCAAAACATACGTGGGGCGTTGACTTCTTTGGAAAACTGGTATCGGGAAAACAACTGTAGTGAAGGCGATGCCTTCCTTATTGTGCTAATTACTGAAGTCCATTTGGCGATGATAAAACTGCAGTCGATGGAGTAGAATCCAAATTACGGCTTCACTTGTAGTGCCCTGTCTGTTTAGTGCGTCAGGGATGGATCTCCTGAATCCCTGTTCCCTTTCCAGAGGGACTCGGGACCCGGGATCCCTGGCCCCACGGCAGCCGGAGCTGCTGCAGCGCAGGAAGAAGGTGAGCAGGAACAACTCTGCCCTCGGGGAAACTCGATGGGTCCTCCCCCCTCACCCCTTTCCTTCCGTTGGTGGTTTGAGCTTTTCCCTGTTAACGGTGGGGAAACCCTTCGGCAGATGCCGTGGTGTTTGCCCGGCTGCGGTGGCCGCTCCTCTGCCGGGGCTCCTGGTGCTCCCGCGGGGCCGAGACGAAGGTTGGCCATCGCTGGCTGCCCACGCGGAGCCGTGTCCCGCCGGTGTGTGTGTCACAGTAATTCACCTCCTGAATTAGGCGAGGAGATGTCTGGATTCCGAAGACAAGGTGTCCCTCTGAGTCAGGAGGAGTGAGGTGTGTGTGGGAGCCAGGGGAAGGCTCCGCGGTGGGGTTCCCTTCGCTGGGACGTGTGTACCCCGGTCCCCAACAGCCCTCGGGGAGGAGGTGCTGCAAACCACGGGTTTTTCCTTCTGGGTGCTTTGCTCTGAGCTGGAGCGTGGGGTGCTGCAAATGTCAGGTCTTCTCCCTGCCCTCTGAGCGGGACGGTCAAGGCCCAAGGCAGGAGAACCCAACGCCTGGTTTAAGGTGCGTCCTGCCCCATCCTCTCTCACCTCTGCATCGATCCTGCTGAAGCTGTTACTGGCTGGAAGTATGAGACGAGGCAAAACCGTAACGATTTCCATCTGGGGACAGCTCTTGCACATCACCTTGTATTCCCTTAAAATGATTAAATCATCAGTTTCAATCTTCCCTCCACCGAGCCATTGCCTGGTAGCGCTGACTAACAAATCCTGGGATTAGCAATCTCCAGTTAATGAACCAGCGCGGTGATTAAAGCCTCGTGACTTTCCTGCAGAAGAAATAAGTTCAGTATCGGTTGGGCTCTTTCAAATTGCCCCAGAGCTTTGTGTCATCTCGGAGCACAGGATCAGTCGGCGCCGTTGCTTTAACAGGTTTTGAATGGTTTGTCCGTTTTGTTGGTATTTTTCCCCAAATACAAAGTTTGAATTTGGTTTAAATGAGATTGATGCCTGTAGCTGTAGTTCACCACCTCCCGCGGGTGCTGGATTTCACAGCAGAGCAGGAGCATCCCTGCCGTCTCTTAGTGCACGCGTTGGGGTTGCAGGGGCAGGACGCTCAGGGTGTGTGTTTCCCCCATTTTCGGGGGGTGTTTGACATCCCCCTCGGGGCTTGGGGGACAAGTGGGTCGGGCTGGTCCTGCTTCAGGGCAGATCTGCTGCCGTTGCTTGGAGGAGCTGAGATCTGTGCGACCCCACAACCCAGCGGTGCTGTGTTCCCAAAGGGTGGCTTAAACGTGCCCCTTTTGTGCCCGGGGTTGTGGGTTTTTTGGGGGTGTCTGACCTTCTCAAAACGCGTTTCGGTGGGGAAGATGTGCCTGCAGTGAGTCTGGCTGAGCTGCAGATGTCTCTCTTAACCCGCCCAAGCCTCTCGGAGCATTTTGAACCTGGGAAGCTGTTTGTTAGGCGGCGGCCTTTCCTGGTTAAATCATGTCTGTGTGTTTTAATGCAGTTCTGTCACGCCAGCAGAGCTTTCACTGCAGCTCCAGCAGCAGGGCCGAGCGGGGCACAGAGGGGACACCGGTCCTTCCAGCTCTCCCTGCAGCTCTTGGGGAAGGCTCAGCCAAGGTTGAGGAGGAAGAAGAGGAGGAGGAGGATGGCTTTTTCCAGCTGAGCCCAGCTCTGCAGAGCAGCCCCGCTCCAGAGGTGGCCACAAGCAGAGAGGTGGCTGTCCCCTCGGTGGGGGACAGCAGATGGCAGCACCCTGGCCTGGGCTGAGTGTTATTTCTGGCGGAGAGATTCCACCACCGGTCCCCTGGATTCAACACCACAGTCTAGACTTTACTGACAGACAGGATTCTTCCCCCGTTAGGTAAGCAAGACGTAGACGCCCATTATGCAAATTCCCAGCCAGAGTGTCCCTCTGTAACATTTTTCAAATTGTCTAAATAAGGTGCTGTTTCACAGCAAAATGTGTAGCGAGGCTTTTGGGTGCCTTTCAGCCGCCTTGTCCTCTCAGCAGGATAGCTTTTTATTATTTCCCACCCCCTCCCTCACCCCTTGAAGATCACTGATCAGCACAACACGAGTTGGGGGGGGGTTTACCCTCAGCAGCTGTTCCAGATGTGGAAAAGGCCAGAAAAGGCTGGATAATGGTGTTCAAATCACAAACTTAAGGGCCAGAAGCTCTCGTCCCTGTCCCTGTAGGGATGTCCCTACAGGCATCTTGTTGGATTCTGTGAAATTTAACGTCGTTGCACGGACTCACTGTGTGGGTTTTTGGTTTCTGGGCACTAAGAAGTCTCTGTCCCAGGAGGAGAAGGGTTAGAGGGGACCCGTTGGGCTGGCAGAGGTGTCACCCAGCGTGGTGGCTCCCGTGACTCACGCCCTTCGTGCCAGTGGTTGTAGGAGGTGGGAATCGATCGTGACTCGAGCATCCAGAGCGGCTGGAAATGTCTGTGGTGGGTTTTTTTTTTACTCTTTTTATTTGCTTATTTATTTTTAAGAGAAATCAAATGAACCTTTCAAGCCTGATGACCACTGCCCTGTTTCCTCCAGCTGTGGACCAGGGAGGCTCTGGCCACCTCCTTGTTGTAGGAGCACTGATTTCTGAGCGCTTGGTGTTTCTGCAAACGCTTTCCAGTGTGGTCCCACAGCTCCTCTCTGTCCTTCTGCCCCGGCTCCGGAGTCACTTCAAGCCTCGGAGCGCGGGGTTTGACGGCTGGAGGCTTTGACGAGGTGCTCCTTGGGTCAGGAGTCTGGCAGGTGACCGAGAAGGCAGGTTTTCAACCCGCCGTTCATAGCGACACAGGGATCACGGCTCTTCTCTGGAAAACATTGGAAGGGCTTCCTACTCTTGTGTTTGCTGTGCAGGCACGTGATTTTCTGGGAATTAGCCTGAACGTGCCGTAGAAGGGGGTCAGAAATACCTACATGCACCAACGTTAGATAATGGAAAAACAAGTTACAGCGGGGGGTTCTCTCGGGTTTTCTTCATGGTGGCCCTTCAGCCGGCCCCGGTGGCCTCCCCGTACCGGAGCCGCCAGCTTTGGTGATGCTTCTGCTCCTTACTGAAGAGGGGGGGGGAGGGAATAAAAAAAAAAAAGTCTGTATTTTTTTAAAATCACAGCATTACTCCTGTTCTACCGAGCCTTGTTTGCTCTGGGGCATAGTTAAAGCTTTAAATAATTTATTTAGCTATTTTCAGGGGAAACAATCACACGCTGTACCCTGTGGTGGCTGCAAAGCTGCAATGTTCTGGCTGATGTTGACAGCCAGGGCTAGGACTTTGTCCTCTGCTGCCCGGACTCTCCCTTCCCGTCATGTGGGCCGTGACCCCGTGGGAACTGGGAATCCTTCAGCCTCCTCTGCAGCCCCCTGTTACTGGTGGTGGTGGGGGAATGGGGATGAGACACAGGGACTGGTGGTACCATCTCCCTTCCTCAGCTTCCCAGTGCATCTGTGCTCCGGGTGTAACCTCCAGCGTTCTATAAACCAGCCTCGGGGCTTTCTCATTTTGAAAGTGTATTTCACCATTTCTTCTCCCCTGATGGGAGATAATGAAAAGGAGGGGACGGGGACGATGCTGAGTCAGTTCTTACTGGCGCTGGTTTTCTGTCCTTCCTGCCCTCCCACACGCTCCACCTGCACATCCAGACACCCTTCAGCAGCCGCAGCCCCCAGGGGGGCTTTCCTCCCAGCAGCAAACAGCTCCGGGTTTCCCATCTTCCCACCTGGGATAACAGTTTTGAAGGGGTTGGGAAGAGCTGGGAAGCACTGGAGAGCTGGGATCGCTGCGTAGAGGAATTCCTTGAAGTTTGGGCAAAGCGCTGCTCGGTCCTGCCTCTGCCGAGGTGGCAAAGGGCCAGGGTAATTAAATCAGCCTTCCCTTTGAAACAGTGAAAACTCTGGGGAAACACAGATATATCCTTAGGGCCGCTGCGGAGCTGGGGTTTCCTTGTCCGAGGGTGTTGTGTGGACGTTGCTGCTCTGCTGGCACCGGGAGCCGGGGGAGCAAACCCCGCGTGTGTCCTGGTGGGTGGGTGTGCACAGCGTTCCCCATCGCTGGTTACAGCGAGGGTCACCTAAATATCCCATTTGGGGTGGGTGGGTTGGTTGGTTGGGGGTTTTTGTTTGGTTGGTTGGTTTTTGTTTGTTTTTAGCAAACGGTGGTGCTGCAGCCCCGCTCCCGGTGTCACGTGCGGTCGGGGAGCCCCGGAACTGGCCTGGGCTAAACTGGGTTCATCCGCCTCGTAATTAATTCTTTGAAGTTTCGAGCCGTGTAAGCACTTTTCCATCGATGTGCAAAACAAAAAAACCCCAAAAAACCAAACCCAGAAACGCTTAGTGGGATTTTTAAACTAAACTTTATTTTCTGGTGAGATAGGAAGCTGACTGGAAGAGCAGCTCAGTCTTGGGTGAACCTGTAGACAGGATTGGGGAGGGGGGGGGAAGGGATACATCCTGCTGGGGAAATTGGGTCTGTTTGAAAGGCAGGTGGCTCGAGAGGGTGCAGGGGATTTGGGTGAACGACCCGACTGTCAGTTGATTCGTAACTTTCTGCTGTGAAAGCCCCCAGTCTCTTCTCTGGATCTTGTCGAATTGGTGCTTTCAAGGGGTTTGCACAGGCACACTGNGGTGGGTTGGTTGGTTGGGGGTTTTTGTTTGGTTGGTTGGTTTTTGTTTGTTTTTAGCAAACGGTGGTGCTGCAGCCCCGCTCCCGGTGTCACGTGCGGTCGGGGAGCCCCGGAACTGGCCTGGGCTAAACTGGGTTCATCCGCCTCGTAATTAATTCTTTGAAGTTTCGAGCCGTGTAAGCACTTTTCCATCGATGTGCAAAACAAAAAAACCCCAAAAAACCAAACCCAGAAACGCTTAGTGGGATTTTTAAACTAAACTTTATTTTCTGGTGAGATAGGAAGCTGACTGGAAGAGCAGCTCAGTCTTGGGTGAACCTGTAGACAGGATTGGGGTGTGGGGGGGAAGGGATCCATCCTGCTGGGGAAATTGGGTCTGTTTGAAAGGCAGGTGGCTCGAGAGGGTGCAGGGGATTTGGGTGAACGACCCGACTGTCAGTTGATTCGTAACTTTCTGCTGTGAAAGCCCCCAGTCTCTTCTCTGGATCTTGTCGAATTGGTGCTTTCAAGGGGTTTGCACAGGCACACTGGCACTAAACAGGTTGGGGTTTTTTTTTCCCTCAGAATAGATATATGTACAAGTGCCAAAGCAGCAGGAACTTCACCTATTTCCACCTGGTTTCCCCCCTCCCCAGACACCAGCACAGGGTGCAGATAAAACTCTCTCGCTGCGTCTGTCGGGGCTTGCATTCCTCAGCCCTGAGGCCGACATTCCTCTGCTGCCCTGCACCGCCTCCGTTCTTCAGCAGTTCTCTAATTTCTGAAGCCCAGAACTGGCTCTGGATCACTTCAGCTCCCAGACACCTTCTATTGGCCGTGTACCTGCAGCCCCCACCCTCCAGCATTTTATAACCCGGTCGTACTTATTAAAATAAAACGGATATTGGCAATTTTTTTTTGAGTTGCTCCTCGCTGCAGTTCCCGGGAATTCAGCTGGAATCCCCAGATGCCATTGGACTGAGTAAAGGCGGTTGCAGTTTGCTTTCTTGGGCACTCAGCTATTTCAGTTACCAATCGGAAAGGAAAGTTGCTTTTTATAAGCCTCGATGGCAGCTTGGCCTGGAGAAACCTCCTCTGTTTTGGGTTTCTCCTTCCCCTCTCTCCGTACACGGAAGCTCAGGCCTGAGCTGTTCTTTCCTTACAATTTACCTTTCCTGCCAGTCCAGTCCAGTCCAGAGAGGGACTCTGGTGTTACTGGTGCAGAAGTGTCTCCTAAGAGCCAAATTACTCAGCAATTAGTTTGGGTGCTCCTAAACCTCACACCCATCTCTGCTCCCCACCTCTCGCTTCCCTCAGCCTGATTTAGGAGGGGGAACTGTTGGATGGAAATGAACCATCCGGGTGCCCAGGGTCAGACCAACCTGGCCCCAAAACACCGATAATTCACCCTGTTCCTCAGTACCTTTGGGAGAATTTGAGCTTAGTTCATCTCCAACCCCGGCTGGAGGCACCGAGAGAGTAGAGTTGGAATTTCTCATCTTTTCAAAATCTAGCTGTAAGTCTTTTTTTTTNGTTTAAAGTTTTTTTTTTTTTTTTTTTAATTAATCTGGACTTTGTGTCACCACAAGGATGCGGCTGGGGCCGTAAATCATTGATGAGGAAGGAACAGGGTACCCCCCCTCTCCCCCCTACAAACAAATGGAGAACCTGAACTTTCCCTGGAAGCCTCCCCTTCGAATATTCCCGTTGCCTGATGTGGAAATGGGCAGGATTGGGAAGGCACCAGCTTCCCAGCACCTCTGTGACCCTTGGCAGCTGGAAGTTGGGCAAAGCCCCGTTCAACCGTCGTACATCCATCCTCTGTGCCAGGAGCTGCTTCAGACCTGCCCCCCCTTCCCCCAAAT
>VXBJ01002445.1:0-48457 GCA_013400055.1 Nycticryphes semicollaris
CCGGCCCGGCCCGGTCCGGCCCGTGTGCCAGGTGTGGGCTGGCAAGAGGGGCTTGACTTCCAAGATGAGCCTGTCAGAGGGAAAAAACGAGCGATCAGTCAGTCACGGCAGTGGCGTATCTGTAACCCGACCCCGTGTTAAAAAGCTCTCCAGAAAAGCTGAAAGTGCTTCTTATTTACAGGTTTCCTCTTACAAGGCCTGATCTGTGCAAGAAATGGGAAGCTGCTGTTAAAAGGAAAAACTTCAAGCCGACCAAGTATAGCAGCATTTGTTCAGAACACTTTACTCCCGATTGCTTTAAAAGGGAATGCAATAACAAGCTTCTGAAAGAAAATGCTGTGCCCACAATATTTTGTTATACAGAACCCAGTGAAAAGGTAAACACAAAGCACTCGTAGTTTAAAAAGCTGGAACGTGTGTGTGTTGCTCGTGTTAGCTTGGCAGGCTGTGGTGTGGCAGAGCGGTGGGGAGAAGATGCAGACTGAAGGGTGCCGGCGTGTGGTACCTGGAGGCACATGGAGGACTGTGGTGGTCCAACAGCTGTTCTCATGTGCTTGGACAAGAGCAGCGATGCAGGCTCTCTTGAGGCTGTGGAGCATGCAGAGCATTGTACAGCCGTGCAGTGATCTCCTGCGTGCATACACAGGAGCCTGAGCAGTGTAACTTCAGCTTGCACTGGATTAAATGGAATGGCAGCAAAGCAGGAAAGTATTGCCGCATAGTTAGGTTGTTCAGCTGTATTTGTGGTGTATTTTGTGGTGCACTTGGAGTTTTAGAGAGTCTTCAGTAATACGTGCAAATTGCATTGTGCTTTCCCACACCGACTGGTGGCAACTGTTAATGTAGAATTAATGTAAGAGATGACGGACCTTAGTTCTGAACTTAACTGTCCTCTCTAAAGGGCTCTGTCCTCTGGCTTTGCAGAGTTAAAGGGAGATGCAAAGAGAGGGGCAGAGGAGTAGCTGCACCTGCTGTCTGTGCTTGCTTTGGAATGGAATCCACACTGATTTTGAAATACAGCTTTTTATTTTCGCATTATGTAATTTGAAATACTTTCTTATGTCTTGTGAGAACTATTTACTGGCTGTAAGAACTAATTAGAATTCACTTATGATGTCTGTGATATTAATGATCCGTTCTCCTTGATACCTTATGACAATAGTAAGGTATTACCGTCGCATGTACCGCATAAGCTGCAAATAGAACTCTTTGTGTGAATTCTGCTGTCCAGCAATGACCTGATTTTTGTTGTGCTTCCGACAAGGGTGAACTTCTCTGCCCATTACATCATAGCCTTGTATTTTTACTAGTAGAAGAGTTTGAAAGTGGTAGCTGATAGGGTCAAACTCTTTAAAATATTCATCCCTGAATTAGATAGGCACACTGTTAGCAGTCATTTATCATAAATGAGATATAAGAATGGTCATTGGCTCTCTTTAAAGTGAGCAGTGATGTTTGAGTGCATATGAAACATCCCTTCAAGACCAATCACAAGGCTGCCTTCTCAGTTACTGTCTGCCAAGTGTAGTAGTTTGTACAAGAGGGATATCTAGACCGCTGAATATCAAGTATTAGCTTGTTTGCTTGTTAAGCCAAGGAATTTAATGGCATGACCTTCAGATTTGATGAGCTTTATATTTAGATGACGAGGATTGTCCACTGCTAGTACAGTCAACATTGTCCCTGTCCTTATGATTTTATGTGTAGTAATAATATAGGCAACAGGTGGGTAGCTAGAAAGTTGGTTCAGTGCCTCTTTCGCTGTGAATGTCTCAGGCTTTCTGTTTGACAGGCAATATGCAAGCTCTTTTGTTTAAACAGTGCTTTTTAAAGTATCATCCAATGCACAGAAGCATTTCAGATTTATACTGCATTTCTTTGGGGCAGAAAGAACCTGATTCTCTCCTCTGGCCTATACTCAAGTGGTGAGGGATCCATGTTCTGAACTGTACAAGTGAACCTTCAAGAGCAGTATGATAAAGACTGCAGTTTCGTGTGGACTTCAGCCAATCAATATTCTGCTGCTGCCAAAAGGGAGAATCATCCCTTTTCCCTTCTTCATCCCATCTGCCAGCCATGCAATCTTTTTTCTCACTTCTTTCACACACCTGAGCAGGTGTAGGTCATACCTCATGTTGCACTGCTTTGACTTTTAATAAAAGCCAAAAGATTTCTGCAGGGATGCTGGGAGACCAAATAGTTTTTTGTCATCTTAGCAACCTACTATGTTTGAGCAAAGAGTAAATGCCAAGGCTGGGAGGGCTGCTTTGTTGTTGAAGAGCTATTTATTTTGGCTCATTATGTCTCTTGAAACCAAATCCTTATGCTGCAGCCTGAAATGAGCGACACAGTCCCCTCCAGCTGTTGAGTAGCAGGCTTTACTGTGTCTACCTCTTTGCTCTGCAATCTTATTGGTCCCCTCGGTAGGTGACCCTTATTCTACCCAAGCAAAAGATTATCCTTTTCTGATGTGGTTTTGATTAAATTAGCTGATAGGTTCAAAGTATATAATGGTACGATGCACCAGAAAGAAGGAGGGACAAAGGAGAATGAGATGGCAATGACAGGTTATTAAGTCAGCTGAAGTTCATTTTATGGAATGGCAGCCTGCGTTCTTGATTCTTAGCTAATCATGGGTATGTATGTGACATAAGTCTTCAAGTGAGAGTAATTGCTACGTTCTTCAGTATTTGATCTAGTTGAGACATCAAGGAGTTGAGTTTCAAAGAATCCTGAAAGCGAAGCTGCTTAAAAATATCTCCACTTGAGAAGCCAGACAAAACAGATCCAGAACTGTTTGTCAGTTTGAAAATGTAGGCTTTGAAATTTATTTAATTAATTTCAATCCTGGTTGTTTGTGTTGTTCTGGGGCTGTAGTAAAGGAGTTGTGTTATAAGCAATGTTCAGCATGAAAATGCACTTTTTGTTTCTTGTTCTTTCTAGCCTGAAGAATTTGCAGAACAGCCAGAAGACCCACTACCGCCACCTCCACCACCACCACCACCTCCGCCACCACCACCACCACCACCAGCAGCAGCAGCAGCTCCAGTACTGCCACCATCTCCATCAACTCCTTTTCATTTATCTCAAATAGATGCCAGATTTGTAGATCCAAGTATTGGATTATTGATGCCTCCTCTCCAGACCCCTAGCAATCTTGCTGTTTTTTGTGATCACAACTATACTGTAGAGGATACAGTTCATCAGCGAAAAAGAATTCAGCAGCTGGAAGAACAAGTTGAAAAACTGCGGAAGAAGCTCAAGACAGCGCAACAGCGATGCCGGCGTCAGGAAAGACAAATTGAAAAACTGAGAGAGATTGTTCAGTTTCAGAAAGAAAAAGACATACTGTCAGGAAAAGGCTATGTGATTCTGCCCAATGACTATTTTGAAGTTGTAGAAGTACCTGCCTAGGAGTCATGAACATCAGTTTTCACTTTGGCAAGGTCAAGAAATTTAGTTTAAATACTAAATGCTCTCTAATTCTGTGTAAGACTCTCCGGAATTCTAAAACAACAATTAAGCAGTTATATAAATGACATCATGTTTTTTCTTTATTACCATGTCAGTTTGATACACTTTTAATATATTGAAAATGCAACTATCTCAGAATTAGAGTATGCTTTTAGTTAACAAAATCTGAATTACTTTACAGAAGGAAGTGATGCAAAGTTGAATAAACTTAAAATATGTTAATTTTATTTCTTTACAATGGCTGTCTTATAGTTACATGGTATGAGACCTGAATCTGGCTGAGACTGAAGCTGAGGTTGTTGTACACTTAATGCAAAGCTTTGTTAAGGCTTTTAATGTTGGTTCTGGTGATCCTCAGGAAGTAGTTTTCACTGATTCCAGAAGGAGCAGAATTAGGCCAGCTAAGAACACTGCAAGTGCTGCAGACAGTTAAGATACACATTTCAGCCTGGGAAAGCTTCCAACCTCAGTTTGTTATGCCTTCAAAGCACTGCAAAAAGTCTAATTCCTGGATCCTGTTGGTGAGGTATGTAAATGAACCTCTTCTTTTGGAGTAACCTTTTGCCATGTGTGTCTTGTGAGGGAGATCAGGAGAATTCATTAGCATAGTTGACGAAAGCTGTAGGAAAGGGTTTTTTTTTGCTGGTACTTAAAAATACTCCTGAAGTGCAGTGCTGCACTGAGCACACGTGTACTGTTTAGGGTGACTGCTTTTCACAAGTACCTTGATAATATACGGTCCCCAATATGTTGGAGTGTGATGTTCCCATAAACAATGTAACGGGTAGTTTGTTGTTTTCTGTGAAATCATTGATCTTAACTCGCATCTCAAGTGTCCCATAGCTTCAGGAAATGAAGAAGTTTTTTTACTTATCCAGGGTGTCAGGCATTTGTGACTTGCATTGCAGTATACCAGTATGCTGTGATTTTTCTTTCCTTCTTTTCTTTCTTTCCTTTTTTTCCCTTTCCCTTTTGTTTTTTCCCAAAAGGCACCCACCAAAGGACAGTTACAGAATTAGACTTTGGGAGTTGCTTGGTGCTAGACTGGTTTTTAATATCTCAAATGCTGCTGCCTCTCCTTCAGCCTTATTAAAACTCTTTTTAAAAATGAACTTAGCATGACGAAGTAATGCAGCAGTTTGCATTTATTGTCTAATGATTTGTTTAGTCAGTGAAGTCATTCAAAATCAGAGAAGATGGCATCATGCTAACCCTTTTGTAGTCTTCACAGGTGAAATTCCTGGGTATATTGGACATAGGAAAATTATTTCTTTCAGTCCATGTCAGACTTGTGTGGTGTGTGGATTCTAGCTCTGATATTAATCAAGCACTGTTCATGATGGCTTTAAAATCTTTCCTTAACATCCTGTTAGCATGACAGTTTGAAATGTTTTGAACCAGTCTTGATACTTGTGACTTCACTCATGCCATGTATCTACGGTCCCTACCTTATCATATAGTTAAGATGAACAACAATGCTGATGCATCCTTTTGTGTACATTTATTATACCTAATTAAAAATCAAAAACAAATGGTATATTAGATTTTTAACTGCTCACTCTCCTATTTTCCCAGGACTTCTCCAGAACTAGCGTGGCATTCTGTATCTTTTCTAAAGTAGTCCCTTGGTTTAGATGCTGAGGTTTTCTCACACTGTTTCCATCTTCTTGTTGTTATGCTTTATACTTAAAATAAACTTGAAAGTGCTCAAATTCAAAAAGCAGCAAGGAAGAGACTCTTAAAGAAGTGTTGGTAGGCTGTTGGCATGTATGGCTAGATAGCAGATTGTTTCTGTTTTCTCTGCAGAATACCACCTCTCCTAACTCCCTGGGAATTCAAAGTGCGTCTTCCTGAGGCACAGTGAGTTGCTGCAGTCCCACTCCCCTCTAGCTGGGGTGCTCCTGCCACCTGCCTCTTCCCCCCGCCATTTGGCTGTGCACTCCCATTACTGCCCTTCTTATTGGTACCAGTTCCAGTGCTGGTTGAGACCTTCTGTGAGGCAATTCAGCTCACTAAAGCAGTTTTGGGTCTTAGTGTAGCGGCAGAGGAAGACCAACAGTATGAGATTTGGTATGAGAAGTGATAGGGCCTGGAGGTGGGGATGGGGAGATACAATTCCTCTCCTCCAGCTGCAATGAGCTGTGGCATTGTGTCAGCTCCTTCTGAACATATAAAGGTAACTTCTTACTCTTTTTAACATTCAGCACTGTTTCCTTCCAGCCTCGCTAAAGATCCCCATTTCCTTGCACCTTATGCTGTGGCTTCTGTGCTTGTTGGGCCCTTCCTTCGGGTATTCTGACTTCATAACCCTTCAGAGAAGCAGCCTAACAAAATCAAGTCAGCAAGGTAAATTTAAGGCACTGATAAATGGCTGGTGTGTAGAGTTCTTGTGTGTTTAAGCTCTTCACGTTGGTGAAGTTGGTTTAATGGGTGTCTCATAAATGATCCTTTGACACTGTCCCGCATGACATCCTGGTCTCAAAATGGGAAAGTCATAGATTTGATGGATGGACCACATGGTGGATAAGGAACTGGCTGGATGGCTGAACTCAAAGGGTTGTGGTCAACGGCTCAATGTCCAAGTAGCAGCCAGTAACAAGGGGCATTCCTCAGGGGTTGGTACTGGGACCAGTGCATCTTTGTCAGAGACATGGACAGTGGGATAGCGTGCACCCTCAGCAAGGTAGCCAATGAAACCAAGCTCGGTGGCATGGCTGACATGCTGGAGGGAAGGGATGCCCTGCAGAAGGACCTGGACAGGCTGGAGAGGTGGGCTGGTGCAAATCTCATGAAGTTCAACCAAGCCAAGTACAGGGTCCTGCAACTGGGATGTGGGAATCACAAGCACAAATACAGGTTGGGTGGAGAATGGCTGGAAAGTAGCCCTGAGGAGAAGGACTTGGAAGTGCTTGTGGATGAGAAGCTCAACATGAGCTGACAATATGCACTGGCAGCCCAGAAAGGCAACCCCATCCTGGGCGTGACCAGGAGGTTGTGGGAGGTGATTCTACCCCTCTACTCCGTGCTCGTGAGACCCCACTGGAGTACTATGTCCAGTTCTGGAGTCCTCAGCATAGGAAGGACATGGAACTGCTGGAATGGGTCCAGTGGAGGGCCATGAAGGTGATTAGAGGGATAGAGCACCTCTCGTATGAAGACAGGCTGAGAGAGCTGGAGTTGTTCAGCATGGAGAAGAGAAGGCTTCAGGGAGATCTTAGAACAACCTTTCTGTACCTGAAGGGGGCCTACAGAAGAGAGCTGGAGAGGGACTTTATCAGGGAGTGCAGCATAGCAATAGGACAAGGGGTAATGGTTTTCAACGGAAAGAGGAGAGATTTAGGTTAGATACCAGGAGGAAATTCTTTACTGTGAGGGCGGTGAGGCACTGGAGGTGTTGTTCAAGGCCAGGCTGGATGGGGCTTTGAGCAGCCTGCTCTAGTGGGAGGTGTCCCTGCCCATGGCAGGGGTGTTGGAACTCCATGGTCTTTAAGGTCCTTTCCAACTCAAACCATTTGATGATTCTCTTTCTACACTGCTGTCAGTAAGAAGGATGGCAGTACAGTGCGTGGTAGGGCACAGTGCAGGAAAAGTCAACTGCTGAAAGACAATCAGTTGTTTTGGTGCCAGCCTTTTTTCCTCACTGCAGTGCTGTGTGATACTGACAGCCTTCACTGGCTGAGCAGATTCCACCCCTAGCATCACTGCATCAGGAGTTAGCTAAGGGGTTTTTAAGGGAAAAAAAAAAACAACCAAACAAACCAAACCAAAAGCAAAGAAAGGGTTGTTGCAGGGTAAATTCAAGCCCATTGTCAGAATCAGCTGTATCTCTTCTTAGCAAAGACCTTTAATAATCAGAAAGGAAGCATCACCAGCTGGGCAGGAATTCCCTCTTCAACCTGGTACTGCTGAAACTCTCAAGACAAACAGTAATCACCCCTCTCAATCAAAGGATAGAATCATAGAATAGTTAGAATTTCTTTCTGGTTTTTAATCTAAATCTCCCCTCTTCCAATTACCGCTTGTCCTGTCACTGCACTTCCTAACAAAGAGTCCCTCCCAATCTTTTGTGTAGGCCCTCTTCAGGTATGGGAAGGTTGTTCTAAGGGCACCAAGATGTTAAGATAAAGCCTATGTGCTAGCAAAAGAAGCCAGGCTAGGAAAAGAATTCTAGTTTTTAATGTAAAATTAATAATCAGAGTTTGTTCATCCAAGCATTTATGAATGTTTTCTCTTTATTTTACAGTACATTCATACAATTAGCTGTAAAAAAAGGGCTGTATCACTCATGGTTTGGCCACAAGTGGTACCTGCACATAGTGGTGAATTCATAAACATCTTTGAAACAAGTGACCAGGAGCTCAAAAGCAGAGGTGGCAATCTAGAACGGCAAGTGGTGTCCAATTTCACATTAAGTAGGTGGCATTCATCTAAATACATGGAGCTGCACTTCATTGAAGCCTATTTTATAAAGCAAACAATTCAAGGGAGTTAGAAAGTAGCAAAATTAGCCCAAAAGACCCATCCTTAAAATCTAGACAGAGGAATTTGTTTTAAATGCTTCAACAGGCAGAAACTAAAGCCGCTTCTAAAAAGAGAATTGTTGCTGACCTCCCTCTATTACCTTACATTTCCTTTTGCTGATCTCGCCTGTGTGTAGTGTTTACATTTTTTGTCCTTACACTTCTGCAAAGTATTAGATATCCCTGTCTAACTAGGACAGTTCAAATCCAGAGGTATGTTTTATGGGAAAAAAGATGAATAACTGAATACTTCAATGCCTACTTGTCACACTGAGGGAGTCCTTTCTCACTGCCCTTTTTTCCTCCTTAGCTTCCAATTGCCATCTTGTCTATATTGTTACTAGCACAGTCTTACACAGAGATTTACAAGAAATTGTCTGTCTTACCAAGTTTTCCTTTTCCTTTAGCTCTACATAGGGTTTAGGGCACAGGTGGCCTGTGTGAGTGTTGAAGGAATTCTCTTGCAGCTGAAGAAAGTGCAATGCTTCTGTGGAACTAGGCAGTTATTCCTACTTGCCCTTTCCATAGAATGGTGGAATCATTCAGGTTGGAAGAGACCCTTGGGATCATGGAGCCCAACCATCAGCCCTACTCTGCAAATTCCTCCCCTGCACCATATCTCCCAATACCACATCTAGATGGCTCTTAAACACATTCAGGGATGTGGACTCGACCACCTCCCTGGGCAGCCTATGCCAGTGTCTGACCACTATTTCTGTGAAAAATTCTTTCCTATTGTTCAGCCTAAACCTACCCTGTTGCAGCTTTTGCTTTGTTTCTTTCCTGAGATCTATTTTAGGTTTTATTCTGTAGGCTTACCTGTTTGCTGACAGCTTAGACCTTCGTCAGGTGGCTTTGGCAGTGTTTTGACGTAACAACCAAAACACAATCTGCCGAAACACGTTGATGCTCACAGTCTGTCATGACTGCAGGTTCAGATCTGTGACTCCTGGTGTTTTAAGCACTGCAGGGTATTTGCCATACTTTATCCATGATGACGATTTATTAATAAATGAGAAAGAGCAAAAAAGGATACATGATTCAAAAATATGATGACGACAGTAATTGCTCTTCCAGATTTCTTTTTGAGCCTGTTCAGTGCTTTCAATGGAAATTTTATCTTCTTATAGAAATCTTTTGATGGATCTGTAGTATTTTTTGTGCAAATTGGGCAGAAGACCTTAGAGTGTTATACAGACTGAAGTAGTTTAAAAGTGTGTAGGAGAAATACATTGTGAAGTCCATGTTTAATCCACTATGAACGACTTAAAACGGTTCCCAAAGAAAAGTCACATTCACATATCTCAAATCAAAGAAAACATTTAAATCAGCTAGTCAGAACAAATTTTTCAAGAACCTCTCTTGAGAATAGATACGTTACATTGTTATAATTAAATTATTATTACTATAATGAAATCTCTCTACAGCCCTTGGCACTATTAGTTCACTTAGCATTGAGGATCAAGTCTTTTATAGCCTGTTGTGCAAAATGATCCTCCAGTAGCTGCCTCCTCCCATTGAACAGGGGAAACAGATTGTAAGTCCTGGGTTCGCACAGTCCTGGAGTCTCTGGAAAATTGATTGTCCTCTGCATCTTAGTTGGTTCTAGTGGTCTATTAAAAAGTATTTTTGTTAGATGGGGGCATGGACAGTAGTATGTGGCTAGTCATTTGGGTTTATTGGTTTTTTGTTTTTTGTTTTTTCTTTTTCATTTGGGGGGGGATTTGAACAATTAGGCAGGCTTTTCATTTCTTTGTAGGTTTCACCGAATGTGACTATTTAAACTTCAGGGTGTCTGGCTGTACTAGTCATCTACAGATGAACCAACTCTTCAGTATTTGAGTCTGTGATTTCCTATTGCGAGATCTTCAGTTCAGTGACCTGGGACAGTTAATCCAAAAGAAAAGAGGAGACTTGCCTTCAGTAATAGTTTATTCTTTTGGCTTTTTTGTGGTTTATTTATCAGCCCCCTACTCTCTAACCAGGTTCTCATGGATATGCCCAGAACTGATTGAGCAGAGTGGTACAACAGTATACAGAAATCACAGCACAAACACAGTATAGCAATTGCAATGTATAACGGATATACAATACAAACGTACTGTACAAATTCACATTATTGGTCTCTAAATGCTTGCTGTCATAACACTGAGAAGAAATATGTGGGTTAAAGCCAGCTCAAGCTGTTTTCCCTAGTCCAAGGTGATTTTGTGAGTTGTTCAGTTTTTTTACTTTATATTGGACTGAGTCGCATACAGACTCTCCTCCCATACTGGTCTGGATAGCTCAGAAAAACATTAGCTTTGACTAATTATTTCAGGGAAGGGAAGGCTGTTTATGCAGTCTGATGGCTGAGTGATACAGCTGCATACCTAAAACAAAGGTGACCATCCAGTCCCCCTTATGTTGATATAATTTCACCTTTCATTAGGAAATTTTGACATTATTCATTACATCATTTCCTGAGCTCATCATTCTTTCCCATCTCCTCTGTGCCGCCTTCTACTGTATGGGTCAGTCACACGTCTGCACACCATGCTTTTTCAGGAGTGTCTTCATACATGTCTTTTGCAGGAGGAAGTGAACTTTTTTGGCTTCAGGTGGTTTACAGTCTGGCCTCATGGCTTGGAAAGGAAGGAATTTTGAGGGGTGGTACTTTTTCATATGAAGAGGAAGGAATCTTAATCTGGGTTTAAGAAATCCCCAGACTTCCACCCGTGCTTTCAGGTTTAGGATAACTACCTTAGGAGCTGCATCTGCAGAGAAGGAATCTTCAGAATATCCACTTTCACGCCTCAATCTGGAGTTCTCACTCTTTTTTTCTGTTTGGGGATTTTGTTGGTTGTTTTGTGGTTTTTTTTCCCCTTTTCTTCTTTTTTTCTTGTATTGACAGGATCAGACTCTTCATTCACTGACGTTGATGCTGTCAGGTCCAGAGGAATGGCACCTGCATGCAAAGAAAGCCTAAATGGAGAAAGAATTGCTCCCAAGCTGGTTGTAAGGCACCAAGGTGGAGTCTTTGCCTCTCACTAGAGAACAGGCCATGGGAGCTCAGGCCTCAGAAGTTGGCCTTACTGATTACTGTTTACATTTCTAGTGTTTTAAGCTAGCATAATAAGTATCCTGAGCCGATAAGGTGTTTTATCAAGTGATTTTGTAGTGACAGTTTGTCTGAGGGACTACAGGAGTCACTGCCAGATAAATGAACATTTGTAGTGTTAAGTACAAAGACTGAGAAAGAATTTATTTATTAACAACCTCAAATTCTGTAATCTGTATGTCCATTCAGTTTTTATCTTCATTTCTCTGAGTCCAGACAGGAAAATCTTGTTATTAGGGTTTTTTTACTTTGTCAGTGGACAAAAATTGCTCAGAGTTTATTTATGTGTCCATCATGGTGAGGAACTGGGCAGGTTTTGCAGTACAGGTACTACAGCATTGAAATCTCCTGGTCATGGATAATGGGAAACATGTCTAATGTGACGACCCCCACAAGTGAATGTGCATGTGGCTATTTCAGCTTAAGGATCTCTAGTTATTTGGAATTAATGTATTTAAAATATACACACACAAACTACAGTCAAATTGTTTTTCTTTGATACTGCCATCAGCTGACAAAATAAGATTTCCTGGTAGTAACATTTCATGTAACTAAAATCCTATATATGTATCTATACGTATACATGCAATATGTTTTACACTCCAGTGTTCAAACAAGCTTATGATGACACTATATTTAATCTAACAGTATCACTGTTGATAGCCTTTCTTCCATCAATATTAACATTTATCTCTTGGCTGTTGACTAAAATTGTCCTGAGTTGATTTTTTGCTTCATGATATACTGTTGGGAAACGGTTAAAGGATAAGGACCACGTACCCGTGGAGGAGATGGTTTCTGAGTCCAAATGTTAAGCTCAGCAGCTGTTCTCACAGGAACAGGCAAGGTCAGTATAACCTTGAGCCTGAGACTGGTACAATAACAAGATGTTTGTAGTTGAAGGAATGAGGATGTAGCATGCAGCCGTAACTGTAAGGGGTTGGATTAGTAAAATGTAGCCTTTAGCAATAAGACAATGATTTATGGACAAGTGTGCTTAAGCAATTAAGTGCTTGTATAAATATAGCCTGTTAACGACTAATAAATGGAAGTCTGCATTATCAATCATATTGATTGTTCGCGTCTTCCCTCGTCGCCCCGCGATATACCAGCTGAATACTGACATGTATGTAACTTCATTGATAAGATATAATTAAATGAAACTAATATTTGCAAGTGATGCTTTCCTGTGTTGTTCCCAATGCTGCCTGACAGTCTGGATTCTTACACCAAATGAAAAAACAACCTTCTTCAACAACTTTTACTCCTTCAGTCACAGGAGGAATCATAAGCTTATACATGCGGCAGATAACATTGGCTTTGCTTGTTTTTCACATTACAATCGCCACAAAATCCTGCGACCATGCTGTCTGCTGAACCCATGATCTCTGCAATTAGATGTAACTGTAGAAGTAAGACTTTTTTCTATGATAGAAACCTTATCTAGTCTTGAACACTACGGCATTTTCTCTTTTTCTTGCATGCCTTGCTTTGCTCCTCTACAGCATCATTCCTCTCTCTTACAAAAGAGTATTTTGATTTATTCTATTAATACTTTCATAATTTAAACACTTGTGTATCTTACCACATTTGCCTTTTCTGATTTTTTATATATGGTAAAGAGACACTGACCTACTCAGTTACAAAGTTTGTCACCTTTGGTGAGCATTGGGGCATTTAGGATGTGGGGCAGTAACTTTTTGTTATGGACTGGTAACTTTTTGCTGTTTCACACTATAAAATGTGCCACAGAGAGGCAAATGCAAAACAATGTTGGAAACAGCATTGGAATAGAAAGCATGTCTCAGCTGAAAGCTGCCTCAGGTTAATGGATAAGTTTGGCTTGAGAAAAGAGGAGGCTTGCTTATTATTTCGGTGGATTTTACTCACTGTGGTTTTAAGCTGAGTTTTTCCTTTTATTCTACTTGTCTCTTGATTCCTATATATAAGACAATGTATGTAAGAGGTATAAAAGTGAGCTCAGCCATTGTCAGAGGAGCTGACAGCTTTCTGAGCAATGTCTTTACCACTTGTGTAGCATTACTCCCACAGAAATCAACAGTAAAAGTCCTGCCTGCACCGAAACGCTGAAAACCTAACTCTAAACATTCTGGGGAGAGCATTGCTGAGCCCCACGGGGGCTTCTTCTTTGTATTGCTGAAAAAGGTATTGTTGTATCATTTGGAGAGTCCACTATAAGACCTCACCTCTCACACTGGTCACCCTAACCAGCACTGTAAAGCCAGTTTCTCAATGGCAAAACAGTGGTTGGGGAGTTTGCAAGAGGATCTCCATTTAATACCTCTCACTAACTCACTTCTGTCCCTCTCTAGGCATGTCATAGCAGGGTTCAAGTCAGCCCACCACTGTTCTGAAGACTACATGCTGATGTTTGAGCTGAGATGTCAGCCTTCTAGCCAGAGATGCCAGCTGGCCATGCTGAGTATCTGTTGCTTGGATTAATGTAAAAAAAATTATAAATGATAATATTTATTCCTTCTAGAGGTTTTTTAAGATTGGATAGAAATGTTCACAGGCAGGAACCAAAGAGCTAGAGTATGTAGGGACATAATTTTGAATATCTGTGGCAAATTTTGGGCTTCCATTTTCAATTGCTCATGAACAGACAGTACACTTGAAAGTACACCCAGAAATCAGCTGTCACACACAATAACTTCTGGAATTTCCTAGCCATAATAACTTACTATGTGAAGATATAGTACCCTTGAATGTCTACCTATGTGCTTAAAATTCAGTGTTGCCTACCTCCAGGTGTTGTCTTGTAACATTAAATTTTTTCAGAGTTATGCTCATGAATCTGTGCAAACAAAACCCAGTTAGACTTCTGAGTGGTACAAATGAAGTGATGAATAGTGATTTTTCAGTAGTTTTTCAGTTTTTATACAAGATATCTTAGAGAATAAGAAGAAATAAAGGTCTTGGACCTGTTGCAATAGGACAAGGGGTAATGGTTTTAAAATAAAAGATAAAAGATTTACACTAGATATAAGGAAGACACTTTCTACAGTGAGGGCAGTGAAACACTCAAACAAGTCTCCCAAAGAGGTGGTAGATGCCCTAGCCCCAGAAACAATTAAGGTCAGGTCGGATGGGGCTCTGAGCACCTGATCTCATTGAAGATGTCCCTGCTCATTGCAGGTGGGTTGGACACAATGACCTTAAAGGTGACCTCCAACCCAAACTATTCTATGATTCTATGACATACCTGCAGAATAGCCTGTATCAACAACTGAACAATTCTGAGTAGTACCAAATAACCTGAGACTGTTGAAAGATTTTATATTAAACACGAGTGTTAAAAAAAAGTACAGTGTATCAGAATGCCTTCACAGTTTCTGAATGAAGTCAAAGTATGTTTTTTATGTAATTTGCAAATATGAACTTTTAGACAATCATAACAGAAGGGATGTGAAAGTAATGTTAGCTAGTAGAATGTCCTGTAATTTGGTGACATATGTAAGCAACAGACATATCTTAAAATTATGTAAATTCATTGAATAGTTTAAAGTTTTTAAACAGAAAGCTGAGAGATTCTGAGACCCAAAAAGCTATTTCTACTGGATAACATTGTAGACATCATTTGTCATTTATCTTGCTTCTGATGAGCCAGACAATCTGAATACAAAACCCAAAAGAAGCCGTGACAGTGGTTAAACACCTGCACATTGAACATACATACAAGATGACACTTTTATTGTACCACACCAGTCTGTCAATGAAGAACAGTGGAAAGACTGGGCAATACTTGAAAAGTGTAAATTAAAAAGATGATCTGTATTTCTGGATAACTACAAAGACTAATGCTTGTTCTGGAGCGTTTTCACAACAGTTGTAGGAATCCATCAATAAAATTTGATTCCTTCTGTACATTTGTTTTGACTCTACCTTCAAGGAAAATAACACAATTATTTCCAAACAGGAGCTTTAGAAAAGTCAGAGCAAACAATTGAATAAATTCATTAAAAAAAATACCTTTTTTCTTAATATTAATTTCACAGAATCACAGCTTAGTTGAGGTTGAAACAGCCTCTGGAGGTCTGTTGCTTACATGCTTCCATGCTAAAGGCAAGGGCAACTAGAACAGCTTGCTCAGGGCCTTGTTGAGTTGGTTTTGAGTATCTTCAGGGATGAGGGTTCCACAACCTCTCCAAACAACCTGTTCCAGTTCTGTCAAGCTGCTTTCCAATCGGCCTTAAGGCTGTGCTGGTGTGGGCTGTCATTCCTGTCCAGGTGCGTCACTTTGCATTTCACTATGTTGAACTTAATGAAATTCCCATCAGCTTGTTTCTCCAGCTTGCCAGTCTCCCTTTGAGTGACAGCATCTGGTGTATCCATCCATCCATCCATTGGTCTTCCCAATTTCCAGTTGTCTGCAAACTTCCCAAGGGAGAACTCTGCCCCATCACCTAGATCATTAATGAAGACGTTAAAACCTTGTGTCATCCCAGGGGTGCATGATGGGTGACTGGCTTTCAAGGTGGACCAACTGCCACTGATTACAACCCTCTAAGCCTGGCACCAGTTTTAAACCCACTTCACTGACTACATATCTAGCCCATATTTCATCAGTTTGTCAATAGGTATGCAATGGAAGACTGTCTAAAATCTTACTAAAGTCAAGATAAACAGCATCCACTGCTCTCCTGTGACCCACCATGCCAGTCACTTCATCACAGAACACTATCAGATTCTTCAGACATGATTTACCCTTTATGAATTCAAGTTGAGTACTCACAGTCACCTTTTTGTCCTTTGCATAATGTAGGAATGTTTTCTAGTATTATTTGTTGTACCTTCTCTGGGATAAAGGTGAAGCTGACTGGTCAGTACTTCCCATGATCCTTCCCATCCTGCTCGGAGATAGGAGTGGTATTTGCCCTCTTCCAGGCTTCAGGAACCTCTTCCGGTTTGGTTGCCAAGACTTTTCAGAGCTAACCGAGTGGCCGTGCAATGACATTGGCCGGCACCCTCAGCACTCATGGGTGCACTATGTTAAGTCAAAAGGGCTTGTTTATATCCAGTTTGTTTAAAAGTCCCCCAACTAGATAAGTCTTCATTATACCTCATTGAAAATCCCCAACGAAATCAAGACAACTAAAGAAAAGTAGGAGAAATTGTATCTTCTTAAAGATACAGCATGGCATCCCTTTTTGTTTAATAGGAAAATGTGAACTTCTGGAATGACCATATATACTGTGTCACTCCGTCTCTCTTTTGAAGTTAACCCTACTGTTCATTGGAATAGAAGGGCTAAAGCCAAAAATAGTGTGACTCAAGTTTGTATGTAAGAAAGAGAAGCTGCTATACTCTGTCAAGATGTCCTGACAGCCTCCAGGTTTTCCTCTATATGCAATGAAAGCACACGGCTTATAACACTGCTGGGTAAAGCAGCACGTTACTGAATCCTTTCTGTGGACCTGTGTACCCGAGAGAGTCAAGAGAGCTCATCTTTTGTGACCTCAAGTGCAAGAGAGGTCATCCTTCCGTTATTCTTGGAAGCATCAAAAATGATGTAAGCCATAATGAGTGAAAAACAACTGCAGTAACTTTCCATGTAAAAACTGTAAACTGAGAAATGTTAAAAAATTGTAAAATGGCATTGGAGCAGAAATAGCTTCCATTTATACAGCATCTTTGTTCATTTTTGTGTGTGTATTTTTAAGAACAGAGTTTTCTCAAAATAGGTAGACTTCACAGCAGTGGTCACCATAGTCATTACTAACTCACAGAATCACAGAATCATTTAGGTTGGAAAAGACCTTTAAGATAATGGAGTCCAGTTGTTAACCTAATGCTGATAAGTCTTGGCCCTAAGCCCAACCATTAAGTCTCTTTTTAATATCTCCAGGGATGGTGACTCAACCAATTCCTTGGGCAGCCTGTTCCAATGCCTGGCAACCCTTTTGATGAAGAAAATTTTCCTAATATCCAATATTAACCTTCTCTGGGAGAACTTGAGCCCATTTTCTGTCATTCTATCACTTATTACTTGGGGAAAGGAATGACATAAATTGTTTCTTTCAGTTTCCATTTTCTTGACTTTGCAAAATAAGTACTGATTGTTAAAATTGTTTTCTGCCAAGTCTTCTGAAAGTTTGCAATGCTTGCAATACTGACCAGTGGCTCACTTAACAGAGAAGACTAGTCTGCCTATTATACCTCTGCCAAGTTAAAAACTTGCTAAGAGATTTTATTTCTGCTGTGTTTGCCTTTCTATCAAGTTTACTTCCATAGCTTGAAATTTGTCTAAAGTCTTCTATTACTTCTTATGCCATCTCCCTCCTCCACATATCACAGCTTTCATCCCCTTTTTATAAGTGTAGCCTTTCTATTTCTTCTCTTCTCTACAGTAATCTTTTAAAGGCTGTTATCACTCTTTTTTCCTTTGTTTCCTTAATACTTCTTCATTTATGTTCTCTTCGTTGCATCAGTTTGTAAGAGGCAAAGCCTCTAGTCTTCTGTTATATACAGAAACACATGGAGGTTTACATTAGGTGCCCAGTTTTGAGTAGTAGAAAGCTTCACTGTGCAGTAGAGCAGAATTACTTAATGACAGTTTGGAAGTACTGGAAGAAATAGATAGGCTATAGTAGGCTCAGTTTAGTCCTATATGTGTCTTTGGCAAGCCATGTAAACAGGATGTGAAGTAAGATAAACTTGACTGTTACATGCTCATGTTAAAGTGTTCTTGGAATGTTAAAAAGCCTTACAGTTTCCAAGGAAAAAAAAAAGTGTTGATAGATTGCCATGTCAGTTTGTTTCAATAAGCTGCTAAATATATTCAATTTGGTATCTTCATGCCTTTCGGGGAGAAAGACCTCAATGTGAAGAAAAAGAGGAACTTCTCATACATATAGTAACAGATGTTCAGGTATAGTGAAAATATAATCTATATACTCTAATATTAAGTCATGGGATTCTAGGTTAGAAACTCTGGATTTGAAACTAGAATATTTTTGATCTGACATCTCCAAAATCTGAAAATCATACCTTTCACATTTGTTTTAATGGTTTCAGTCATTTTCAGTGTAAATGTTTTGGATAGCCTTTCTTCAGAATAGTAATATTTGTAATCTAACTTTTCCCTGGTGTAAATCTGGCAATACACTGGGGTCAGAATTAGAAACAAGTTCTTATACCTGACATTTTTTCTAGTACAGTCCACTAGATATATTTCAGTTTTGTTCCAGCTTCCAGCTGAGTTAGGTTTGCTGCAAATTGTTTGCAAATTATCTAGCTGATAAAATGTAGTTGCTGTTATTTGCCATATGATAATATTATTCATGCAATAGCATGTGGTACCAGAAGAAGGAAACTTTTTTCTTCTCCTTGTTGCTGCAAATACTGATTTTTTGCAGATCAATATGCTTTTACCGCAAAACCTGTTTTAGACAGTTGTTTTCCTTGTCACTTTCCCTGCCGCCAAGCTACATCTCCATATATCTTATTAATGCAATGATGCTTAGCTATTAGGCTGTTTTTGTCACTCACTTGGGCAGCAGTAAAAAGTTAAGCACTACCTGGCATAATAACAGAAATTATGATGAAAGCTG
Source organism: Nycticryphes semicollaris (assembly GCA_013400055.1). NCBI lineage: Eukaryota > Metazoa > Chordata > Aves > Charadriiformes > Rostratulidae > Nycticryphes > Nycticryphes semicollaris. Next base: position 18,669 of record VXBJ01002445.1, read on the forward strand.
TTAACAGCCTTTTACAAGAGTTTGGGCAAAAAAATGTTTACAACAGAAATAATTTAGAAACTAACAATTACACTATAACTAATTTTATAGTAATTTTGTTGATGTCTTTGTCCATATGACTGTTTACTAAAGACTGTTGCCTTTAAATATAATTTAATATGAGATACTAATTTGAATAAGAAGAAAATTTTGAAGCTATATCCAGTGATGGACTAGACCTAGCATTGTAACTGTTGGGATAAAGTCACTAGCAGGGTCTGCAGCTTTTGAAATGCATCAACTCTAATGGTGAAGCTAGGAAAATATTAAAAAACAAACAACCAAACAACCAAACAAAAATGAGAAAGAAGAAGGAGAGACAGAGTGACCAAATCATAGAATCATAGAATGAATGGTTTGGGTTGGAAAGGACCTTAAAGATCATCAAGGTCCAACCCTTCTGCCATGGACAGAGACACCTTCCACTAGACCAGGTTGTGCAAAATCCCATCTAGTCTGGCTTGAACAACCTCCAGCAATGGGACATTCATAACTTCTCTGGGCATCCTGTTCTAGTGTCTCACCACCCTCACAGTAAATTTCTTCCTAATATCTAATCTAAATTTCCTGTCTTTCAAAGATTATTACTCCTCATCCTATCATTATGTTCCCTGATAGAGTCCCTCTCCATCTCTCCAGCAGGTCCCCTTCAGGTATCGAAGGCTGCTATAAGGTCTCCAAGGAGCCTTCTCTTCTCAAGGCTGAGCAACCTAGCTCTCTCAGCCTGTCTTCATAGGAGAGGTGCTCCAGCCCTTTGAGCATATTTGTGACCCTCCTCTGGACTCACTCCAACATGTCCACACCCCTGTTATGTTGGGGGCCCCAGAACTGGACACAGTACTCCAGGTGGGGTCTCATGGGAGTGGAGTTGAGGGGCAGAATTGCATCCCTCATCCTGCTGGCCCAGGGTATGGTCAGCTTTCTGGACTGGAAGTGCACATTGCCAGCTTTATTGGGGGTTTATGGATCAAGATTAAAGGGAGGGCCAGTACAGGTGACATTACAGTGTTAGTCTGCTATGAGCCACCTTACGAGGAAGACCGAGTGGATGAGTGCTAAGCCACTATTCATCGTATTTGAGAAGTTGTGCCAGTCCAGTGAAGTTCCCAGTGACTGGAAAAGGGGAAACATAACCCCCATTTTTAAAAAGGGAAAAAAAAGAAGATCCAAGGAACTACAGGTCAGTCAGTCTCACCTCTGTGCCTAGCAAGATCATGGAGCAGATCCTCCTGGAAACTGTGCTATGGCACATGGAAAATAAGGAGGTGATAGGTGACAGCCAACATGGCTTCACCAAGGGCAAGTGATGCCTGACAAATTTGGTGGCCTTCTGTGATGGGGTTACAGCACTGACAGATAAGGGGAGAGAAATTGACATCATCTACCTGGACTTGTACAAAGCCATGCAGAACATCTTTGTCTCTGCATTCAAGATACATGGATTTGACAAATGGACCACTTGGTGGATGGTCGCACTCCAAGAGTTGCAGTCAACAGATTGATGTCCAGATGGCAGTGACAAAGTGACAAATGGTGTTCCTCAGGGATCAGTACTGGGACTAGTGCTGTTTAACATCTGTGTTGGAGACATGGACAGTGAGATAGAGTGCACCCTCAGCAAGTTTCCTGATGACACCAAGCTGTGTGGTGCTGTCAACACGCTGGAGGGAAGGGTTACCATCCAAAAGGACCTGGTCAAGCTTGAGAGGTAGGCCCATGTGAACCTCATGAAATTCAGCATGGACAAGTGCAATGTCCTACACATGTGTTGGGCCATCCCAAGCACAAAAACAGGCTTTTTGGAGAATCCAAGAAAGGGAAATACCTGAGAAACAGAAAGGGAGATGTAGGTGCCAAGAAGGAGAAAGGAGAGGAGAGGGGAAGGGAAAGGTGCAAAGACAATGAGAGAATGGAAAATGCTTCCCAGTGGCCAGCCAGGAAGAGAAGTATGTGGAGCTACCCAGATGAATGTGCTCTCCCAGTTCCCTCTCCAGTGAAGCAGGTGGTACCCCTAATAGTACTTTTCCCAGAATAACTTGATATTTTTCCTCAGGAGCTGCACAAATTCCCCATTTGCTGTTCCTGCTTTTGAAACTGTTATTGATGATGGTAGGGGCTGGATGAGTGGTGCTGGTCAGGGAGGGTGCTGCATAGTTGGTTTATTTCTGAGCTTTCTACCAACACTAAATTTGGGATCCAATAAACTAAAATCCTCTACTAATTGTTGAAGACCACTACCTATGTGGATTTTGAAAGACTCTTCAGATACTGAAATCCTCAATGTCAATCTAAACCATAAAAAAAATTTAAAATAAAGTGTAAAGGCTAAAATGGGAGTTCAGCAGCAATGTGGATGCATTCTCAGTTTTTACATGACTTAATCTACCAGATTGTATCAATTACAATTTAAGGTTGCTTCTTTATGTGGCTGCTGCTGGCATATATTATTATTTAGCTAATGTACACTAGTGTTGGTGTAGTGCATTATATTTTTTATACATTTGGTCATTTCAAATAAAAAATTGTTTGGCTGTAGGGACCACAAACACATCACAAACCTGGAATGTTACCTCATAGCACAGGAAGAGATACAGGCTGTAAGGATGTTTCACATGACATGCAGTCTACATCTTGCAACCTGCATCCATATGCTCCTTATCAGCAGCTGCAGCATAATCCAATCTTGACTGCACATAACCACTGAACAACTGTATTAAGAAAAGAAAATGCTTTTGCCACATCATACATTTCTCCTTGTGACATTTAGAATCCTTTTCACATTTTTTGGTCTGCTTGAGTAATAGCCAAAGACTTGAGATTTCAAAATTTCACATTGCTTTGTCATTAAATACGTCTTGTAACAAAGTCTTTCTACTGATCTGGACCAGTGTCTAGTGAGAGCTTAATGAACTAGAAAAGACTTTTCCTAAACAAAAACCAGTTAAAATACAGAACTTTCTTGATATAGTTCCTTGTTTTTAAGAAAACTGCCAAAAGGAATCCATTGTGGTGTTTTATAGGAGTTCCGGTGAGGTATATAAAAATGTGATTCACTCCTTTAAAAATGGGAGACTCACTTATTAATTCAAATTTAATGTATATGAATAGAGAGGACCAATAGGTGAGTGAAGGGTTAGCAATGTACGTAGGTGGATAGATAAAGCCAACTGAACATGCCAAATATGATAATGAAAGAGCTAGTTCTTATATGATAACAAACATTACCTGGCCTTTATGGGTAAAGGAATATAGCACATCTGCTTTAAACAAGTTCACTCGTCACAGGCAGCCCAACTATTGCTGTTGGCACAATGCCTCAGAAGCCCATTTAATAGCTGGGTAAACGTTTAAGCAGTTGTTTCCAGCTCCCTTCAACTGAGGCTACGCTGATACACTCCTACTTTTAATGTATCTATATTACCATAAACCCGGCATCTGCCATTGAATCAGCCTTTGGAGGAATGTCAGAGTGACGTAAAATGTAAGAATGGTATTTATTCATGTATTAAGGCACTATACAGAACTACTGGCTAAAAATTTGCATGCAGTTCCAGGGAAGGCAGCTTCTTTGTCACCTTAGAGAAACCAATGTTTAAAGGTTTGTTCTTACTATTTCCAACTTTCCTGTAATTCCTACAGTAGTTAGAGCCATGAGAATATTAATGTGAATAAGTTAATATAGAGATCTAAAACATTACGTTCACGCCAGACTTGTTTTATTCGGAAGTTTGGCTTCCTGCCATGTGTTCAGGCAATAAATTGGTCGTAACAGAGCTGCTTCTAGCATTCTGCTGAGTAGAAGTATCCCAGCAGAGCAAATAGGAGGCAAAATAAGGTAAGCAAAATTGGAAGATTACAGCAGGGTTTTCAATAGGCTTCAATTTAAGATTATTTTATCAAACTGCTTGTCTAGATTTAAAAAAACAGCAATTTTTTCAATTGACTTTAAAGTTTTCTTCTGAAATCTCTTCCTTAGTCTAGTTTATGTCTATTTCTATATAATATTATACTTAGAGTATAAATTTTGTAAAGTCTGTCTGATTTGAGAGAGACAATAACCTCATTATTTATTAGCTGTGGGATGCCAATATTTCTTTTTAATCCACTGTTAAATTGTAACAAACTTGGAGGAGTTACTTCTTTTTTTGGAAGCAGGACGGTCAGCTGCAGCCCAATATATTCAGCAAAAATGGATACGATCCTTTAACAGTCTTAGTGATATCTTGTTATGAATGTAGCAGTGTAGTATGAAATAATATTTGGATCATACCACCGTGTGAAGAAACTCCAAAATTTTAAGTTCTGTTTTCATGTATTGAATTTTATTTAGTTTTATGATCAGATATGTCTGGGCGTAAGTGGGAGACAGAATGATGGCTAAGAACAATTGAGATCAGTAAGAGGACAAGAGAAGCTATAGAACAGATTTTCTTGGCTGCCTTCATGTAAATGAATTGGTATGATATATGTAGCAGGAAAATTTTTCAAACTCCCTCTGCTTTTAGGGTGATCTTGTTGCCCTCGGCCACAAACATGCTCAAGTATATCTGATTTCAGCAGTTTAAAGATCTGTAGTTTGAGTTTTCTGCTTCCCTTGCACTTAAGTATGATACAAAACAAAACAGACCCAAGTTTCCAAAACAAAGAGTAGTTGGCTACATTTGCAGCCAAGCAGCTGTAGCATGTACCTTGCGGAAGAGAGAAAATAACTGAAGAAATGAGCATGAAGGACATTGAAACAAAGGTATAGACATAGGGAGAGACACACAACATTTACAACTATGAGTAAGAATGCAAGAAGTGGGAGTAGGTGATATCTGTGTAAGAAGATGACATGAAAGGAAAGGCTTATTGAAATGGGTGTATTTATATGTCACTCAGTCTTAAGGTACACATGAGGAAATTCAGGCTATGAAAGCTTTTGTTATTTGTTTTAAAGAGCTTTCTTTGTTCTGGAGAGCTAACAGAGGTAAAGTTCTACCACAGACCTGTACATTTCCTACTTGTTCAAACAAATCAGAATAGCTAACCTTAAGTACAGTACTCCAGAACTTCGAGATTATCAGCTTATCTTTCTCAATAGCAAATTTCCCAAGAATTTATCCACTTTCTAAATATACTGCTGAAAATGTCTCTGAATGGTCCTGCACTCTTTAGGAATTCTTCAGTGTCCTGGTTTGTAAACGTCCTCCTTCTTCTCTTATAGCAGTGAGTGTAAATAACGCAGATGCAGGACTCTGAATCCAGATGGTTTTCAAGATATCACATTAGTTCTAAAAAAAAAAATCATTACATTAAGCATTTAGTACTAACTGAACATACATTGGCATTAGAAACAGCAGTTTATGAAGGGCAAATACAGCCCTGGCTGCTTTACTGGGTATAAAAATCAGGAATTCATGTCGTCAGAACTTCTGATCAAGTGCAGCTGTACTGGAATTGCACTTATACTTTCAGCAGAAATGTTCTGTAAGGGATTAATTATTTGGTTTTGAGCATCGTAGATCTAATGAAGTCTTGATGCTTTTTAAAGGCTGAACACCTAGCACCCAATGTCTCCCAGGATCCAGCAGTTGGTATTACTGTCCACATACTCTGCAGAGCCTGATTCAGTTAGATACTTGTAGAGGTCAGGTCCCAGGTAGGACTTTGTGTAAAGCCACAGGTTTCTCCTGTGATCAAGGGTCTTCTCTTTTGTTTAGCATATCCAGTGATAATGTAATTTCAGCAAGATGAAGACCTACCCTTTATTTTCTACCTCTGGCAACAAGTTATCAGGCATTTGAGAAACGAGACATCTTTACTAGGAAGAATAAGTTAATTCTTTCTAATAAATGTTTCACTTTTCAGTGGCCTAACTGGATGTTTAGTTATAACTAAAGAGCCAAAGAGCGTGAAAAAGAGCCTTAGTCCTCGTAGTCTAGTAACAAGAGAATTGCCAGGAACAGAAGTATTCCATTTCCACCATTTCACATAAATATTTAATGTGAAATTCTGCGTAAGTGAACTGAAACAAAGCAGGTGATGGAACCCCCTCCCCATGTGAATTCACAAATCATTACATTAGCATCAAAGCCATGATCTCTCTGGCCTAGCTGATACTTACTTAATCTGTGCAAAGCTGCATGGGGCTAAAAATACAACTATCTTCGCTTGGTTCATTCACCAGGGTACCAGACAAAATTGAAGTTCATTGTTTTCTTTGGAAACAAATTACAACAAAAATATGATTTTTCAACTCAGTTAGTGAAGGATAGCTATCTTCCTATGACTGAGAAGCATGTAAAAGGCTACATTTTATCTAGGATGAAGTCTTTTAAAATATATTCTTTCAACATGACTGTATCTGTAATAACTTGATTGGAAATGTAGGTAGATAATTGATTTACCATCACTGGAAACACATCATTTTTGCCTTGCAAGACACACACTTGGGTCATGCCAACAGTCAAATATTTATTGAATTTACCCTGCTTCCTTTAACTGCCATTTAGACTCTCAAAATTGCTTCTCAAAAAAACCATGAACTAGTGTGACAAATTTTGTCTCCTTCTTTAGGACTGGAAAAAAGAGAGGCAACTCAGGTTATCAGGATTTCTGAAGTGCTTCTGCAATGCTGCTCCGCTCGGGCCACAAAAAACCATATGAAGTGTCTCTCCGTGGAAGGCAGTCTAGGAGGCAATCTCAGCGGAGAACTGTGAAAACAAATTCTGGAAAGTCAGGTAACTCTTTCCTGAGTCACAGATATGTTTGTAATCTTGGAAAGATGATCCCAATCCAATGCAGAATCCAATGAAATTAATTATCTAGAGCAGCTTATTATAATAATTTCAAAAATAAAAATACCTGGGGGGGAGGGGGAAAGGTTCCTTTAAAACAACTAGCACAGAAATACTCCTCAAAATCGCGACATTAGATTTTTGATACCACCAAACTGAGACCAGTAATATCTGAAGTACATCTATTGCTCCCTGGAAAAGAGTGAATGATATTGCAGGGCCACCAACTATTTTACTTTGGACACTGTAGCAGTTCCTTTAATTCTGGTTAAAGATAGAATTCTTACATTATAACTATTATAATAGAACAATTTTAAAAGGTTTGCTGTATTGATAACTGTATTTGCTGTCCTGTAGGTTCTTCAAACAACCCATTCTTTTCTCTGGAAGCCTGGTAGCCTTAGTTGCCAGACCTTTGAAGAGAAGGTCTTTGCCCATGCATAGATCAGCTGAAGGTCCAACACAGAATATGTCAGACTTGCCACTTCTGGAGGGTGTGACTTGGACTGTCAGGGTGTGCATCATCCATCTTTTTTGCTGACTGTACATGCAGGCTTTCTGCTGAGCATAAACAGGGTGGAAAGAAAGCTTCTCCAACACAACTGTTGTTTTCAAAATGCCTGCTTAAATAAAGATGTTTCAGAGGAAGTACATCAATATAAAACAAGTTACAAAGTTTTCAGTGAAGTCAAGCGTTCCTAGAACGTTATGTCACTGCTGGCATTGAGAATACAGTCGTTTTACTTGCCTAAATTTTCTGGCAAAGAAAGGAGTGTTTATCGTACAGCATACCCTGGAGGTCTGTGTGGTCTCAGAAATGTCTTAACTGCATTTTAAGTAGCAAACCTATTCCAGCAGAAAAATGTTCAGCCTAACATAATCAAAATTGTGCCTTATAGTGTTATTCTGTAGGTGTTCGTCATCCAAGTGGCTGGACCTATATCCTTCTGACATTCAGAAAAGCACAGTTGTGTTCAGTAGTGATGGGGAACATTTTCCTTCCTGAGAGCTTTTAGCTATGAAGACCTGGGGGTTTTTTTCCAGTAAGAGATGTCAGGTTCTCAAAATAAATGCTGCTATTTTAGGTAGCCGTATTCACGCTAGCCTAAACCTCTTGTCTGCACACAAATCCAGTCTTCAAAGTGCAAAACTGGGAAACAGGCAAATGCTTATCTATAAAATAAACTAGTCTAGAAACAGTATGTTGCAGAGGTACTTTCCTCACTTCACCTCTTCAGAATGAAAGCTTATAACTTAATTCTGTGTTTTTCACATCTGTCTTCATGTGCAGGCTCCTGTGCACAACCTTGCTTTGGCTCAGGCTCCCTGCAGGGCTCTTTGCTCCATGGTAAGACTGCTCATTCACCAGCCCACTGCTAATTCATACCCCCTCTCTCGTGTTCAAATTCATCCTGTCCCCATTAGTCTCTTTCAACACAGGTATCTGTGGGTTGTCCACAATCCCCCTTCTTACTCCGTCCCTCAGGCTCTTGGGTTGGATACCATTTTTTCAAGCTCAAGTTTTTGCACATGTTAACTCTCCAAATAGTTGGGTGTACATCTTTTCTGCTCTCTATCTTTCCAAGCAAAGGAATCTTTACTTGCCCCCTTCATACCACCATCAAACCCCAAAACCAGATGCTTAAGCCCACTGCAGTTTCTATTATATGTTGGCTGTACTGTTCATAGTTCAGAAATACATAGATTATAAAGTGAAGACTGCTATAAAAATACACTTGATCTTTTTATGACAGAATTTTACCATTTTTCTGTTGCTAGTAAAATTAATTACAACTCATTTTTGATTAGCGTTTAGTCTACGAGAAACACTGAAATGCTATATACTGACTGAAGATTCAAAAACAGTGCATTTTGACATAGATGAAGATGGTCATCATGAAATATGTACCAAGGATTCACAGTCCCATGAAGGTAGTGTGCTTTTAATAACAAAACTCACCAACTGTATGTTTAGTACTATAGTACATTTTTGAATGTACTATTATATGTACTGTGTCCAGTTTTGAGACCCTTACTCAAGAAAGACATGGAGGTGCTGGAGCATGTCTGCAGAGGGGCATACAAGATTGTGAGGGGTCTAGAGCACAAGTCTTATGAGGGAACTGGGGTTGTTCAGTCTAGAGAAAAGGAGGCTGAGGGGAGACCTTATCGCTCTCTCCAGCTACCTAAAAGGAGGGCGTAGGGAGGTGGAGGTTGGTCTCTTCTCCCAAGTCACAGGTGATAGGGCAAGAGGAGATGGCCTCAAGCTGCACATGGGGAGGTTTAGATTGGATAGGAGGAAAAATTTCTGCACCAAAAGGTGAAGCACTGGAAGAGGCTGCCTGGGGAATTGGTTGAGTCACCATCCCTGGAGGTGTTTAAAAGAAGTGTAGATGTGGCGCTTAAGGACATGGTCTCAAGGTAACATGGACACACATGGGTAATGTGGCAGTGTTAGGTTAATAGTTGGATTCAGTGATCATAAAGGTGTTTTCCAACCTAAAGGATTCTATGATACTCTGATTGTATGTTTTCTGTAGATGTAATGTTATATTGCATCTCTATGAATATTGATAGTGATATAAGAAAACTTTTATTCCAGCTTACAGTAGGTATATAATATACTTAAATTATAGTAAGATCGTTTTATTCACTCGCATTCCTGTTAATGAGAAATTTAGATACTTGGCTAATAAGAGAGTGAAAACAAAGATAATCCTAAGAGACAAGGGCAAAATGGAGAAAAATAGAGAAGATTTTGGAATTTGTGGGGTTATTTTATTTTTAATGGAACTCTTTTCTCAAATGGGGTTTCTCTAATTGACACCAAAAGTGGTAGTGCAACTAACATCACAGAAGTAGTTGTTAGATGTTATTTTTTGGGTATAGAAGAGGGAAATAAAAACAGATGCAACTATCCAGAGTTGTACATTTTCCAGAGATGTGAAAGTAGAGAGAAAAAACAAAACCCCATATTTCTAACCAAAATACAGGAAAAAGTTGCAATCTGTAAGATAGGTATCAACTTACTGAAACTTTATTTCTTACAAACCCCCAGCTTTTACAGGAATGAGAATTCCATTATATATACTTCAGATAAAGACATAAGAAGGCTTGCTTCATATATTTATGAACTAAATTAGTTATTTTTATTCTATTAAATTGTCAATAATGATAACTACACTGATGAAGCGTTCTTTATATCTGCAGAATATAAAGAAAAAAGAACTGATAAACGTTCTTTATGTCTTTTGAAGTGTTCTTTTTATCTCTTACTTGATAACTTCATAGAATTTTGAAGTAACTCATACAATTAGTATTGCTAATTTATGAACAGATCCAAAACCTGTATAGGTGTATAATAGAAGGATTTTGTGAATGGATTCATAGTGCAACAATCCTGATGTAGAAGATAAAGATGTTCCTGGAAGAAGAAGAAAATAAAAAAAAATAATGCTATGTGACATTCTTGTATATGTAACCACAAGCACCACAAACATTCATGATACAGTTAAGTCAACATTAAGACATATTAGGAACCAGCAGTAACCTGGATGTTTTTTTTTGACTTTAACCTGAAGTGGGTGATGACTTCCCCAGACAGCTGGATGCATGATTCAGGCTGGTGTTAGAAACCCCATGATATTGGTGTCTGTTACTTTCCAATGTTTTACACTTCACATCTGCTGCCAAAAAAATTCAAGCTTCTCTATAGGTCTTATATCTCATTACTGCTCTCTGTTTTCACAGGTGTGTTTTCTTTTGCAAAAGATAGTTAATCAGTCATTACATTTATTAGATTCAGCATTCAAACTTCAGGGCACCTGCTCACAAGTTGGACTGTACAGTCTCATGGGGTTATATGAATTCAGACACCTGCAGGAAATGAAATCTGATGCCCATTGCTATTACAGACTCTTCCTCAGATTATGTTATATTTGTTTGTGATGTTTTTTAATTTGAAGAATGTACCTACCTATTTCCACATAGTTGTTACATCTCTTCTATTTTTCTATTTTAGATATTGCATGGTTAAGTGTGTTCACAAGGAATGAACCAGCAGTTACTGGTAAGGCTCCTGTGGGAATAATATGTTTCATTCTTTTTGTTAGGGCCTGGTTTTCAAGAGATGTTGGAGGGTAGGAAAAGAAGTTAGTAGACTTGACACGAGAAGTAACATATTATACTGGATTTTCATTTAGATCAGATTGCTGGGTAGTTCTAAAAATTAAACAGCCTTTCTGTGTTCCATAAGAAGAAATATTCAAAGTCCAAAAAATTGCCTTAGCAAGTTATGAGTAATGACTTGGGCTGAAGAGAAATGTATATGAGGAAGCAGAATGTATAGAAACTAGAAAATCTGGGTTTTTTGTAAAAGAAAACTGTGTGCACTCTATTACTTGCATATGAGTCAAGAAAAGAAATGGATGTGAAGAAAGAAGAGACACAGTTATGGAACATTCATACTGTAAACATAAGAAATGATTGGGAAAATCAAAAATATATTAGTTCAAGCTATTTCAGCAGAAGATAAATGTATTCCAGTTTCAACTATAAAAGGCTGCTGTAACATATGACAATAAATATCCATCTGGTCCAGGACTGCACTTTGAACGATGGCCAAATGAAGATTTCTAGGTAACAGTATTGATACTCTCCCAAAGCTCAACAACTTTGCATTTCAGGGACACACATAAGTGGTTGCTTGTATTTAGTTGAGTTCAAAGCATTTCATTTGAATGAATATGTAAATTTGCCCCTTAGACTCTCGTAAGGTTTTAGTAACCTAAGAGGCTAGGTAATTCATTGAAAGGCCTTTGGAGAGTGGAAGAATTACATATGAAATTGTGGAAAGGTTCCTTACTCTCCTTGCCATTCACTGTCTGTCTGATAGACCACTTGTTATGTTTTTCAGAGGTGGTAGGGAAAGTTAAGCTCCTTCGGATTTACTCAGACTAAACAATATACAAACAAGTTGCAATAAACTCTATAAAGAGAGAAAGACAAGGATAATTAGGATGTAACTCATATTGACATATATCCCATACCAACTGGCAGAACTCCTGCCCCCCTCTTTGGGATGCCTCCAAGTCAGCACATGTATGCATTCAGTAGTAATATAAATGCCTTATATGTGTATGTTTGTGTATAGCTGATATTGTATTAACTATAAATATAGAAAAATGAAGTGTATATATATGACAAAATTAGAGCATCATAAAGTCATAATTTTAAATACTTTATAGAAGAGAACTGTATCAAGAGTGATTATATTTGTTTCTATTCCTACACTTATCAATGTAAAGTGAACTTCAATGTTGTTTCTTTACAAAATATTTTTAGCTATACTTAATTTTACAAAGTGATACACATTTTATTACAATATTCTCCTCTGTGTTAAATAGATTGTAAAAATTTGGTGATCCTCACACAGAGATCAAAGCTTAATGAATTTGTCCTGTTGTGCAAGGGTAAGAAGCAACTGTCTCTGAAGGTATGAAAAACATTATTTCCTTTGTAACTTGTGGGTGCTCTTCCTTACTAGAGAACTATTTCTCCCACCAATCTTTTAAAATTAATTTTCCTTTACTTACCACATTCCACGTTTCACAACTTTTGAATACCTACCTCTATTCTGTCTGGGGAAACACTTGAAGTAGACTATTACAAAAGCCATTGGGCTAGGTAGTTGGCTACTGTCACTTAGAAGACAGCAGAGGATGTTGGGTTTCAGTCTTTGTGGAGGGAGAGGGGGCTTCCTAACCAGAAAACATGCAGGAAATAAAAGGGTGGGAAGAAGCAGGAATGCTGCCTTGGAAAGAGATAATTTAAGAGGGGAATTTCTTCTAATCAACTCAAATTGCAAAATAAGGAATAAGATTAAAAGAAAACACAGCTGTATTATCCTGTTTCAACATTTACCATTTGTTGTCAGAAGATTCTTATTTTCTCCAGTCTTGTGAAGGTTTGTTTATGGTAGGAAGAGCAGGCAAGGATAGTTTTCCCTAGGGGGGGTTATAGCCTTTACGAAAATCTGTCTGTGGAAGAATGTTAAATTGGTATTTATGCTCTAAAAGACCATAAAAAAGGAGCAAAAGTCTAAGAAGCTCTGTTTATGTTGAAATAAACAATGACCCTTCATCTAACACTGGCCATGCATGATGGTTTAAATCACCAAATCCTTCCTCAGATTAAGTCTTTGATGTTTTTTGTTTGTTTTTCATTCACAAATGACTTTCCATAAAACCTATTTCCTGAAATTATTTGCAGAAATGTATGTTGCAAGATACATTAATCATATTTGTAACCTATTATCCCATTGGGATTGTCTTCTGTACTTGAAAAAAATTATTTAAAAGGATTTTTCTGAGATTACCTTTTCATAAATTAATTGTTTGAAAGGTGTTCCACCAAATGTAAAAGAACTAAGTGTTGAGCCCTAGTGGATTTTACTTCCCCATCACATATTTCTAAGTACCAGGTTATACCAGATTATGTTTCTTGATATGATTAAAAGTAATTCTTATCTGAAAATGAGGGAAGACATATTTAGTGTCTTCCAAACATGTAAAAAGCTTGGAAATAATAATTTACCTTTATTTTTTCAGCAGAAATTAATTTTCTTAATCTCAACAGGAATTCACATATGGAAGACGATAAGGCTCCTTATCTGTGACAAAGTTTTTTGGTATTTTGTTATAACATGATTCAGTCTAGGTTCATTGCAAAATAGAATCAGGGCCTTAATCAGTTTGAAGGGCTGTCTTCAGTATTTTTTTTTCAATCCAATTCACTTTGCATTGCAAATGGTAAAAGAGCAATATATTCTTGAAATTGTTTCAAGAAAGAATTTATCAACGTATTAATTTTGGATAATTTGACTGCAATCATTAATGAACTTTATAAAAAGGAGAGTTTTCTTTAGAATTAATACTACATTTGATAGATTAAAAGAGCAAAGTATGAAGACAAAATTACCGATCTGAGTGGTTGTAAACACAGGTCTTAAAAGCATCCTGTTCAGAGCCAGATTATCCTTCAGTGGAAAGCTGCAGTGTGAAAACATGCAAGCATGAAGATCCCGACTTCAAACAGGTATATAATTACAATTGAACAGATAAAAAAAAAGCTTGTAAGAGAGGGTGTATGTAAACACAGGTGTAAAAACACTGCAGCTGAATGCAATCCTGCTCTTACTTGTTAAGCGACTGTTTACTTTCCTACTTCAGCTGCTTTTTGGCATTTTCCTCAGAAAATGCAAGCTTTCAAAACCTTTGGCTTGGCTTGTATGCATGAGTACGTCCTTCAATCTACAGGCAAAATATCTTAGTTTCAATTAAAGCATGGAAGGCGGAGAGGTTTCTGTTATTACTATGCTTATATAAAATACAAAATAGTTTTCACCTGGTCAAATTCTTAGACGAGGTCTAAAAAATCTGAGTGAGTGTATTAGCAGCTCTAGAAGGGTTAGATTACAAGAGTAATGATGTCTTTAAGAAATAGTGAAGCTATCAGTCAAAACATGGGAATTAATAAAACCATAAAAAATCTATAATTTAATAAGTAAGAAATTGAAAGTAAGCAGTTCCTAAAGTATTTTCAGACTGAATTCTCTATCAGCAGATGATTATAAATCAGGAGCAATGCATTGTGTACAGAAATGCAGGCAGTGAGCTGGTTTCTTAACACATTTTTGTCACCAAAGCTTGATTTTGTTGGCTCTTTAGATATATTAACGGGAAAACATTGTGAACACAGGAAGGAAACTATTTTAGTTGTTCTCTAAGATATCTTAGACAGACATTCTAAGCTAGAGAAAATTAAAAACTAAGTAAATATAGCTAAGAATAATTTTTGTTAGTGTTGTAGTGGATTTACTATCCAAGGGGATTGAAAAGACAATCTTTCCAATTTCAGTGAGCAAAATTAAAGGGTCAGATACCTTTCAGAACTTCATAAAAGTGAATCTGACTGAGCACTGAAAACCTACAATTTCAAGCCTAATATGTCTAACATTTCTAATGTTTCTCCTAAATCAGAAAGGTATTCTGGTAATTTGAAATTAGAAAAAGATTCTTGTTTTAAGTCATTCTGAAGTGGTCTTTCAAAGCTATGAGTACTGTTTATTTTTTATTAATGTTTAATGAACAAAAGCTCCTGCATGCTGGGCCTGGAAGATCCAACATGGTTCTTCAGTTTAAGCTCCTGCTGAGGTACTTACTTGCCATAAGATATTCCTTGGCTCCACACAGGAGAAAGCAATGAAGCTTAGGAAATTTATAATGCCATTTCTAGTCCCCTCCTTGTATGGCATGTCACAGTCATATTGCCTTTTTCCAAAATCTATTTACTTCATGCACTTTTCAACATAAAAAGATACGCCTTTTTCTGTGGAGCTGTTCATAGGGAACAAAATTAGTGTCTTGATGGCTGCAAGCTTTGGGGGACAGCTGGAAAGAAGAGGTGTAAGAGTTGCCTGGAGAGACCTATTCATCATCCTGGGTTTCTAAACAGATAATTAAAATGAAAATTATTTCTGAGAACCCATTCATTACCTAACAGACAGATAGTGATCTACTCACCATGGTTCCTTGCGGATGCCTTCAAGGAGGAAAAAAATGTTACTCACTTGTGTGAGGAGAAAAGAGCAGCCTGCATTTGAACGACATCCAGATAGGCCAAGAGACAAAATCATAGTCAAGCTGGAGTCATGAAGTTCTTAATAAACCTTCTAGAATGAGTGCACTGATCAGGAAATAATTTCTGGTGAGATGAATTAAGCCTCCACTGTCCTTAAGATGAAAAAGTGTTTGAGTAGTTGACTGAGATGGAGAAATACTTCCTCTGGCAAATGATAAAGCTGTGATGTGATATTTAGTCTGCTAGCTTTTAACTGTAAGTTTTACGACAGGCAGTTTTCTTCTTTTATTGGAAGATTTCCAGTAGAATTACCAGAAACATGAAAATCTGTGGAACCTGCTGTTACACCAGCAGGAAAAGTTGCATATAGTAAATTTCCATTTCACCAGCCCAATCTTATGGAGACATGTTTCACAATTAATATTTATTAAAATGTCTTGTATTAACTAGGCTGTTATCATCACAATAAAATAAAAACAGCTTGTAACAAATAATAGTTTATATCAATATCTTATTTTGATAGGTGTTTAAATCAGGAAGGTAACACAGATCGCAAACAATATTTATGTCAAGACTGTGCTGGCAAGAGCAGAAAACTGCATCATACTTGCAGTCACACTCCAGGTGGTTCAGCTGGAGCCACAGCAGAGAAGCCAATCCCAGCGGTTCACTTAGGAGCACACTTACATTTACTTGTAACTGTAATTATCTAACTGTATAATAGAGCATTCTTTTAATAATTAATAACGTCATACAAGCAAATGCAGTTAATCACATAAAAGGATGAATTAAGACATATGAAGTAATATTTCCCTTTAGATCCACCACAGAAACGCTTTTCCTAACTGTCCCCACACATGTTGACAATGATGGGAAGTTTCCCATCCCTTTCTATATATAATTCTCCCACTAGCCAATACGGTTTCTTTTAGCACAAGTAAGGTTACATTTACAAAATTTGCCACTTGATGGAGTCCATGGACACCTAGTAAGTTCTGAAAAAAACAGCATATGCTGATGAAGTTGAAATGAGTTTTATTTAACATTCACTGTTGACATTAGTGGCTAGATTTGACCAGGAGTTCTCAACTAGACTGTTACTGTTCCAAGCTTTTCTTATCTTCTTGCAGGCTGTCTTATAAATTAGCAGTTTCCTTAGAAGTCTCGACCAAAATTATGTAGTCATGTAGTATCAGAGCTGGTCCTGTATCCTTGAGGCACAGGCAGGTAAACAGGGAGTACAGGTAGAACAAATAGTAGAGGGAGGAATTATCAAGGAGAGTCGTTTACATTCTCTGTTGTTCCTTGTATTTATAGGTTTTAATGTTCTTATTTTACCATTTTCATTAGTTACATATAAATTTTTACTATTTCTTTTTTACTCTTCCAGAAGTACAGGTTTTAGTGACTATATATTTCTTATCAGAGAAGTACACATCTCCTGCCGTACATACTGTTGTATCTCCCATCAGTGAAATTTCTTTTCTGGTTCAACCATATTATTTTACTGCTCATCATACATAATCACCCTCAGTCCTTTGCATATGTATACGTAACCCTCTCAGCTCTTATTAAGTACTAGTAGCACTCAGTTTTCCCCCCGATTCAAATCCTACTTTCTCTTTCCTTTCTCGGTTGATACCCCTCCTAAATTCCTTCTTGATGTAACAGATTTGCTTGAAAGATTACTGAAGTCAACAATTCTATCCTTAGATTTGGCTGCTTCTCTTCATGTTGTCCCTTGGTGGATAATGCAATGTTCCTATGTTATTATAACTCAACAGCATTTTTCCAAACCTTTGACTGAAATTCCTCAGGCTGGGTGGACTGAGATATGAGGGGCTGCACCTCTCCAACATCCATTAAGAGCTGAAACAGCTTTCATTCTAGGGTCGCCTCTACTTTGCTGAGTAGTTAGATGAAGCTAAGAGAGACAGATTAAGTCAGAGGTTAGCTATACAGTCACATGCAATCTTACTGAGGGACTTACCTTTTACTTCAATTAAATAGGCCAAAATAAAGAAAGTGAAGCTCCAAACAGGAAAAATCTGGCAAGTGACGGCCACAGAATTACCTTGGTTCAGAACTTGGGACTGTACCAGTTACGACAGTGCCATGTTTATTGTGTGTGGGTGGGGTGAACACACCACAGTCCTTCTTCACAGCCAGCGTGTAAAGCCACTCACCCAGTCTCACTCCCCACCAGTGGGGCAGAGGAGAGAATAGCAAGAACAAAACTAAGAAAACTTGTGAGTCAAGATAAACCCATGTAATGCAAAAGTGCTTATTCAGCTACTCCCACAGCTACTCTCTCAGGCGTGCCTATGCCTATGAGCTGTCCTCAGGTTCAACTTCATCTGGCAGTAGTCCAAATCATATTCTCCAGGCTTGCTCATCAGCCTTCTTAACAGGCCGCTACAGAAAATTATCTGCCATAATTTCTTCCAAAACACCTTGTTTTAAGAGCTCCTTCAATGACCTGCTGCAACTCTCAGCCATAGCAGTGTGTGGATAAGCTTCTACTCCCAACTCCTCTTTCTTTTTCCCATCACACAATGGCATTCCCAACATCTTCCTGTGGTGAATTTCTATCTAATTTTCCATCATTTCATGCAGATACAGCAGGTATTTTTAATTTTTATATCTCAATTTGCTTTTGCAAGCACCTAATTTTGGCCTCTCATTTACCAGAACTCATTGGAGTCTCTCTTGCTCCAGGATGAATCGCTGCATTGTACACATGAATCCTTCTCCTTGCTTCTGCAGGTTTTCTTTCTTCTTTTCTTTTTATTCTGCAGTCACAAGATTCTCTTATTCCATTTGTATTTCCATATTATGCTTTGAGTCCCTAGAAGGATTTTTTTCCTAAAAACAAATTGTCTTCAACTTTCTTAATAGTATTTCTTAAAAGAGAATTTTTTGATTGAAGCTACAGATACGCTGCTCTTACACTGCCTTGTCAGGACATACAGTTTTAGCTCAGCTTTGCTAATATGTGTCCTTAATTTTCTTTCATGTACTTTGCAATAACTGCAGGACATTTTCTTTACATCCCCTGTTGTCATATGGGCTAAAAGAACACATTCCATGGCCACTGTTGTAATCTCCAGCATAGCTGGGATACTTTTAATAACCTCCTGCTTTTCTCCAAGCATTCAGTTTAAATATAGAGATCCCCTTAAGCATTGTGCACAATGACAATACACCAGACTGGTCAGATTTATAGAACTGCGTTGTGGGTAGGATAAGAGTGTTCAAAATGATCACTCAAAAGGGAAGATGAAATAATTTGATTATTATGCATTCATTTATCATCTCAGTCATCTGTAAAAGATACTATAAATTCCATTCTCCCTTACAAGAGGGTGCCTTGGGGAAAGCACAAATCTCACAAATTTTCTAGTTAAGTTTTTACTATTAGCAGCAAATAACTATTCACACAATCTTGTCAGTAACTCGCTCACTCAGTGCACAGGCTCAGGAGCAGGGGCTCGAACCCACCCTGCAGGGATTTCCAGGCTGTGCTCAGTCCTTTCAGCAGGTGTGCTTACACGCACTGCCCTGTAGTATTTCCCCACCTGTAGCAGCTGCTGCCACCTTGGATGTGTTGTGGGTTACAGGACCTGTCATGGGTGGCAGTGCCTGCTGGAGGCATTGGGCAGGTTCAGCACCTCCTTGGTACTCCAAGTTTATCAGGTTTTGCAGATTTAACAGGGCTACTAGTCTCCAGGACTTTTGGTTTCAGAGGCTTATCTCTCAGCACACCCTCTTCTGCTCTCTGGCATGGTGTTTTCTGGTCAGTATTACCCCGGGCAGCGCTACAGGCTTGGGGCAGAGTGGCTGGAAAGCTGCCTGGCAGAAAAGGACCTGGGAGTGTTAGTGGACAGCTGGCTAAACATGAGCCAGCAGTGTGCCCAGGTGGCCAAGAAGGCCAACAGCATCCTGGCTTGTATCAGGAACAGTGTGGCCAGCAGGAGTAGGGAAGTCATCGTGCCTCTGTACTCGGCACTGGTGAGGCCTCACCTCGAGTACTGTGTTCAGTTCTGGGCCCCTCACTACAGGAAGGAGATTGAAGTGCTGGAGTGTGTCCAGAGGAGAGCCACCAAGCTGGTGAGGGGTCTGGAGAACAAGTCGTACGAGGAGAGGCTGAGGGAACTGGGCATGTTTAGTTTGGAGAAGAGGAGGCTGAGGGGAGACCTTATTGCCCTCTACAACTACCTGAAAGGAAACTGTAGAGAGGCAGGGATTGGCCTCTTCTCCCAAGGGAATAACGACAGGACCAGAGGAAATGGTATGAAGCTGCAGCAGGGGAGGTTTAGATTAGATATTAGGAAGAATTACTTTACTGAAAGAATGGTCAGGCACTGGAACAGCTTGCCCAGGGAGGTGGTGGAGTCGACATCCCTGGAGGTATTTAAGAAACGTGTAGACGTGGCTCTTCAGGGCATGCTCTAGTGGCCAAGATTATTGGTTTGTGGTGGGGTGTTGTGCGTGGGGTTGTGAGTGAGGGGTTTAGTTGGTGGGTGGCTTTTTTGTTTGTTTTTGTGTGTTTTTTTTTTTTTTTCCATGTGGTTGGACTCGATGATCTCAAAGGTCCCTTCCAACCACTAAGATTCTGTGATTCTGTATTTCTCCCTCCTCACCCTGAAGTGCCTGGAGACCCCAAATACATCTGCACATACAAAGGGGCTGTTTTGACGATAGCCATTCCTCCAAAAATCGTTCTGAGAAAAAGCATATTGGAAACCAGAGATGTATGAAAAATCATAGGCCATAGAACTGTAACATTCTAATTTTACTCCAAAAGAGGGAATAAAAACTGCAGATTGACATTTTTGTTGCTAGTGCCAGTTGACAGGGTAGGTCTGTGGTAAGAAAATAATCAGATGAAAAACCTGAATTATCCCAATAACAGGTGTACCACAGAGGAAAACGGTGCTGGTCTTTTTGTGAAGCAGAGGAATATAGCTATGGGTCTATTTTATTCATAGTTATCACAGAATCTGTCCCCAGATGATTAGATGTTGTCAAGATTTGTCATAAAAATTGTTAAAGATGTGACACTGGAGAAAAGCATTCAAAATATTACAAGCCAGCAACATACGTGAATTTTTGTCACATGAAACATGATAGAAGGGCTTTAAAAATGTAACTTACCATCTTTACTTTGTGTATTTTCATAGCTGAGTGAAGATAATAACTTTTTCATCATGCATTACCAAGGAGATTCAGTGCAGTTCCAGTGCTATGAAGATAGAAGTTACTACCTGTGTGTGAATGACGACTCACTTGATATTCGCAAGCGGGAAAATAAAGAACCGAACGAAGACAAAAATTTTTACTTTAGGGTGTCATATTTACAGGAAACGTAACTTGTCTTCCTTTCAGTGGCCTAAGTGCTTATACACTCTAAGAAAAGAGAAGGAACATTGAGATCAACTTATTTCCTAATTATTACTTTTTTCTAAGTTCTTAAGTCACCATTTTGCATGAATAACATCCTTTGTTTCTGTACTTTCTGTAGGACAAGAGAAAGGCTAAGTCTGAAAAATGTACTAACTGATCAGTCTTTTTATGTCTTACCTGCACAGTTGTGGTTTTAAGGAGCTGAATTCTTCTGGAAGGGGAAAAATGCATAGGGGATATTTGAATACAGGGGATAAAGAAGGAAGCATACATGGATATGAAATACAAAGCACTAACTCATTCTCCATGTTGTAAACATTTTACTTTTTAAAAAATGTCTCTTATGAGAACAAAACATTTAGAAGTTATTAATGCACGTGTGCATATCCTGACTGACTGACAGACTGACTTTGGGAAAACAGAAAAGGTGCCACAGGTCTAAGTGAGAGCAAAGGAAGAGGCTGAAGGTTAGACAGAAGCTCCAAGGCGGCCCATATTCTCCATTATGCAATTTCAGCATCTATCCAGCACAGCAGCTCTCTAAGAAAATGTACAGAGAGCATCAGACTCACACCACGCAGGCAGAGGAAGGGAGGCACATTGAACTGATGGAGTGTAACAGATGCTTGTGAACAACGGCAGAAAACTACTCCTGCCATATTGGCTTCCCTCTCTAAATCACAGAAGAAAATGCAAAGCAGCGTGCAGAACAATATCTAAAAAAATAATTAAATGGTCAAAATGACTGAATAAAATAAACAGTAGAACAAACTCCAAAGGTCTGTGAGACCTTAAAAGATTTATTATTTTTTTTCCCCCTACTAGCTGTGTGGAGCTTCACTGCTGGGCTTCTTTTATTATTTACATAGTGAAAATAATTCTGTTTCTCCCAGTGCTGACTGAACAGAAGAGAGCTCTTGAGTATTCCCTAAATAACATTTAGAACTTCTGGATCTGTTAAGAGTTTAGTGGAGTCAGTGGGAATAAAAACACTCCAAACTCTAGATATTGACTTCAGCATACATTACACTGGAATTAAATTGTTTTAGCACTCTCTATTATATTGCAGAAAAATATAAATTCAATTATATATCTAGTACAATAATTTCGTTGATACTCTAACACTTCATAACCATACATACATTATTGATAATGTGATCACCTCACTAAATTACTGAAGATGCTCTTTAGATGGTATGTTGATGAAACAATGACCACTCATCATAAATCTCATACAAAGCATACTAATTAAATCAGCATTTATGTAAAAGCAAAAAAGTAATGTTGATCTCAGTGAATTTTGAATCTATTTTACATTTAAAACTTAAATTATATGCAGAATTTTGTCTTTCTACTATCTACCATAAAAACAAGAATTTTTTAAACAAGTAAGGGACAAAAGTTCCTACGTACAGCAGCAGTGGTATCTTGGTAAAGTTCTGGATTTGAGATATAAGATAAAAATATCATTTGACAATTTTGCTCAGAAACCACAATAAATTTAGCCAGCTTTGTAACTGTAAATGTTCATAGAAAAACAAGTTTGCAATTCCTGGTTCCTAATCTTTCCTGGATTCTTATTGTGCTTATGCAAACTTTTCAAAACTGTTCAAAAACTTTTCAAGTTCCCACTAATCTGAGTGTCTCATGAGTGGCAGATAAGTTTTTACTTTGTGAGGTGGAAAGCACGTAGAAATATTGTTTAAAAATAAGAAGTGCAGGTCAGTAAATCTTTTAGAAAAATACAGCCTCTAACACGTACAATACAAAAAACATTTATCCAATGTGACTAACAGAATATGAAATATAATAACTATTTTGTAGTTAGTTTTCAAAACAGTGCTCATATGATTTTACTTAGCAGATGTAATAACCAGTAAAGTACTAGCGCAAATATTTTACTCTTATTTTTTTTCTCCTTTTCAAAAGCTCTGCCTTAAAGAAAATAGCGTATTCTGTTTGCTGCAGAACAATTTAATGCAAATAGTCTTCATATATAACTTCTAGTACTTTGACCATATTTGTGACTGGTTAGAATAAAACTTGTGAGAAGAACTTCAATAACTAGAAAGAATGTGATTGTTATGCTAGTTAATCTGACAAAAGCATGCTGAAATAAATAATGTATGTTAAAAAGGAAACTCTTACCTTCTTAGGATCCATGTGCTAATTTTTCAGGAAACCAGAGTTCTTTCAATCACACAGAAAGGAATGGTCATTTACAGTAAAAAACTACTGAAGAACGACTGCATTAAAGGGTGAGTTTAGTAGCAATTGTCATATATTATAGCAAGAGACTGGCAGCCAGCCTTGCTAGCACTGAAATAGGTGCCTAGTTCATACTGTGTTACATATCACCTTCGTTATGGTTAGCCAAAAGAACTAGATATTAGAATTCGAAATTGTTAGTCCAGTGAATGCTCTTACAGTCTAAACAAAATATAACAATGTAGCATTAGTGCAATTGTACTAAAGTAGTACTAAAACTTCTAAGTAATCCCAATCATGCAGTTTGTATTGAGGATCATAGAGAAAGTCTCATTTATGCCTCTTCCCTGGTGTGAAGTTCTCACCCTTCCGTTCCCTCACAGCCTGAAGCCCTTTCTTCTCAGATAGGATGATGTGATAATGTTGTCATAACAATTGATATAATTATACATATGTATCTCATAATTCCCTGCTGATTTAGATGGAAGAGTATCCTAAGTGTTGCTGCTTTTATATACACATGGCATGAATTTTGAAGTAAAAGATACGTATAAATAGAGATACTTGTAGTGTCAGTTTTGTTTTGTTTCTATTTGCCTAGGCACACTGGGCACACTGAATTCCTCTGACATCCGTGGGTTTTAAACAAGACTCTTCATATTCTATGTATATATGAACGGCTGCAGAGAAGCAGATTCTGTATGCTCCTCTGTTCATTACTTCTGACAAATTACATGGGCTAACTAGTACCGAGGACAAAACAAGCGGCCCAGGGAGGTTGTGGAGTCCCCTTCTCTGGAGACCTTTAAGACCCGCACGGATGCAGTCCTGAGTGATGTGCTCTGGGCAATCCTGGTTAAGCAGGGCAGTTGGACTAGATGATCTCTAGAGGTCCCTTCCAACTCTGACAATTCCGTGATTCTGTGAATAAGGCACAACTCATTGAAGCCATCCTTCTCTAGCACCATCTCGTGGACTTATGGTGAACGGTAGTATACTTGTATTCTATTACACTAGCAAGCTACAAAAAAAGTGCTCAGCAGCTGAAAAAAACAACAACAACAAATCTTTTTCCAAACCCTGATATTTATTTCCACCTGAAACAAGGCCTGGATCTCCTGTGTCTAGAATGACTGAAGGCGGCAGCCAAGCAGGTCAAGGAAAGAAATCTTTCCCCTCTCCTTGGCATTTCAACGCTGTATTTGCAGTACTGTGGTTACTTTTGGGCTTTACAGCACATACTGGAGGAAGGCTGAGCCGAGGCACAAGAATGGTTAGGAGGCTGGAGCATTTGAGGAGGAGAGACTAGGGCAGCAGGTTTGTTTAGCCTGGAGATGAGAATGGTCACCATCCTGAAAGGGGATTGTAAAGAAGGTGGACCAAACTTTCCTTAGAGCTGTACAGCAGGACCATAGGCAGCAGTCACAAGTTGTAGCAATGGGAATTTTGACTGTCTGTAAAGGTAAACAAAAATTTCTATGGATATGTAGGAATTGGAACAGGTTTTGTGATTATAAAGTAGTTACATGACTCTTCGGAGTTTCAAAATTGAACTGGACAAGGCACTGTGTAACCTCATCTAAGACTGAAGGTAAGCCTGTTTTGAGCAGGTGGTTTGACAAAATGACCTCCAGAGGTTCCTTCCAACATAAATTATATTGTGATTCTATGATTCAGATGCAGCTTCAGTGTCTTAGAAAATACAGACTAATCCAAAGACCACAATTATTCAATGCAACCTATGCAAGCATAGACAAGAGCCACATAAAGCAAACAAATGTGTTCATGACTACATGAAGGTTTAAGCCCAAGGGAAAACACATTCATTGTCAGAAAAAAAACATTGTAACAAGTGAAAGATTCACTCCTAATCTCCAGAAAATTCAAATCAGAACATGTGGGCTATTTCAAGGAAGAAAACTGTGTAAGGAGAACAAAGGTTCATATGGAAAATAAAAAGTAATTGCAATATGATTACCAGGTGAATTTAAAAGCTACTGTCATTTTCCCTGATTGGTTTTCATGCAGTAATAGCCTTCCCAATATTTGAACAATCTCAGGAAATACAGTAAGCACATCTCATTGTACTGAAGTCTGGTCAGTTCTGTGAGGATTTCCTCCACTCCTAACCACATATATTACTAGTAAACTGTAGTTTTATCGAAGAAATCAGAGAGTACATTAGGTATTCTAATTATGTTAAAAACTAAAAGATCAAATACATCTAGCTAAAAGTGTTATTTAAATTCCACAAGTTATGCAGATTACGATCAGAAGAATTCATCCCTGTAATACATAAGTTTTTCTCTCATAGACTTTGAAGTTGTGGCTGACCACCATGATATTTATACTGTCCTGTTAGGCACTACACCAGCAAAACAGATATTTGCACTCCTTTCTCATAAAAATATTTACAAAGAGTCATGTTGTTGCTATAGCAGTCTTCAAGCATAACTGTATTCAGGACAAGTAACTGAAGCAATTAGCCGAACACTGATAATAAAAGCTAAAATGTTGTTTAATGCATCATTGCTGCCAGTTTGTTGGTAAAGGGATTCTAAGGTAGTTTACAGCGGCTGAATATGAAAAGTACCTAGAATAAGGGGTGAGAAAGTCTAGAGAAAGGATCAAAATTGGAGAGAAAAATTTAGTGAAGGAGAATTGATGAGAACAGAACGACACAGCATGGAGACATACAGAAGAAAAAAATAGATAAAAGTTATAAAATGGAGAGAGATAAAGAAAGTTTGAAAATGAAGCACAGAAAGAATAATGTGATTCTATGTGCATTCCTTCCTCCCTCTAGAAAACTAACAAATAGAAGAGTTAAATATACTTGTGAGGTACTTTATAGTTTGGTTACTTAAAAAGTCATATCATCTTCATTATTTACTGCAGCTCTACTACAGAATTTGCAGAATCTCTCAATCTGGTTTCAATTGCATTTTTTTCATCACTTAGAAAGACAGAAGGTAGTTAATTGGTAATTAATTATGGGTTTGCTCTGTTTTCAGTATGAGCTTCTATATATATGAAGCTGTTATATAGAAATA
Organism: Nycticryphes semicollaris; assembly: GCA_013400055.1. Classification (NCBI taxonomy): domain Eukaryota; kingdom Metazoa; phylum Chordata; class Aves; order Charadriiformes; family Rostratulidae; genus Nycticryphes; species Nycticryphes semicollaris. The sequence continues at coordinate 44,794 of VXBJ01002445.1, forward strand.
GGGGATATATAATTCAAAGTAGAGTTTTAGAAGACCCATACATTTTGACCTTTGCAGCTCCCTTTACTGGTAGCTCCATATTTTCACTCTGAAACTAATTTAATATTTTATTTGTAATTATGTACTTTTCTTGAATAAAGTAATAATAAATACTGTATTATTAGTCATACCAATATACTAGTATTAAAAGTAGTATTAACCAATACCATATGTTGACTGCTAACAGGATAAACAAATATGTTCTGTATTAACAAAGTTAGGGAAGCCTTGCTCACAATTAAGCTTCACACTTAAGATAAGCCTTAAAACTATTTTATGGGTGTTACTCGTAGAAAAGAGTAATTAAATTAATATTTCACCATGTCACACTAGGTGCTTTTGCTATACATTTTTCTCCAAAAACATGTTATCGTGATGGTAACAACTAGCTATGCTTCTAAAGACCATCTGACAAAGTATCTAGAGGCATTTAGCAAGTTTTAACTGTGGACACAAACCTGCCATCATTGTGTTGCAAGGTTTCATTATACGAGTCTAATGTTAGAAATTGGTTAAAAATACAAAAATTATCTCACTTTAGTAACGCAGAAATTAATATATACAGAAATTCAGACACCAGAGAACTGCAAAGTTTAACAGAAAGTTCATAAATGCTTTTTAGAAGGCAATTGAAATTTACCGTCAACTTAGTAGTTGTCAGTGTTATAATTATTATCTATCTTGGCAAACTGTATTGAAGTAAACCTGATGTCTGCTTCCAAATGCATCTTTTGTTTGTTTGGGTTTTTGTTGGTTTGTTTGTTTATATTTTTTGTTGTTGTTGTTTTGCTTTGTTTTCAGAGAGACAAAAGGGAGTAACTTATTGCAAACCTTTATTGTGGTTTTTACTAAGCTCTTACTCTCAAAAAGATTTTGATCCATTGATTTATGTTAACTTGTCTGTGAGACCTACAAAAGAACTTTCTGGAATTTGCATTTATTTTTATTAAGAAGAGGAGATACAATTTTTAGGCAGTAATAACATACATGTGAAGGAATAAATGGGAGGTAACCTGCCAGGGAGCAGGAAGGATGGGACTTTCTGCAAGGGAAAGTGAGCTAACCTTAAATAAAAGCAGTCAAGCGCTCAGTGAGGGGAAGATATTGCAGGGGGAGGTTGCAGAGGCATGGTTACAAAACCTGCTGGTATGTTCAAGGCCCTGCCACAATCTTCCTTACAGAGACATAAAAAAAATAATTTATTTAGTATGAAACAATTAGTTGATTAAGTCAAAGTGTATTTAATGTGCTCTGTCTTATTTCACCTATTTCTTAAATCCTTTTTTTTTTTTTGATTAAATTTTTGTCATACAACTTAACCTACACGTTTGTCCCAAGTTTGTTACAGTGTACTTTTTAATAGGTAACAAAACCCAGGAAAAATGATCTAACTTTATGCATCTTTCTTCTTAATTATTCAAAACAGATACAAGGCTTTGATAGCTTTGAACCAAAAATTTAGAAATACAAATACACAGTATCTTCCTTATAAGCCATCTGCAAACTTAAGGACCAGTATGTTCAGCTTTACATTGAAGTGAGTATTCCTTGAGCTTCAGTCCTGTAACCTTTGTGGCAGGACAGGGCTCCGTACTTTTATGGGCAAACGGACAACATTACAATGTCCTCTCTTATCTTTCAGTCATCTGTTCAATTTCTGAAAGCACTACTTTAATTCATGAGAATGAAGTAATCTTTTTATTTACAATATAAGATTAATCTCAACATATTTGTCAAAACTGTTCAGCTTCCATCTGCTAATACCTTAAAGCTAGTAATATGACCTGAAGTTAACTTTGACATGGAATTTGATAGGGCCAGCAATTTACTGTGTATTGTTGAAAGTTATGAACTACCTGTGTAAATACAGAACAGCCATGGAAATGGAAGGGATCAGCTGAGTCATAAAGCCTGGTGAAATTAGAGGCATAATAGACATTTAACCCAGAAGGACTTTTACTTGCTATGCTTCTCCTTCAATCACAAAATGCATTAAAATCCACACAAAGAATTAATGTTCTACAGGTCAGACAAAGAAATGTACTATAATCCTCATCCTTTCTTGCCTGCAATCTGATTCTCTCTGTAATTTATTATACTTTCTTATCATGCCTTGCTTTAAATAGAAATCTAAAGAAACTGTGTTTGAATAACATCTCAGTGAGGTCCAGCTCTGACTACAAACACTTAACCACTAAATAAATAAAATGAACACATTTAAATATTAACAACTCTGATAAAACTATTCTTTTAACAGTAAGAGTGAAGGTGGCTTTGACAAGTGATTCTCCTGCTCCTAACAAGGAGCTACTTTGTGGACAGTTCTGTAGTGTTACTGCTAAAGAACAGAACAGCTATGGTTTATCTAAGAAATTTCTGATAAGAGATTCCACAAACATACTAGTATAATTACATTGCTAAAGCCTGTCTACACCTTATCACAGTGGAATATGCATCTAGCAAACAAACAGATAATTGACAGCACACTGAGATGCTAATTTATAAATGGTTATTATTAAAATAATTTTATTGCATAAATCTACTCTGTGAGTTACGTAACTGTAGATGAAGGCAGAAGGCATTTTGATGAAGGCATTTTTTGCGTTGAAAACAAAGACATTGCAATGTGAGTTATAATCTGAGATGTAACTGTGGCACTTGTGATGCTTTTTAGCCAGTCCTCACCTCCCTGGAGGCTACGCCACCATACTTTTCTGTGGCTATGATGCCTACCTTATTGCTAGCATTTGGACTGCTTCTGTGTGTGTTCAGTATAAAGAAAATAAAGGTGATTTGTACTAAAGATGTGGTGGTAATGAACCCCATTGAAGAACTGCTCCTGAGTCCTCTACATGCCATTGCTGAACTGTAAAGTTCAACTACATTTGAAGATGGAACTGTACTGCTGAATGCAGTGGTACTGCCACCAGCAGATTCCTTGGGTTTGAATGTTACGCTTCAGCTTGCGTTAGAATGCCAATGTTTTTCATGCTGCTTTTGCTGTGGCCAAAAATAGGCCAAATCACCAACCACGCTTTAAAAAAAGTGGTACACACTGGTAATGCACAAGTGTCTGAGATAATTAAAAAAGAAGCATTTCCGTTTCTGGGCCAGATTAACCAGGGAGGGGTGGCAGGGCTGAGGACTTGGTGTTATAAAAGAGTGGCTCTGAGGTTTTTCATTTGGAACCTGCTAGTGTTGGCAAAGACAGATTGTAGAAAGGCTTTAGGGCTACTGTGAATTACCATTTCTCAGATCGCCTAGTAACAGTTCTGTTTCTTGAGCACTTGCCGGTTCAACTGCACAATGAAGACTGTATTTCAATCCTCTTCTGTTTGAATGGGTCTTTAACCTAGCAACAAGAGAATAACTTTGCTTAAAACATTAAAATACAGAACTAAAGCCTTGCATTTGTCAGAAGAAACAAGCAGATGTGAAACCTGAATGTAAATTTAACTCATGTTTTGAAATTGATGTATGTTGAAAACAGGTCCCTAACTGGAATATGATTTTTACAGAATCACAGAATCTTAGTGGTTGGAAGGGACCTTTGAGATCATCGAGTCCAACCACATGAAAAAAAAAAAAAAAAAAAAAAAAAAAAAAAAAAAACAACACCAAAAAA
>VXBJ01002447.1:3581-178011 GCA_013400055.1 Nycticryphes semicollaris
ACTGCCGCCAGCTGCCCCCTCCTGTCCATTGGGCTGTAGGAGAAGCCCATGAAGGAGAAGCATTGAGCTGCTTGCTTCGCACTACAACAGGATCATCTAATTCCAGGTGTTCCCCAGACATGTATCCATGCAAAGATAGTTTCTAATTCTGTGCAAAGCTATTTTTTCAGTTAATCAAAATGCATTCACATGCTAATTAAGCCTTAATTCTTCAGTCATGTGGCTCTTCTGGGAATTCTGGACACAGGACTCTGTTTAAAACCACAAAATATATTAAATAAAACTACAGCATGCTCTTCACAGTGCTTCGCATTTGGGATGAAAATAGTATTGGTACCACACCAATGTTTTGGCTGTCGCTGAGCAGTGCTTGAGGAGTGTCAAGGCTTTCTCTCCAAACTTCCCACAGGCCAGTGTACTGGAGGTGGGCAAGAGACTGGGAGGCAACACAGCTGGGACACCTGAGCCATAGTGACATAATCCATACGCATTGAGCTCAAGGAAAGGAAAAGAGGATATTCAAGGTTATGCAGTTCATCTACTCATGAGTCATCTTGCTCTCCTTCCATCTTCTCATCATGCCCCAGGAGAGGGAAGCAAATGAGAGGCTGGGAGGTGTTTGACTGCTGGCCAGGATCAGCCCACCATGGATGACTTGTGACAGAGTTAGAGCCACAGTGTCCTCTTGCCACATTTCCCTGCCCCTAGGGCAGGCAGTTATCATCATACAACATCACATAACCAGCATCCTTAGACCTCAGCAATGAAAAGTCTGCTCTGTAGAGGAGGCTCCTACAAACATCTCCACAGGAGGAAAGGGTTGGTGTTGCCCAAATCACAAAGGAAGCCACTATGCAGCTTGAAGGACCAAGAAAAACACCCATGGCACCTGCTGCACGAATACCATTTAGAAGAAACGTGGCTGTACGTTTATCACAAATACCTGTCTGACTCAACTAACTGGGGATATTTCATGACAGGCCCAAAATGAATGTCCCATTGCGGGTTTTGAAGGGCTGAAGATCAAAATAAATCTTAGCCTGAGAAAAATTCAGCATCAGTGCAGATGCAGATCAGCTCAGGGCAGAATTTCACTGTTTTGGGTGATCTGGCAGAGCGCAGATCTTGTGCCAGCACTTGGAGAACCACGACATTACATGCACACCACTGTCAACTGCCAAAGCATAAGCTGCTCTTTTCAGATACTTTCACTGAAATCACAGAGACACAAAGCACTAAGAATAAAGTATAGCAAGATTAAGTCAACAAAGTGCAAAACCTTGAAAACTTGGAAAGCAAGCATAATTTCTTATATAATATACCAAAAGCCAAGAATGCCATCCATGTGACCAATGCGGTGAAATTTGTTTTAGATTTACTTCCAAAAAATTGCACAATTTGTTTTAAAAGGTACATATATTTTGTAGACCATGAGTTATCTCAGATGTCTCAGTCAGGTAGAAAATAAGAACTCCATGGAAACAGAGGTATTTGCAGGTCTTAATTTTTCTATAATTATCTTTAGCCAAGATTTAATTGCTACATTTAGTGCACTTCTTTGAAGATTACTGGTTGACTGAAAAAAGACCCTAGAATGCAAAGAGAGGTCTCCTATTAAAGCAGTTAAAATAGTACTTCTTTTTCCTTTTACCTGTTGTCATGACAATTCCAGCAAGGACTTTTCTACGTGCATGTGGAGATGTGAAGTTTTCTGTCAAATCACTGAATTTATCTACAACCAAGCGTGCAACAGCATCAGCTAAAACCTGTAGGATCACAAAGAAATGCACATTAGAAAATTAAACAAAGAATTTAAAAAATTACAGCAGAGCAGCATTAATTATAAAGATTTGCACTTTTAAATGATTTGACACAATAAATTAAATGAGTGTACATTGAAGCATCATCAATATATTACAAGGAGACAGCTAGGTCCAGTTTTTTGAATTTTCAACTGAGAAGAAACTGTAAACCAGGGCAATCTATGCAGCAGCACTGCTAGCAGAGCAATCAGTTCCCAAATAAGCAGCTGAGAAAGACACGTTACGTATCAGATGACATGATGAGTGGTCCCCAGGCTAGCAGGACAGACAGAGCAGCCCACCCCCACTCATCTTTCACCAGCACTGGGACTGGCAGTTGGAGAGGAAGAGCGGACAATCCCAGGAAGGAGCTCAGGTCCCTATCTCAGAGCACCAGGAAAAAAGAGCTTGATGCAGTTGTCTGTGTTTTGGCACCTAGCAGTGTCTCGAGATATTCTGGAGTAACCACTTGGCCCAGTGGTTGACCACCAGGAGGACAAAGTGCCATGCAGATGTCTTAGATATCTAAAAGCATCCAATATGGCAAGCAACTACATCAAGCCCAAAAGGACACTTTGGCTGAGTCTTCTGCTTACAAACTATCTTGGGTCTCTCGATAATGCAAGATCACCATTCTCACAACTCCAGAGTGCCCAAGGCAAATCAACAGTGCTGATGGGCAACAGTACATAGAGCTTGGGGGCACTCACTTGAAACAGTTCCTGAACACAGTCAGTTAAAAAAAAGAGGGTTTGAAGACTGACAGGCTGCTTCACCAATACTTTCTTAACAATGCTCATGAGAACTGACAGCCTAGAAATAACGTGGAGGAGCTCTTAATATTAACTGCCTCTGGAAAAGCTTTAGCAGCCAATGAAGTAATAATTAACACTTGTGTCTCATGATTTCAGGGCTTGATATCTTTTTCCAGAACCTGAGTGGGGAGTGCAACCAGCAGTCAGTGGTGACTGAGGTCACATCTGCACTGAGTGTTGGTCAATATTTTGCATTTGCACAACTTCTAGAAACAGAAGTTTTCTTGATGCATTTGAATGGAATGCAACCCAAAAACTTTTATTTCTTGAAAAATTTTTCAGGAACATAACTTTCCTCAGAAGCTACACATATGTCTGGTCAGGCACCGATTTTCAAATAAGGTATTTTTGCTGCTGGACCCAAAATTGTGTTACAGTCTGTGATCTGACAGCACCATGACCACAGAGCACACAATCTCCATTTAATTGTGCTAGTACTTACGTAATGCAGAAAGCTAAATTTCAAGGTAAATACACGAAAGAAAAATAATGAGCAGCAGTTTTATTATTACCCTGGATTTAGAAAAGGAAAATTAATAATCCAAGCTCTTAAATAACTAACCTCCCTGCAGCAACGTGGACAGATCACTGCAGGAACAAGCAACAGAGTCTCTATTCCAGTGTTTTATCCACAGACCCACTGCATGATTACGGATACTGCTTTCTAGCTGCAAGTTTTATACTCTCATTTTTGTAATATATGTATTTTTCTGCTCTACCTTACATCATGACATGCTGGACAGGAGAACATGGTTGGCAGTTGACATGCTACCAGGCAATGTAAAATTGTGCTGAACCAGTGCTGAAGAAAAGTAAGCATGATGTTAGTAACTGGAGTCTTCTCCAGTGCTGAGCTACACAAAAAACCAAAGTTCAATACATACCAGAAATGATGATTCTAAAATACTGAATCAAACCTGATCAGTTGCCAAGGGTAAACACAGAGGAATGCTTCTTTTAGGACCACCAAACTACACAGATCTTCAACCAAATGGAGCCTGACTTACAGAGGCATGTGATCACACATTCCCTATGTGAACAAGGACTGGCTTGTGGAGGTTTTTGTCAAGAGCTGGGAACTGAAACTGTCAGGCGATTCTGGGAAAAAAACCCATGGTCAACTTACTTACCAATATTGCCGACAAAAAGGCTACTTGAACAGCAATTGCTCTGATGCTTGCATACAGGGTGGATACACTAGCTTTTTTTAAAAAAAAAAAAAAATTTCCAGAGAATAACCAAGCAGAGGAAACTGTGTTGTTGGCATACAATCAGAAACATAGAATGGTTTGGGCTGGAAGAGACCTTACAGATCATCAAGTTACATGGGCAGGGAAACTTTCCCCAGGTTACTCAAAGCCCCATTCAGCTTGGCCTTGCTTATCCTCCAGGGCTGAGGCATCCACAACCTGTCTGAGCAATCTGTTCCAGTGTCTCACCACTCTCAAGCAAGAACATAGTACGGCCCTCTGAGTAAGCTGGCACAGAAGGATGCGATGGGGCTGCATCTCAAACAGAGTGGAACTAGGCTGTTGGTAAGGAAACCTAAAATGCTTGAATGAACATGAAATCAGACACTAGAGAGGGCTGATACAACAGATGAAGCAGAACTCAAGCAAGACAAAACAACTGCTAGAGACACAAACAATACAGGAGGAACTGTAGGTGGGGAAATCACTGCCAGGAAACAGGCAGATATATTAAAGACTTTTATTCTATTTGATACCCAAGTTGCATTACAACAGGTGGGTCCTGAGGAGTAAACACTATTAAATCTCTACAGATTCATTTACTAAGTTTTTGGTATTTCACAAGAATATTTGCCTGATAAATTAGAAGAATCACCCTTTTCTCCCAGGCAGTCTATTACATTAACATAGTTAAGAGTCACTAAGAGTATGGAAAAGACGGGAGTAAGGCATACTATGACCAAACTGCTGCAGTGCCAGGAACAAGACTTGATGGCCTAAAATGACATCCTTGCTGTCCCCACCTCAAAACCAAGGACCTGAAGCTGTGTCCACATGAAGCCCGGGCCACTGACCATCCTGGGTAGGGATCTTTCACTTCTTACTCACCGTCCTCACTCTACTCCCTTTCACGTAAGTAAATATTAGTTGGAACAGAAATTGAACTCATCTCACCTTCCCAGTGAATGCCCTAGCACTCGATATATGGTTTCTCTACTATCACTACTGCATTAAATCATTATTCAAAAAAAAGGCAATTCAGAAAATGAAAGACCTAAAATAGCTGACAGTTTGCTTGTTAAACCATGTGAGCTCAAAGCTATTTTGGGTGCTTTGTTCCTTTCTCTGATGAAGTGATAGTGAATTCACTTCTTTTTTACACAGAGAGTGATTTTGGTTAATATATATTTTGCAGGTATGTTGTAGTGGAACCCTCCCGACCATCCATGTTATAAAAAATTCTGAAGCTGAGGTCCAGGTCTGTCTGGATCTGAAGAAAGTAATTTTCAGGCCACAGAGACTACCCCAGATGAATGCTGGTGAGGATCCACATGGTGGAACGAAAGGCAGTGGGACCAGCAGCACTGCATGAGCTGACAGCACCCAGCTCACACTGGGGACCCAACAAAAGACCTCCCAGTCTTTTGTGCTCTCCTTGGATCTCTAGTGATACTTCTGAAGCACAAATGTTCTCCCTCAGCTTTATTTCTTCTTACCTTCACAGGGCTTGTGTGAACTTTCACAAACTGATGAGCAGTGGCAGTGCCTACAGTATGTAAAATCAAGCTCTATTAACTCCCCTCTGACAGTGATCAGTACACACAGTTCAAAGAAGGTACAAACATATCTACAGTAATAAAATAGGGCAATTTTTTTCTAGCGCTCCAAAGTTTTCTGCATTTATTTAAAGGAACTGCTACCTGGCAGTAGATTCTCTCCCTAGTTATGCAAATGTATTTCTGCCAATTCCACAGCAATTGTTCCAACGTATTATTCATTAATTCCCATAAACACTTTCAGTATTACCTTTTTGCTAGGTTTGAAACTGTTCCATTCTCATTTTCCTATATACACTAAGCAGTTTATTGCAATAAACTGTCTAGAGCTCTTCAGTACTTCTGCAGAAGCAGATTCCTGAGATTTATAATCATTTTTTTCATTAATTTGTATACTTTTCCGATATTTTAATACTTGTTTTATAGTTTGTTCCTGCCCCAGGTTGAACCAGGATTAACATAGCACTTCAAGTAAAAGTAGCCATTGCAGTACTCATTCTCACCCCGTTTACAGAATCACAGAATTGTAGAGGTTAGAAGGGACCTCTAGAGATCAGCTGGTCCAACCTCCCTGCCAGAGCAGGGTCACCTGCAGGACAGGAACATGTGCAAGTAGATTTTGAATATCTCCAGAGAAGGAGACTCCACAGTCTCTCTACGCAGCCTGTTCCAGTGCTCTGGCACCCTCAAAGTAAAGAAGTTTTTCTTCACATTGAGGTGTAATTTCCTGTGTTCTAGCTTTTGTCTGTTTCCTCTTGTCCTATCATCAGGCATCAATGCAAAGAGCCTGACCCCATCTTCTTGACACATGCCCTTTAGATATTTATAAGCATTGATGAGGTCCCCTCCCAGTCTTCTCCAGGCTAACCATCTCCAGGTCTCTCAGTCATTCCTTGTAAGAGACATGCTCCATTCCCCTGATCAGCTTCGTAGCCCATCCACTGGACTCTCTGCAGTAGTTCCCTGTCCTTCTTGTTCTGGGGAGCCCAGAACTGGACACAGATCTCCAGATGTGGTCTCACCAGGGCAGAGTAGAGGGGGAGGATGACATCCCTTGACCTGCTGGCCCCACTCTTTTTAATGCACCTATAAGAAATTGGACTTGAGAACTGACAGAAAACAGGATGTCTCAAAGCTCGATTGCCCCAAGTTATCTACCACCTGTGTACATGATATAACATCAAAGGAGGTACTTCATTGGTTCTCAAAACAACTATATCTTGTTTGCCCTAAGAAATTCATCTGAAATTCATCTGCCGTGCAGGCCCAGGGGGGCAGAGGCAAGGGAAGCTAACACAGCAACCTTGTCAGCCAATAACTGGACAAGCACAGGAAACTGTCACATTGATTGGTCAAACCATGAGTTGACAGGGACTATAAATTACCATTGGGTACCACTGCAAATGGGACCCTCACCACTGTTGACGATCACCATCGTTACGATGCAAGAGAGCTGAGAATCATGGATCAGTGGGACACTATTGACTTCAGAGGAACTTCAAGTCATGGCACGGACCTGTACACCTAACATTATTTGGTGGCGATCTTTTTGCTGCAATCCATAATACTGCTTCTCTTTTCCTTCTTTCCTATACCTCTGCCTTTTCTCTATCGCCATTTAGCATTATTTTAAGGTAACGAGTAAAACTACAGCAAACGGCATCTGACCTTGTTTGCATCTTAATCACACCCTTGGAATCATTGTGAATCCCTCCTAGACCAACCCGATCGGGATCTTACAGCACCCCAGGAGACTCTAGGCTTTCTTGGCCACAAGGGCACATTGCTACCTCACGGCCAACTTGTTGTCCACCAGGACTCCATGGTGTCTCTCCACAGAGCTCCTTTCCAGCAGGTCAGCTCCTAACCTGTACCGGTGGATGGGGCTACTCCTCCCCAGCTGCAAGACCCTTCACTTGCCCTAGTTGAATTTCATTAAGTTCCTCTCCAGCCAGCTCTCCAGCCTGTCCAGGTGTCTCTGCACGGTAGCACAACCTTCTGGTGTGTCAGCCACCCCTCCCAGTTTTGTGTCATCAGCAAATTTACTGAGAGTACACTCTGTCCCCTCATCCAGGTTGTTGATGAATATATTGAACAAGACCAGACCCAGTACTGACTCCTGGGGTACACCGATAGTTACAGGCCTCCAGCTGGACTCTGTGCTGCCAATCACAACACTCAGAGCTCTGCCACTCAGCCAGTTCTCAATCCACCTCACTGCCCTCTCACCTAACCCACACTTCCTAAACTTACCTAGGAGGATGTCATGGGAGACAATGTCAAAAGCCTTGCTGAAGTCAGGGCAGACAACATCCACAGTTCTTCCCTCATCCACCCAGCCAATATTCCTATCAAAGGCTGGTCAAGCATGATTTCCCCTTGGTGAATCCATGATGACCACATACAATAACCTTCTTTTCTTCTACATGCTTAGAGATGGCATCCAGGATGAATTCTTCCGTAACTTGGGGGAGGTGATGAAGGTGAGGCTGACTGGCCTGTAGTTTCCTGGATCTTACTTCTTGCCCTTTTCGAAGACTGAGATGATATAGCTTTCCTCCAGTCCTCAGGCACCTCTCCTATTCACCATGACCTTTCAAAGATGAGGGAAAGCAGCTTCACTGCTTCACTTCCTCAGCACTCGTGGGTGCATCCCATCAGTGCCCATAGATTTGTGGGTGTCAGGTTTGCCTGTGTTGTCTCTAACCCAATCCTCCTTGATAGAGGGAGAGTCTTCCTTACTCCAGGCTCCCACTCCTACCTCCAGGGTCTGGGGTTCCTGAGGGCCAGCCATAGCAGTAAAGACTGAGCCAAAGAAAGCATTCAGTAGCTCCACCTTCTCTGCATCCTCCATCACCAGGGCACTCACTTCATTCAGCAACAAGCTCACGTATTCCCTAGTCTTCCTTTTACTGCTGATGTACTTTAAGAAGCCCTTCTTATTGTCCTTGACATCCCTTGACAGGTTTCCAAGCAGGTCTTAGCCTTCCTCTTTGCATCCCTGCATACTCTGACAGCGCTCCTATGCTTCTCCCAAGTGTTCAGTCCTTTTTTCCACATTCTATACACTTTATTCTTCCATCTGAGTTTTTCCAGAAGCTCCCTGCTCATTCATGCAGGTTTCCTGCTTCCTTTACCCGAACTTCTTGCTCTTGGGAATGCACCAATCTTGAGCTTTGAGGAAGTGGTGCTTAGAATTAAATCCATCCTCTTTCAGTTTAAAACCATTATCCCTCATCCTATCACTACATTCCCTGGTAAAGAGTCCCCCCCCCATCTCTCCTGTAGGTCCCCTTCAGATACTGGAAGGCTGCTACAGAGTCTCCCCAGAGCCTTCTCTTCCAGGCTGAACAACTCCAGCTCTCTCAGCCTGTCCTCACAGGAGAGGTGCTCCAGCCCTCCCATGACCTTCGTGGCCCTCCTCATACCTGTTCCAACAGGCCCATGTCCTTCTTGTGCTGAGGACTCCAGAGCTGGACACAGTACTCTATGTGTGGTCTCATCAGAGCAGAGCAGAGGGGGAGAATCACTCCCTGAGTACTCTTGGGTGAATCCCATCTGGCCCCATAGACTTATGGATGTCTAGGTGCAGAAGCAGTTCATCAATTACTTCCTCCTGGATTAAGCGGGGTGGGGGGTTGTTTTGTTCTTCATCCTTATCTCCCAGTGTGGGAGACTCAGCACCCTGGGAGTGGCTGGTCTGACTGTTGAAGATGGAGGCAAAGAAGGCATTAAGTAACTCAGCCTTCTCCTCGTCCTTGGTTGTGATGTTGCCCCCTGCATGCAGTAAGGGATGGAGATCCTCCCTGGCTGTCTTTGTATTTTTGATATATTTATAGAAACTTTTTTGGTGTTCCTTATGTCAGTGGGCAGGCTGAGCTCCAGCTGGGCTTTTGCCTTCCTAATTTTATCTCTGTACAACCTAACAAGATCTCTGTACTCCTCCTGAGTCACCTGTCCCTTCTTCCAAAGATTCTCAAACCCTCCTTTTTTTCCCCGAAGACTCACCAAAAGCTCCTTATTCAACCAGGCCAGCCATTTTCCCCACCCTTTAATCTTTCGATACATGGGGACAGCCTGCTCCTGGGCCTTTAAGATTTCCTTCTTGAAGAGCATCCAGCCTTCCCGGACCCCTTTGCCCTTCAGGACTATCTCCCAAGGGACTCCTCAACCAGTGTTTTGAACGGGCCAAAGTCCACCCTCCGGAAGTCACAGGTCAGTATTTGAATATAGACAGGAATACAATATCATATAAAAGACCTAAGAGACACAGTAGAAAGAAGTTAGTCAAACAATCATTACTGTAGCTTGACTGAGGAGAAATAAAATCAAGCAAGTAAGGCAGAATTTTTCTTCATCAAAAAAATAAAAAATTACTGCACTCTAGCTACTTTAAATTTCTGGTCTATGTCTGGTATGTTTGATACTTTCCCTGGTTCATTAATTATTTGATTCAAACTATTTCTCATCCAGATTTACTTGCTGAAGTAATTTACATATACTTATCAACTAGTTTGAGCACAATTCTTTAGATGACAGCTATTTGGATAGACAGGTCTTAGATACAGGCAAAGCAAGTGTGTTATTTATACCCTGGAAATTCATGGCAACTGGATAAGCCTCATTTTTAATGTCCTTGATTTACATTATTCAGCTCTGTTATCACCAACAATTTCAATTTGCAAGAGAGAACGATTTTCTTCCCTGCTAAAAACTGGTCTATCAAACAATAATATTCTTTAAAGCAGAAATTCTGGCTTGAACTCCACCTAAGTCTTGCTGCCAAGGATGAGCAAGACACAATTCAATCTTTCCTCAGCACAAACCATAATCCAAGCTGGCACTGCACTGGGCTTGGTGCTCTCATACATGACATGTTCATGGCTGAAAAGCATCAGCAACAAAGCCTCCTCTCTGTCCAGCAGAATATAAAGAGTTCATGTAATTCTCAGAAGCTGTAAGTGGATACATCATCTAATATATTTACACAGATATATATAGATACACACACATATATCCACAGAAGAAAAAAGAAACAGCAGAAATGCTCTTCAAGCTGATTCAGTCCGCATAAATTGAATACTTTTGGTCATTACCCAAAGACATCAACAAAACCCAAAGGGCTTCTCACCTGTGGCAAGTGTAACTGGAGCCCCTCACTGGGAATAGGCTGTCGAGAAGGGGTTTGGTCCAGCTGCATGTTAAACAAGGATGCTAAGGCTGACTGAGCAGCCCGAGCTTTTGCCAGCTTTTTATTCCTTCCTGAGCCTTCAAAAGTCTGACCATCCACTGCCACAGCCATGACAAAGTTTTTGGCATGGCTCTCCCCACTCTCTGAGAGAAACTCGTACTTCAGCCCCGGCCGCAGCTCGTTGAGGATCATGACGGGGTTCTTCCCGCTGGCAGAGGGGTAGGGCAATGGTGTGGGGAGAGGTGACTGGGAAAGGCTGCTGGCTATGGCAGACGATGGCAAACTGTAGTCCCCACTAGAGCTAAAGGACCCGACCCCATTGGACCCTAGGTAAAAGGAAGGATCAGAAGGGACCGGCGTTTCAAAACCATTGAAAAGGCTGTCGGGAAAGTCCGCTTGGTCAGACGTGAAGTCTGTGTTGACTGACAGAGTCCTCCCCATTGCCAGGTGGGCTTCTGAGGCATTTGGAAACTGGACAAAGGATCGCAGAGCCTTCTCAGCAGCATGAAGCTTGGCTTTCTTTTTTGTCGGGCCAGATCCCTCAAATACCTGCCCGTTGACTTCAACTGCCATCACAAATATGGGGGCATGGACTGGCCCCGTCTGAGAGAGGAGTTTGTACTGTAATCCAGGTTTAATCTCATTAAGTTGCATCAGGGCATTCTTTGGCAGAACAGGGCCGGGTGTTTTCTTCCTCTTCTTTGGGCGAAATTTGGAGTGGCCATTGTTGCCTTCCTCCAAAGGACGCTTTCTGCTGCTGCTGCCACTGCTGTTGGAGAGCTGTGTCCCCTCCCCAGCGCTTTGTCCACTGCCATCCTTGGGGGGAACGTTGTCCACATTGCGGTTTTCTTTAACATCAGTGCTGCTCGAACCTGTGGTGCCCAGAAAGAGTAACTTACAATGCCTTCGTTGCAGGATCTTGTAAATGCAAAATTTATAGATTCCTTTATCTCTCTTTGTAACTGGTTAAGTGATGTGTGCTCACAAGTTAAATGTTTTGCAATACGATCAGAGATAATAATAATGCAATACAGCCTTTCAATCATTCAAGAAGTAACACATTCAAGAATGATTTTCAAACTACACATTTGAAATAATCATATAGCAATAAAACACTGCAGCTTTTTTCTTCTTTTTTCCCCCCATTTAAATAACGCTGGAACAAAACTTTTACTCCTAAGTTATGTTTGGCCCAAAAAATGCTTTAAACCAGAAGTTACAGTAGCAAACACTTATAAAAAAAAAAAAAGAACTACCACACTAATGTTAGTAAAATAAAAATGAATGCTTAACACCAGTACTAGAAGGTAGATATTTAATGCTACTTTATTCTTATTTATGTTACTTTTTTTCCTCAATTATTTTAGTTGCTCAAATTGAGAAATTACATAAATGAAAACTGAGCCCAAAAAAACTAGGCAATTCTTTGGTAGGCACCTTGACTGATGAGTGTTTGAATGCTTTTGTTTGTCTTTAGCTATTAAATATTCTCCAAATGCAATTCTCTTTTATGCTTTTCTAGAGTTTAATTTCACCTTGCCCTAATTCACTTCGTAACTACAGCTGCCTGCTGTACCACCAGACTACTTTATGTATTTGCATACAGCTTTCTATTAAAAAACCTTGTGTTTGTCATTTACAAGCTATTTTGTAATTGCTTGCAAAGTAATGAAACTGCTGTCATGGAGTTACAAAGCCAAAAATGATGATAAAGATCCTCTCTGAAGTCTGAAAAATATAAGTGTAGCAAAAGCTGCACAATCACATTGATGACATCATAAGGGGAGGAGGAATGCACTGTAATATTAATTTAAGATTTATTTTCTAAAGTGGAAAGTTGGAGTAATGATACATCAGACGTAAATTTAAAGAACTATATTTGCTATAATGGCAAAGATCACTTTTTTGTCCTAATAAAGAAAAGTCATTATTTTTGCTTTATATTGGCATTTGTGAATGGAAAGGCAAATTTAGCAGGCCAAGTATTTCTAACTCTCCTGTTCCAAAAAATCAAAATATCTGCTTTACATATATACTGATATTACGTGATAAATATCAATTGAACTGAGAGCAAACTAAGGTGGAAACTCTTTCACAGTGACAAATTTCAAGCACATTTTAAATCTTCCCTAAGAATCCCCTACCATACACACATCACTTCACCCAGGTTACAAAGCTGATGGAATGGTTACTAAATTTTCATTTATAACATCCTCCAGCAAAAGCTCGATAGGTTACTCCTTTCGGTGCTCGAAAAGAAAAAAAGAAGAAAAAAAATAAATCAAAAGAAAGAGCCAAAGAAGGAACACATTTTTTTAAATTACAGTAGCACAGCAAAGAATTGTATAGTATTGAATATTAAATTCCAGGCAATTAAATTAGGTCAAGAATGAAACACTTCCAAAGTATAAAATATTCTGAAGCATCTCATTGCTAGAAATCTCCTAAATTTAATAAAGCACCTCTTAGAGCATTCAGCCACAAATTATACTGCCTGCATAATGTGTGCTATAGGGCCACAACTCTCAATACACAATGTTCATGTATATATGTTCTTCAAATATATATATGTACACATATATACAGTGTATATGTAATCTAAGGACAATAGAGTGAATTTTTAAAACTTTCCTTACAGTGAGTTTCTGTAATCTCAAAAAATTACATCTCATCTAAAATACCACTTCTGGAACATTGCTCTTGCTAGTGGTACCAAGAATTTGTTATCAATAGATATAACTTTTAGGCTAAACAGAAATCCTTTAGTTAACACTAAGTAACAGCCTCTGGCTTTATCATTTTTATATGAAGATTACTATCAGTGCCTCTGGAAACCACAGATGGAAAACACAAGTTGAACAGATTCCACCTGAATGCAAAAAAAAAAAAGGATCTTAAGTATGTTCTTTTACATATACTTATGTACATGTAAGTATGGCAGCTGGAGGAACTGGTTAATCCATCTCATTACACAGACAAGGGAAACAATGCCCTGACAGAGAGATGCTACTTGTAGGGAAGCAGGAATGAAACTTGCATGCTTACGTTGTATCAATAAGAAAGAACGGAAGAATACTAGTAATTTTGCCATATTCAGACATTGAGTAACTCCTTCAGCCCAGCCCCTCCCTACTGTTCAGAAATAGCTCTCCCTTTTCCAGGTATCTCACCTTGTTACAGAAGTTAAGAATGGCCTTTCTACCTCATCCTCCCCTCACCCAACTCCGTGCCTATGTTGGCCACCAGCAGACGCCCCAAGAGAGGGGGAAAACCAGAGCAATAACATAGTGATGCTTCCTCAGGGAAGCCTCTCAGCCTGGAGGGAGCCATAGCTCTGGGCTGTCCCAGCGAATCTGGCAGGGAGCCACCAGTGGTTTCTTCCACCCTCCAGGGATTTTTCAAACTACTTTTCAAGACCCCATAAACCCTTGGTATCCACGATGTCCTGTGCAATACATTTCAGAGTTTCATTATACATTGCATGAAAACATCTCCCATTGCTTGCTTTGAACCCCCATCTGCTAGTCATACTTAAGACATCTATTGGTTTTTATTTCCTTTTTTTTTCCCAGTTTGATGATTCCACTATTAAAAACCCTGTGCTGCTCATGATTTTACAGATATCTCTAGTATTTCAACCTCATCATTCCTTCTCTACACCACAGAACTCCAACTGCCCCTTGTCCTGAGGTCATCCTCCTCACAGCAGCACACCCACGCTGTGTGCTTGAGCCTCTTGCTCTATTGTGCAGTCTTTTTCATTCTGGTAATATGTTGCTTTAGAGATTGTAAGACTTTGGGGAGTCTCTCATTCCGAACAGGATGAGTGAGGGCACCTTCACCCCCACGTAAGTTCTGGCTGATCCCATTACGGCTCAGGTCAGGGGCATCTCAAAAGGAGAAAAATTTTGTTGCTCTGATGCAGAGGTCATGGACCACCGACCCATGCATGTTCTAAATCACAGCTTAGATAATTTCAATGTCTATTGGTCTGATTTGGAACCCATTATTAAGTTTTGTGCTGCTGGCATCACAGCAACAATAAGGCATGAAAATAAGTACTGCAAATGTTAAATCACTATTAGAAAGTATAAAGCATAGGAGAGAGCTGGCAGGAGAATAAAGTTACCACCTGAATTGTAAAAAGAAACACATCTCTGGGTTCGGTAATGGAAACTCTTCATTATCTTTTTTTCACTTTTATTAAACTTTCATATGTTAACGTCATACGTCTTGCCTCAGAAAGGTTACACAGTCTTGGTCAATCTCCTAACACACCCCCAAATCAAGAGATTTAAAACCGGCTTAATTCTAGATTTTAAATACACTTTCAGATCGATGCATTTTCTAGTCTTCAAATAAGTTTTCAAGGAATGAATGCTTCAGAGAGTCCTTTGATGTCCATCACAGCTGTTGTGTATTCAACACTTTAAAGTAGTGTGTATAAACACTTGATAATGGGATCCTGTTTCCTTAAACATTAATACTACCCTTGATTTAAGAATAAGACATTTGTAACATGCCTTAGACATAAGACTAAGTTATTTTCTAGACAATAAACATCTGTAGCAGCTTTGACTAGAGATTTCACTGACATCTGTAGAAGCTGTCTTAGTAAAAATAAACAACTGACAGCATCACAAGCTAGCAACTTTAGTGCAAGAAAATTCCTGCTCCTAAAATCTGGTTTGAGAGACTTACAAACCTGAATAGAAGGGGCATAGGAAATTTTCATGCAAGTAAAGAAAGAAATCTTCTGTTTAAGTGTGTTATTTTTAGTTTTATTCCCTGTAATTAAGAACTGTCTGCAATTACGATGCTTTATCAGTTGGGGAATTGCCATTACCTGCTTGCTGAGAGATAATATGCACCCTGCTATCTGGAGCACACAATTACATTTAGATGATTCTTAGCTAAACTGAAAGGTCTTTCTAGCTACCTCTTATACTGCTGCTCTCATTTACTGGCCTGGGAAATTCATAAATAACTCAATTTTTTCTTAAAAAAAAAAAAAAAAAAAAAAGCAAGCAGAAAAAAAAAAAACGTTATCTCTTCTGAGCATCCTTTTAGAGAAAGGTGGAAAATGATAGAGAAACATCAGGACAGCCACAGAACAATTCTAGTTATGTAACTGCAAGCTACAAATATTGCATATGCCCACCTTCCTTTCCTGTAAGATAATTCCCCAAAAAGGGGTTACATAAAATAATTTGAAAATTAATAGACAACTTCTACTATTGCCCTATGCTATCTTAAGAGATACAAAACCAAAGAAAAATAAAAAAAAAATCTTTGCATGAACCAAGGGGAATAACTTAAGAATCTGATTTTTAATTTCTCTCCCCCTAATGTGATGATTTAATGTTTCACATTCATGATGTTCACGGCCCTCACGTGGCCATACAGATGCAGGAAGGTCTTTTTACACCTTCTATATAATTGGTCTCATCCAAGTAGACATGTTATCTGTAGCTTTCTTTCATAAACATGGTACAGATGACATCTGAAGACACACTTCTGGGAGACATGTACAGTTATACAAATGCATGCCCCAAACCTATAACAATTCCGAGGAGCCAGCCTCCTGACAAGAGAAAACCGTCAGTGAATGGTTTCCCATGTTAATGCACTAACATACACACACCAAAAATGCCAAACAGAAAAAAATTGAGTGTTTTGCTTCAGGACAATTACAAAATGCCCCCATAAATAGATAATATTTCCTCCAGCTCAGGAAGGCACCTTTTAATCATGCTCAGATATACTCCTTATTGAGATAAGGAGATTTTTTTATCCAAAAAATTATCTTATGTGAATTATCCAATTACAGCTGTTTTTTTAAGTCTTCCTCAGGTAGGTCACTTTCAGAAAGAGCTAAAGCATCCGTCTGAAGTACCTTCGTTCATACCAAGGAAAAGAAAGTGTTAGCAAGCATATTCCAGTTGATTTTACTGTTTCAGTAAAAGAAAAAAAGATGCATTCTTGTCCAGTTAATATTTCTTAATAGTCCAGTTAATATTGTGGGGGTTAGGTTTTTTTGCATTTTGTTTGTTTGGTATATAGTTTTGGGTTTGTTATTTTTTGTTTAACTCAATCATCTAGCTTCTTCACCACCCAGTAAAAATGTCCCGTAACGCTTTCGGACTGAACTTCTGCTCTAAAGCCTCCTCCACTGATGGGCTTTGTCAGAGATGCGCTGTTTAGCCATTGTAACTTAGAAGAAAAAAAAAAGTACATTTGTTATTGTATCATACATAATTATTTACAGTCAGGCACAGCACATCAGCATCATAGTAACATTTCTCTCATTCACACAAAAAGGTAGTTGAAAGGCCAATAATAGTGAAAATATTTTTTAAATGTTTTAATGACAACACTTTTCTTTACAGGTTATATACATATCTTAATTATACCATAGAGTTAGCAGCCTTGCAGAAATTTGCCAATGTGTGCACCAAGATGATTACTATATTTGACTGGTTTTGTGTTAAATGCACTTTAGTCATTCAGTAACTCAGGGTTGGAAAAATCTGCATCCAATCAGAATAATCAGCCATGCAAGACCTGCAAGATGTCTTCTAGCTCCTCCTTTTACTTTTCCTTCCTCCATTTTTGCTTTCCCTCATTTATCTTATACACTTCAACTCCACCTCATTCATTCCGTTTCTCCCTTCTGACTCATCTCTCATCTCTAACCCTCAACACTGGCAGTAAGAAAATTGTCCCTCTCTTCATCATTGCTGGTTCAAAACAGGAAAATATATTAATTAATCTGTTGTTGGAAGAAAAATACGAAACACAAAGTATAACTAGACTAGCATAATAACTATGTGTATTTAAAACACTTAATGTAAAAGTGTTCACTCTTCTATACCTTATTTTAAAAATACAAAGAAATAATCTTAATTTATGCTTTTGAAATTTCTTCGCAGTCATCCCTGCCCTCATGAGAAAAAGTCACTTTCAGAAATAATTACATAGTTTATTACTGTGTAAATAAGTACATCTTACTCATGTTTTCTTCATCATCTACATCCATTGTGAAATATTTTTGCTGGTTTCTTGGCTGTCAGAGACTGCTCCCGTCTGGAAAACAGAGAGTAGGAAGTTTAAGATTTAGTGTACCAACATACAAAGTAAAACATTACATCTCCTTTAAAAGCAGCAGCCTGGACACTTGTTTTGCTATCGGCTGTCCCTAGTTTTTGCTCAATTTTCAAGCACTATATTCCCCAAAAGTGTTTATTTCTGTAGCTGAGGTGCGCTCTGCAGAACTGCAAATTCGAAGTTTGTAATATTTGCCATTTTTATGATGAATTACGTATTTTTTTTATCTGAAAGTGTATGTAAACTACTTTATCTCACTACCATTTTTTTTAAGTCCAGAATAACATCAAGTCCACTCCACGGGTTACATACAAATTAAGCAGTCAAAATATGGAAGATGCAGTTTTTTACCCAGTACCAAACTGACAAGTTTCTGCTTGGTTTGGTTAAAACCTGACCCAAGATCCCTTGTAAAAGCAAGAGAATCATCAATGACCAAAATATGTAGCCCTTTATCAGATAAAGGCAGAGTGGGTAATGTAACCCTCTCTCCCTGCATGCAGATTTTCTAATTAACTGAAATGTCCAGACAATATTACATATGTGTTGTCTGGCTGAGGAGAAATAGACCTTGTTAAGCACAGGGACTTTCATTTCATCAAGACAGACTGATATAAAGGTGAATATAAACATCTGACATGCAAAATATGTAACTTATCAAGCATTTGGTTTGAAAGAAGGCAACACTTTTATCCCAATCAAAAGCACTAATTTAAGGATGATGGGTTTTGTGGTTTGGGTTTTTATTATTCCAGTTTGTTTTTTCCTGACTAATCAAGTACTTTCTAATCTGTTGCCTTCTAGGTAATTGCTCCAATCTCATGAGTGCTTCAACAGAGAGAACTGAGCCATAAAACCACAGAGGGACTTACACTTTTAACAAAATATCCATTATTACAGTGAGGAAAAAAGAAGTGGAGCATTAACAGGCTTCACATTCTCACACTGGAGTGGATCAAACCATGGAAATTTGTCTTGTACTTGCCAATCTGTTGAACATTCCGCATCTGTCTCTTAGATTTTCTGAAGCATTAACAACTAAGTGTTGTACTTTCTATGTTCTGCATTGCAATTTTATTTTTTTAAATATGATTAATTTTCTGCTGATTCTTCACCACAATTAAATATTTGCAAAGTACCCGAAGAGAGTAAAAAATATAAAATGTAAAATCCTTCTGTGATAATCTAGTCTCACGTAACATCTGTAAACTTTGACTCCTTTTGCTGACAGATTTAACTCTGCACCTGGAAGGGACAGGGAGATCAGGGCAGGAAGCAGAGGTCATTTAAGTCTTCAAAAGTGTAGGAACACTGGAAGGTAGGTGGCATAAAAGATGCTGCTTGGTTTCATGCTGCTGTATGGGCTGGTACAATTTACAGCACAAAAATATTTATTTTATTACTTTGTGCCCTTCCGTAAGTGAGGACACATCTCTGTCTCTCATTAGGCTGCCAATGTCAAATATTTAGGAACTTCAATGCTTTGAGATTTTATTAAGTGTCAGTACTGGTGGGAATCAGATAACAGAGTCAAAGGTTATTGAGAAGAGGAACCATATATAACTTATTATCACTTCTCAGCACAATAAAGCAGTGAAGCTGCTCAGATTCCCCACTAGACAGACAGCATAAACTGAAGCCGATCATACTTAAAAGGACATTGCAGAGAGGTTGGTGCTGGTCTCTTCTCACAGGTAATTAGCAATAGAATGAGAGGGAATGGCTTCAAGCTGCAACAGGGTAGGTTTAGGCTGAACATTAGAAAAGAATTTTTCACAGAAAGAGTGGTCAGACACCCAGGTCAGGCTGCCCAGGGAGGTGGCTGAGTCCCCATCCCGGAATGTGTTCAAGAGTCGTTTAGATGCAGTGTTGGGGGATATGGTGTAGGGGAGAACATCTGTTGGAAAAGCAACACGTCTGGCTGCAGGCACTCCAGGAAGCTCCTAGAGTGCTTAGATGACAACTTTTGAGACCTACTCAAGGACATGTATTGTTGGACCTGTTGGTCACAAATGCAAGCTGCAGCAATCATGCCCTAGTCCAGTTCACTGTCCTAAGGAGATTGAAACCCACGAGAAGCACAGTTAGGACTCTAAATTTTAAGAAAGCAAACTTCCAGCTCTATGAGGAGTTAGTTAATAGGACCCCATGGGAAATGGCCCTCAGTGATAAGGGAGAAGAACAAAGCTGGCAGATGTTTAAGGATACTCTCTATAGAGCATAAATGATCTCAATCCCCATACATCGGAAATTGGGCAAGGTGGCAAGAGACCACCATGGTTGAGCCGTGACCTGCTGGTCAAACTAAAGGCCTAGACGAGGCTACACAGGAAATGGAAGAAGGGACAGGCATGCTGGGAAGAGTATAGGGACACTGCCCAGCTGTGTAGGGACAATGTTAGGAAAGCCAAGGCACAGCTAGAACTGAACTTGGCAAGGGATGTAAAGAAAAACAAGAAAGGTTTCAACAGGCACATTAATCAGAAAAGGAAGGTTAAAGAAAACGTACCCCCCCTGATGAGCAACAGTGGGGAACTTGTATCAATGGACGAGGAGAAGGCAGAAGTTCTCAACAACTTTTTTGCCTCAGTCTTCACTGGTAACCCCTTTCCTCCTAGCTCTCATGTTGATGGCCCACAAGGTGACAAAGTCTCCCCCACTGTAAGTGAAGACAACGTCTTCACTCAGTTGATCACAAGATCAACTGAGGAACTTGAAGTTATACAAGTCCACGGGACCCGATGAAATACATCCCAGAGTCCTGAACGAACTGGCTGATGTAGTTGCCAAGCCACTTTCCATGATATTTGAAAAGTTGCGGCAGTCAGGTGAAGTCCCTGTGGACTGGAAGAAAGGAAACATCACACCCATTTTTAGAAAGGGTAGAAAGGAGGACCCTGGGAACTACCAGCTACTGTCAGCCTCACCTCCGTGCCCAGGAAGATCTTGGAACAGATCCTTCTAGATGCCATGCTTGGGCACATGGAGGACAGGGAGGTGATTCAGGACAGCCAGCATGGCTTTACTAGGGGCAGATCCTGCCTGACTAACCTAGTGGCCTTCTATGATATGGTGACTGTTGGTAGATAAGGGATGACCTATGGAGATGACCTATCTGGATCTCTGTAAGGCTTTTGACACGGTCCCCAAAAACATCCTACTCACCTAATTGGAGGGACACGTATTTCATGGGTGGACTGTTCAGTGGATAAGGAACTGGCTGGATGGTTGCATCCAGAGGGTGGTATGCGATGATTTGAGGTCCAGATGGAGAGCAGTGACAAGTGGTGTCCTCACGGGTCTGTGCTGGACTGATACTGTTTAACATTTTTATCAACAATATAGATAAAGGGATTGAGTCCACCATCATCAAGTTTGCAGATGCCACCAAGGTCAACAAGCGCAAGTGCAGGGTTCTGCACCTGCGCCAGAACAATCCTCACTATCAATACAGGCTAGGGGATGAGGTATTAGAAAGCAATGAGGAAAGGGACTTGGGGGTGCTGATGGATGAGAAGCTGGACATGAGCAGGCAGTGTGCACTTGCAGCCCAGAAGGCCAATCACATCCTGAGCTGCATCAAAAGATGTTGCCATGCAGATCCAGAGAGGTGATTCTGCCACTTTGCTCTGGTGAGACCTCACCTGGAGTACTGTGTGCAGGTCTGGAGCCCTCAATATAAGAAGGACATGGATCTGATGGAGAGGTTCCAGAGGAGGGCAACAAAAATGATCAGGGGGTTGGAGCACCTTTGCTACAAGGACAGGCTGAGGGAGCTGGGGTTGTTCAGCCTGGAGAAGAGGAGTTTCCGGGGAGACCTAATAGCAGCCTTCCAGTACCTGAAAGGAGCCTACAGGAAGGCTGGGGAGGGCCCGTAGTGACAGGACGAGGGTTTAAATTGAAGAAAAGCAGATTTAGACTGGATATTATGAATAGATTCTTTACTATATGGGTGGTTGAACACTGGAACAGGTTGCCCAGAGAGGTGGTTGAGGCCCTTTCCCTGGAGATACTCAAGGTGAGGCTTGACAAGGCCCTGGGTTACCTGGTCTAGTTGGGGGTGTCCCTGCCGACTACAGGGAGATCAGACTAGATAACCCTAGAGGTCCCTTCCAGCCTGGACCATTCTATGATTCTATAGCTGACAAATAACAGAAATACTTACCAAGGAAGAAGGGATGAGTAAAAGAAGTGGGGAGGGAAAACAGCTATTTTCCAGCAAAAGTCAAAATAAATGCCTACAGCTTGGAGACAACTACTTTCACACAGGACTTGCATGACCAAGGGTGCAGTGGGAGCAAAGGGGGACAGGACAGCCAGGCACTTTGCTTTTTGTTAGAGTGCAACACAAATGAACAGCCACATACACCAAGCTATTGAGATTTGCCCAGTCTTAGCTGGGAATCAACTTTGGAAAGAAAATATCGCTTCAGAAAATCTGAGACGGTCTCCTAATACGTACTTTGAACATGAGCACAACATCTTCAAGAGGATTTCTGCCACCCCTCAGACTCCCTGCAATACTCCCTGCTCAAGGCAGGCTACCATCAGACTAGCAGGATCACACCACTGTCAGATCCAGGTCCCCATAAGACCTGGAAACAACTGACTCAATTTTTAGCACCAAAATGTGCCAAGCTTCTGCAGTGGCAGCACCAGCTTGGGCATCTCTCTCACACCTGGTCACTGTCCTCACTAAAGCTAATGGACAGAGAGAGGGAACAGGATCATGCAAATCACATAAGCCTTTTTCCCTTAAAGGGATTACAAATTCAAGCAGAACTTTTGATAAATGGTTATTTTATTTGCTCTATAAAAGCTGCTTAAATTTGCTTTCACCATAAAGAAAGCCTGATTCCAATCCTAATTAACTCCATACTATCAATAAGGCTATAATTCTTAGCATACTAATATTACCATCAGCTAGATTATCCATTGTGTATATTATAGACAGTATTATGCAGAGTTATGTGTAGCAGTTAAGATGAAGCATTTCTCTACGGTAACAGAGGCAGCAACACTCGTGGAGATAGACAGCTCAGATGCCACAGTCAACATACATGTAAAAGTCCAGCTATGCCGGAAAAGAATAAAAATTGTGACTATGAAAGGTGAATTTTTTTGTGGACTACAAAAAACAATGTTTATGCATTATCATGAAAGCATCAGTATTTAATTTTATTGTGATGACACATATTTCAAGACAACCAGGCATGGACCAGCAAGACATTTTGGAATCAGAACCAGACTCCAACATCTCCAGTTTTATTGGCATGTTGTATGCTGTGCTGAATTTGTGAGAGGGACACTCACTTGTTTTCTGCGAGTATACAGGACTAACCCTGTCAGTTCTGTATATTGTATATGTGTATACTATACATCATGTAAACTATATATACCTACTAACCACATTTAGGGTTTTAAAACACATAACTGAAGCAAGTATGAAGACTTAATACACTTTCCCTTGAACTGATTAGTGAAGACAACAAAAACAAAGTGATAAATAATATTTTTTTAACCATTAATTGAAACCAAAGCATACTTATTGTTTAAAAAGCAAGCATTTAAAATACGTTTTATAAAGGGTGAGATGCTTCAAGAAGTACTGTGTTCCAAAAGATGCTACATTTTCCAAGCTTGCGAGTATCAGTTCAGGGTAAGTTTTCCTTGAAAATAAATTAGTTAATTATTAGAGAAAGGACCTGGAAGGATGTTGAGAAATTCATTTTCCTTTTGAGTAAAGGTTTTCTTCAGAATTATTTATTTTGATGCATATGAAATAGTAAAATAAAATACTCCCAAGACAATAAAATGCTTTCAAGGCTTTAGGCAGTCAGGGTATTCCTAAAGACCACAGGTAGCTCCAACATAAATTTTAAGAAGTCTGCACCACCACTGCATACACCTAGTTGAATACAGATTTAAAAGCTTGAGCAGGTGACAGGGAAATTCTTATTTGTGACCAGAGCAAAGTCCACATTCCCACTCTTCCCAGGCAGGAAAGAGCTAGAAAAAAAAAAAAAACTAATAACATATATATAATATTTTCTGTATACTAACAGATACAGATTCTTGGTTCCAGATGCAGACACAGACCCTCTGTTTGGCAAACAGCTGGTCAGCTGATCCAGACTGACCCTAGTTGGCCCCACAATGAACCCGTCCTACCAAGGACTAAGGCTAAGATTTTACTTTGACACCTAAAGCAAGGCGTAAAGTACACTTGAAGTCTCTTTTGGAGCACCCCAGGTGGGAAGCTGTGCTGGGAAGATACATGTTTCTCATTGCAACTCCCCAAGCACATCATTACAGCAAGAATAAAGTGCATCTTATAGAGGTAACACATCACTGATTTCCATTACAACTAACTTCTAACAACCACCTCTTTACAGTCAAATATACTTGAAAAGAATGAATTAGGTGTACTTATTAATGAAGTCCAAATAACATCTACTTCTCCTAGAAAACAGCATTCAAACAGTCTGTATAACATGTAGTAGACAGTACTTAGCTGGAGCAGAGGGAATGAACTTCTCAGCACTTCTTGTACACATGCAATTAGGAGACAAATCTTCCAGATTTGGTCCCACTACAGTATATGAATTTTTGTTTTTTTTTTAATTCTTCACTTGGCCTCCAGAGGTACAGGATTAGGTAATTAAAAAAAAAAAAAGATAAAAGTCCTTCCATATAAAATAGGGTCTCAGAATGCTTTCAGAAATTGGGGGTAATTTTTTTTTTCAGAAAAAGGACTCTGAACCCAGGCTACTCACTACTGAAAGAGCTTCCTCTCCTGCCAATTTACTTCTGAAATAGTTAATTACTCAGTTGTAATTTAAATATGAAGAAGGAACAGTGTCTTTTACTTCTTTGACCTTGCAAACTTTTATTCAAGCAACCTTCATAACGCCGCAAACCTGCAATAATAAACTCATTCACTGCCTGTAAATAACCCACTTAGCAACAGATGTCTAGAAACCTTTCAGTTCCCATGACCGCAAAGTCTCCACACTGCTTCAGCATCAAGGTTTGGTAACTGTCAGTGGTATCTGAGCAAGGGAAGGACAGCTTCTAAAAGGACTCCACTGAAACCATGCATTTCCCTCAGACAGCAGGTGTGAGTAAACTCAAGATTTATTCCTAAAACCTGCTCTGGGATAAGTGACACAACTGAAGCAATGCTCTGAGACCACTGGAAAACCTTTAATTCTGGGGAGAAAATAAGTTAAGAATAATGTAAAAAGCCTATTTGCTGCTCAGAGATTTACAGAGCTTTCAAAAATAACAATAAAGCAAACAAAAAACCCAATAACAATAAACAATAACAATACACTTATTAACATAAATATCAGTTAACTTAATTGGATCAGTGCATATACAGCATTTTATATGTGAAATAGGACTGTGGAAAAAGCCTGATCCTTAGCTGCAAAAACTTTTTTCTCTGGTGGACTGCTAAAACAAACTTAGGTTTCAACTGTACTATGCTGGTGTAGTAGAGGGGATTTCTACTTTTTACACGGAGCGACAAACCAAAGTCCAGCTGTTAGCTAAATACACTCATTGAAGCCAAGTGATTCTGCATAGCTGCACACCCTGCAATATTGAAACTGCAAGTACTGCTAAAAGCTTTCCTTTCCTAAATGCATTACATGCCATCCACGTCAAGCAGAAAAATTACATCCAAATGTCTTATTTAAGTGGAGTCACAGAAAAATACAGTATATTTACACTTTTAACTCTCTCCTGGTTTTGAGTCTCTATTTCCCATAGAGCATTTCCAAAGATAGGAAGATCACCAGAAGTACTTCAAAATGTACGAGCCAGCGCAACAGTATTTGCTTTTATTTCCCCATAAGTCTACTTGCAAGATTTTTAACTGTTAGCTATAGTGTAGTGTACACACTACATGAGTGCACAGATATAACTTGCATTTCTTTTATTTGAATATTCCGTGTACACACTGCACACAAAACAAGTTGTGAAGGACCCCTTTAACAGCTAGCTTATCCTCATCATTGGGGAAAAAACCCGCTAGATATACTTTGAAAGCACAATTTAGCAGCTACCCAATGTTTTATGCTAGCAGAGAACAGCATATATGCAAAAAAAAAAAAAATAACCTGAGAGATGAAACAAAACTATTATTAGAAGGGAGTAGAAGTCAGAAAGCTTTAGAGAACCCTGATATTGTTAAAAAGTACTCTCCATCCAAACTTCAAAATCTAAGTGAAATAAAATGTTGGGAGATATTGAGGGATTATTTTAAAAAATATTTCTTTTACTTTATAAATCCAAACAGAAAACACTGAAGTTGCACTTAGCAACAAAAGTTCATACCTCTGAAAACCTCTACATTTACAATCCTCTCCTCCCCCCTCCCCCAGCCCCATACTTTATTTCAGCCGTACAGCAATTGCAACACTACCTTTTCACTCTCACCATTTCTTCCACCTCCATTTACAACACTGCTGGACCACACTGAAGAGGGTCCCCATACCAAGATCTGTGCCCAGAAGAAATGCCATGCACGCACCTACAGTCCACCACTGCCCGCCCGGCTCACCAGCCTGCTGTAACCCTCACCCCCTCAAAGTAAGGCAGCGAGGTATTCCTGAAAGGAAGGCTACCCCTGCATTTCCTTGCACTGCCTGCACCCAGCAGAGGTCAGTTCCTTGAGACCGCAGGATGCACTGATGTACAGTCCGATGAACAAAGATGAACAAACACTGCAGCTAACCCATACATGCCACAAGAGCCTCATCTGTCAATTAATCCTTTAGTAAATGAAACGGGTAAGGAAGGATGGTTGTCTTAAAAGGACAATATCAAAGTCATTCTTGGTACTGGGAGTAGAAAGACAAATTTATTTCTGTTTTATTATTCAAAAAAGGAAGACAATCTTTCACGTGCCTTCAGCCTTATGCATATCTCAGAAACAAAGAGAGATAAGCAAGGAAATGTTTATGTATCCTAGTGCATGAATCCAAGATGCCTTCAGCATCCTTTGTAATTGCTTCTCATTTTCCTAGTTATCTATTTCATACATTGCCAAGAAATGCACAAAATATATTTGTGAACAGCAGGAATACTCAGATAGGCAAATCTCAAAGAGCAGTGTTTTAGTTGCACATATTTCCATATGAGGATTTGTATGCCAGGTCTTACCGAGAGACTTAACAATGTCGCTATTAACCGTAGTGTTTTTCAGCTTTTTTATAAACAAAAAAGCAACACGTGACATTATGGGATAATGTGATGTTATACTATTTTCCCACTTCAAGCAACCAACTGGACACACATTGATCCTGTGGATTCTGTGGATCAACAGCACAGACTAGGGTTACTACTATCCTTTTTAATCCTCCCTGCAGATTAAATCTGGCAGGGCAAAAAACATCTTCCATCACGGAATGTTTGCAGGTGCAAGTTCCACAGGTTTCTTCAGTGTATTACTACAATGAGAAGACTTCTCTGACAAGTCACCTCTAGCTGCTCTCAGATCTTCATTTCTCAGTATATCAGGCCTTGGCTCTTTGGATGACAGCACACAATTTAATCTGGATAAACTCTGGTAGATGAGTTACACAGACCGTCACATTTTGACAACTAGCCAGGCTTACGTTTTGGAAAACATGGCCACTGGCATTCTAAATCAGCAGTACTTCACTAACCAAAACCAACACACTCATGCTCTCCACTGGGCCTGGGCTGACCTGCTAACAAGGAGCCTTACCTCTTTCCACCTCCTCCTCCCTCTGCTGGCACTCGTTCCTCAGATCCTAAGTACCAGCTTTTTCCATCTCCATTATGTGACAGAAAACTGAGATTGAGTTAACTTGCTGACTGAAATACTTCTGCAGGAAGCCTAAGCGCTAAGGGCTGCAGACTTCCAAACTTCAGAGGAGCTCAGGTTCTACTTCAGCATCTATATTAATGGAAACTGCTTCACTAAAGATGAAGAAATATCAGCAGAACCATTCATGCTCAGTTTACACAATTTAAAAAGAAGAACTTGTCATGGTGGAACAAGCCACCAAATGAGGTCACGCTACCATGTGTTTACCACCATCAAGAAGCCCAGAGGAAATGAGTCCCATTATCAGCTAAGACTAACTCCCCAGACCAGTCTTCCCTAAGCCAACAAGATATGATATTCCCTTGCAGCAGGCATAAGGTCAGGCATTTTGTTATGCTTCTAGCCTCTCTCCTTTCTTTACTAAATACTGCCCACTTGGGCTCACAGACCAGAGACATGCTCTTTTCCTCCTTCATGGAAACGAGACATAGCCTCATTTAAAAGTGACGATAGTCTGGCATCAGACCCTGCAATGCTACATCCTAACAGGTCTAGGCAGTCATGGCAAATAAAGGCAGACATCAAGGAAACCTCAGTCAAGCCCACAGCTCATGTCAGCACAGGCACTAGCTGTGTGTGGGCAAAGCACCTTCCCATCTGACAAGATCTAATCTAAAATTGAAATTAGAGGTTCTGTGCCTCATTAATTAAAGATTTCAGGCCAAGTCTGACATTTAAATCTGCATTACGCTGTGTGTGATGGGGAAAGGACAAAGAAGGTGAGGTATCTGCATCTACATGGCCTTGAAGGAAAAGAACCATTGATATACAGAAAAAAAAAGGGAAAAAATCACCCTTTAAGGGAATGGAAATTCATTTTGTTCCTTTGAGCAAACAGTATTCTTTGTAAAAAGCAAAAAGGCAGCCTGTGAAACCACTGAGCTCTTTACCATAATTCTTCCAGCTTTTTAAACTTGCACCACCTCATTCTCACCACTGGTGAGAAAAATTTACATAACAATGTGTATTTCTCCTTCTCTTTCAGGGAAAAGTTGCTGCATTAGATATTGAAAGTTCAAAAGTGATTTTCTCTTCAACAATTAACTTATCTGCCCTAACCTGCCAGAGATTAGTTTCATAGGACTAGATGTAAAGAAAAACAGCCTCCTCCAGCTCACCCCTGTAGCTGTCCTCTCCAAAGCAGATCCTACTCTACTGACCACTGCTTCCCATAGCAAAGTACCTCTGGGGTATGAGAATCAGGAAGAAGACCTCAGATAATTTTAGCTTAAGAATGACATCTTTCAATAGAAAAATAAAGTCTCTAAAATCTGACTGCTGACTAAGGAATTTACACAATGCCTTTGGGAGAGAAACTTATTGACACACTACATCTGTTTGCAGTTGGTACATTAATAACAGTTTTAGGAAATAAAAAATATGCCACATGTAATATGCATGAGATTCAATATTCAAAATCCAAAAATACGTTGCAAAGTCAACCTGCTTTTTCTAATCATGCAAAAATCTAAATGCAAGGAGGCAGATGTGACACACCAGAACAAAAATGCAGCATTCAGTTCTAATATATACCTTGAAAGAAGTAGTAAATCCTCTATTGTCTTCTGTGTCATAAATTCAATGCCACAAAGGCATCAAGGAAAAAGTGGACTCCTTCTCCTAAGGAAAAGCAATTTCCAGGGGGAATTCAGTTACACATTTCCCTATCTTGAATATTTCCATCTTGCGTGCTTCGCTGAATTAGGAACACAGAAGCCCTAAAGAACTAAAGCATCCTCCATCACATGCTAGAGGTAAACTAACCCAAGTGAGACCAGAGACTACACATCAAGAGTGATGGAAAAGGTCAGTAGCTTCTTAGTTCTTTCCTCTATCACCAACACCACCAGAAAAAAAGTCAGACTAAGTTTCTGCAGATTTGTGGCTTGTGATTGATGTGGTTTTGTGGCTAAGTATTTGTGAGTCCCACCTGAAGACCCTATAGAAACAGGATCTACAGTCCCTTCCCATATAGATGCCTAGCACCAGGAAGGCTAAACTGCACCCCTTCTACCAGACACAGTACTTAGCAAGTGTCTCCTTCACCCTGCACTCTTCACAGAACCCATACGAATAATCAACCATATCTTTAGGTACCCACCAGACTCACTCCAAATCAGCTAAGATGGAAAGCTGCTGGGGAAATAGAAAGAAGACAAAAAGAGTTTGATCACAGAACACAAAAGAATCTCAATAATACTTTTTAATACATTGTATGAAAATCTCTATTACCCTGCAAGAACACCCCTGCAAATCTCATTTACTTACAGATTTGGCCACTGCTATCTGCATACTTTATACACTCTCTGAAGAAATAGTCACACACCATGTTTTGTAAATGCTCTTAGGGATTATTTCTGTCCTCCTCCCCCCACGCAATTCATGTACTTTTGAAGGACAAGGATGTTACTGCAGGCCAACAGCAAGTTTTCCTTCAAGTCTTGTATACTGCAGCAAGAATAAATATAAATTAACAGCAACCACTAGAATTTGTATAGGCTAATTACAGCCTAAGCACTTGTTCAGCACACCAAATCTCAAAGCACAAAGCTGCTAGGTGCACACCAGAAACTCCGATAGCTCGTCAGGCAATTACATCTCCCTCCAACAGCACCATCTACTGTTACACTACATAAATGTAGTGTAAAAACATCATTAAAAAAATATATTCTTTTACCTCTCTTGCTCCCTTGACCAAGGAAATCTAGAGCCCACCTCCAAATTAGATATAACTTACAATGTTTGCAGATTAAACAGTAAACAGTTTACTAAACTATTTTGTAACCTATATTTATCACAAAGTTTCGTTTTAGGTACCACTACTTATCCTTATTATTGGCTTGCTTTGAGGACTGAGCATCTAATTTTTAACATACATTATTTCTGAAGGCCTCCTCTAACACTCATGTCTGCAAGAAATGTATTTAAGATATGCTTCCAAGCAAAAAGTGGTAATCATTCAAAGAAGAAAACTGAGTAGCCTAGATATCCCAGTAAAACCAGTATTTTCATCATCATTTAGAAACATAATAGCTGCAGCTACACAGTGGTGAAAGGAAAATAATAGCTAATTGGAAGAAAAATATAAAATAGTTTTAAAGGAGCTTAAAAAAGTCTCAAAGATCTTGAAGTTACTTTATAAAAAGAAAAAAAAAAAATAAAAAAGAGTCGTGCAAGGTGGGGTGATGTTTGGTGTCAGGAGACAGACTTATAAATAGGATATATTTCCTCCTTTCCCATGACTATCAGTTATCAAGCTCAGCTCAAGCATTCAGCAAACTCAAGTCCTATATGCAAGTTTACATATTTATTAACATGGGTTGGATATAAATTTGCAGTCAGAATGGTACATAATTTTTTGTAACTTGTATAGGTACTTGATACAGTTAGATATTTCTTAACAATATCTTCTCTATTTGCAAACTATACTGATACAGTATCTTTGAAGGAGTTTAGTATACAAACATAAATGAAAGTTTTATATATATGTTTTAAATAACTCTTTAAATGCATTAAGATGAATTCTCTCCTCTAAGTTATGATCTGAATGCATCAATCAGAAAACAAAGAATCTAATTATATTTGCTTACCTTTTTAACTATCAGAGATACATGCTGATTCTGCAACCTGCAAAAAGAGGAGACACAATTACTAGTTTTTCTTCTGCAAATTTAAGTGCATTACAAATGGCAACTCCTGACCTTGAAAGGGACAAATTTCTGATTCTGTAAGAATAAATAGTACATACTGCATATACACACTCACAGAGCAGACTCCCTTGTAACCCCAGCAAAGGGAGCAGGAGAAACAATTCTGGACATTCCTGTCTGGGGAAAAGAAAAAATAATTTAAAAATTCCATGTTCCCTTCTGGTAACTTACAGTGATTTTCCAGCGTATTTTAAATTTGCAAGATGCTAGAAGCATTGATTCAGTTTGGGGGCAAGGGGGAAGGGGAAAAGGATGGCTGATTACAGAGACCTGTAAAACACTCACCACCCACGTGGGACAGGAGGTACCACTTCCAGACAGAAACCTGCAAGAACCTCTCAAATGTGGCAGGGCAACTACCCAGAGGCACCCACCACCAGTCATCTGGACAGGAGAAAAAGCACCGCTTCAGTTCTTTACATATTTACCTTCCTATTTATTTTACTTTAATGATGTTGAAAAACACTGGTAAGCTGCCAAGACATCTCAACTGCATGTATCCACACAACAAAACCCAAAGGTATGTTAAATTCAGCAACCTCTGCCCTTCCGATTTTAACACTGGGATAGGAAATAGCACTGCTTAGAGATGGGAAGCCAGTTGCATTTTTGCTCAGTTCATATCCTGATGCAGATTGAGACAAGATATTTCAGAGAGGCAAAAGAAGAAACGCACAAGATGGTATATTTTTCATGCAGATACAGGCATGGTTTTTTCCTAAGTGATTTACACCCTCCCTAGGCACCACAGGGTTTTAATTAAAATAGACTTGCTTTAGCCTCTCAACCCCAGATTAAGACGAGCAGCTGGAAGAAACCTGTACAGCAACCTGAACTATCCACCCATTCCTCTGCTGGGACACAAGTGAGTGCCAACACACTCCAGCTGCAACGCAAATGCAGCTGATTGTGGTTTTTTCAGTTGGTTGTATTTAATTTCTAGAATTTGTCCCTCTGAGTATCTTTCTGTACCATCTTCAAGTGGTAGACTTGGTAGTGTTAGGTTTACAGTTGGACTCGATCTTGAAGGTCTTTTCCAACTTAAATGGTTCTATAACTATTCTCGTTTAACTAGGAATCTTTCCCACTTCAAACTGCCACCACCAATTTCCAAAGGAAAAGGTGCCTTCAGGATATCAGGGCTTTGATCCCACTCTTTCTCTTCTCCCTTCTTTAAGAGAACAGGGTGAAAAGATGCCTTTATGAAAGATTTTGCTCCTGACCCCAGAAACTGTAGCATTAGGCTGCAATAAAAGACATGACACGTCTTTTCATACACAAAGGGGACAAGTCTCTGCTGTAAACGATAACTTCAGTTCAACAGCACAAGTACAAAACTGTGTTTTCCTCCAGAAATAGGAGGAAACTTTTCCATCTAAATAGAAAGAAACAATTTGACATCTATGATGGTACATACCTTAATTTATGAGACTCTATTAATAATAGCCCAAATCCAAATCATGATCCCTATAACCCCTTTGAATTGCTCATTCAAAATCATAAAATAAATGAGGGAAGCCTAGCAATTGATTAGCTTAATAAAAAACCAGTTTTGGACAAAAAAGGACATAAATGCTGTAATTGGAAAAAGCAGTAAACACAGTTTATACACAGTACAAAGCTGTCAAACATGCCTTCATCACCTGGCATAAAGCAAACTTTTTTTGAACTTATGCGTAGAAAGTATCTGTTTGTAAAGTGTCCTACCAAGTTCACTGACACTTCAAAAGCTATGAAAATTCAGCAGCTGCTAAGCAACAGGAATCAGTTTACTATCCATGGGGAAAAAAAAAAAAAAAAAAAAGTATGCAATTCCATGAAGTAATATCCAAGCTATTACTCCTTTCACTGCAGGTATCAAATAAGTTTACATCTATCATTTATTCTGGAACACTCAAAGACTGAAATGTGTTCATCAGGAAAAAAATACAGGTATAATTTTTTTTTTTCAAACATTCTCTCACCAAAAATTGTTTGAGGTATTCATATAATATCAGCAAGGAACTTTTCCTTTCTGATTTTTAATTTTGTTATCCCGTACATTTGAAAAAGTATATTAATAATGTATTGATGTACTGGTTATGCATGACAGCCTAAAGCCTCAATATAAAATTTCAATACTGAAACAACATTATTTCAAAATCAAAGATTTTAATGCCTCTCCTCCTTTCTACAGGATCATGACATTCCATATACGATTCCACGTATTCCAGTTACCTTAGAAGAGAATGTGACTGAAGCCAAAGAAATTATTCACATGAGCAAAATGACAATAAATTTCTTCGGGTTAATCTAGGCCTTAATCTTGTTTTTCATTATTTCATTATAACTAATGTTTAAACTTTTACATTACTCATTTATCTGTTTTAAACATCAGTCAAACTGAAATAGTACAATGGTGCAATCTCAAGACTAAGCAGCAACTTTTGAAATACAAAGGAGTTTAAGAAACCAATTAAAAGTAATTTCTCTGATCCATATTAGTACTTTTGAAACAACAGCTACAAGAAAAAGGTAAGTCTGGACTACAGAGAGGCTGTGGATAAGAATTTAGGCTAGAGGACCAATCCAGACAGGACAACTCACCCGTCCCAGTCACACCAACCAATTTTGGCATTGGAAGATGCTCCACTGAGATGCAGACATTCCTGCACCAACCAAGAAAGCTGCTGAAAACTTGTTTCTGCTACGGTGAGGAACTGAGAAGTTTCTGGTTAATGCATCCTGGAAAAATATACCTGTAAATTCTCCTGCATACTCGTTCTACATATGTTCAGCATATACTAGAAGAGTACAAAAGCTTCTTCATTTGAACAGCAGCAATATTTTTAAGACTTCAGAACAAGGCAGGCTAGCTATTTTTGTTCTTACTTCTTCCCTAAGTCAAAGATAAGCA
Source organism: Nycticryphes semicollaris (assembly GCA_013400055.1). NCBI lineage: Eukaryota > Metazoa > Chordata > Aves > Charadriiformes > Rostratulidae > Nycticryphes > Nycticryphes semicollaris. Next base: position 37,711 of record VXBJ01002447.1, read on the forward strand.
TGAGCATTTTGTACCTTAACTTTAGACTTCAGACAATGCCTAAGAAAATAGTGTTTAGTAAAAAGATGCAAAATACTTATCACTCAGCTGCTTCCAGCCACCCACTGTAACAAGCAGCTGCTGACAAAGCTGGGAGACAGACCAGCGATTCACAAAGGTGTAGCGTAGTATGCCTGCATCAAGCAGAGCCCAGTAAGAAGACACATCTTGCTAGGAACTCACAGACTACTTCCACAGCCTCAAGAACCAGCACTATTTATTGCTGGATTTAAAAGCAGGCACTGAGACTAAGGTTACCTATCTGCACCTGACAGAGGACAAGTGACACAGAAGAGATTAAAAACCCCTCCTGTAGACAAAATCTAAGGGGCACAAGCATACCTAACACATACAAATGACTGCAGGATAAAAACATATTCTGCAGCCCAGGCAACGAATTTGATTAATTTTGTCAGTAAGCAGATTATAAGGCAAATTGATTGAGGTTTACAGTGCCTATATGAAGATAAAACAGCAGAAAAGGGTATTGCAACTTCAGTAAAAAGTGTACACTAGGATAAAATGCAGAGGCTGGAAACAGGACTTAACATAGATGTTGTTAGTGCACATTTCAGGCTTGGCCTTTGATATGAATCATGACCTAAGCATTCTCCATCAGCCTGCAGCTCACCAACAGCTTTGGGAGAAACAGATGAAACTGTATCTGCTGTGCACAAAAAGCCAGGCAATACAAATTAAACTGAGGAAACAAAAATCCTGGATTGCACACATGTACCAAAACCAAGGGCACCCAACAGCAGAAGCGAATACTCTGCTATCACAGAAATCACCCTACTCAAGCAGGCAAGTTGTTATCACTGCTGGTGCATGCTTTATTTATTTATATATTAAATAAATGTTACGGATTTCAGAGCTCTGTTAATCCTTTGGCTTTAACTTCCACATTACAAGAACTCCATGCACAGGGAAGTTAAAAGCCTGCAGAAGAAAGCCAAATCACGCTGTTTTCCTGAACAAATGACTGGGGAGTGATTAGCTGAAAGTCACGTTTCTGGGCCAGTTGTTTTCTCTCTGGTTCCCTATTAATGTATATACAGCAATTCTGTGCTCTGGGCGTAGCCAGGGACTGCAGGAGAGCGATGCAGGGACAGGAGAGGGGCTCAGCTCCAAGTGAGCTGAGAAGAGGAAGAATTGACAAAGGCTGCACAGAACTGTAACTTTCGCCCTTCTCTTACACACAGGATCATTAACATACTGGAGGACACTGCTGTCCCCCACCATCCCAGTCTGGTTACAACTGTTTGCACAGCCATGCCTTGGGGCTGGACCAGGAGCAAGGACTCTGATCCATCTGCAGGCAATCGGTGGCCCCTGCCCTGCCACACAGGGCAAGGAAAGGGGGATTACACAAAGTGCCTCAATGTGGCAGAGAGCCAAAAAATCCCACTGCCTATACCTGAAATTGGGTTTTCTTCCATGGAGCGGCCTGCTTTCAGGCCACTGCAGTGTGGAGGGAGAGTACACAATAGCAATCTCAGCAAGCTGAACTCAAATCACGCCATGTTTGTAACTCAATTCGTGCCAACAGTCTGTCTTTCCATGATGGCAGTTTCCGGGATTTTTGTGTGCACCTCATCACCACAGTGTTTCCGCAAGAACCACCTGCTGGACTTCGGAAAATACAAAAGCATTACCTTTCACTTCTAAAATATGAGTGTATTTGAAGAATTTATAGCTAATCTTTGAGAGGGGTAAATTCACAGTTAGTCTTCTGAGTTTCTGGAAGCTTTCCTCAGGACCTGGCAGTTGCAGCTGGCTACCCACAAGACTGACTCAGACTGTCCCTTCCAGAGTAGTTCCTTGTGTTAGTCAGTATTAAATATCTGTATGTTCAAAAAACAAAACAACAAACAAACAAACAAAAAGCCCACAACCCACCATCAAAAAATAACCACAAACCAACAAAGAAGAAACCAAAACAAAAACCAAACCGAAAAAAACCCCAAAACCACTAACTACATTTATGTAAACTCTGACTTCCATCAGACAGGACATTAGACATTTTACAGCGATGTTGTGCAGAAATGGAACTTACCATCTTCTTGCTCAAGAAATTGTAATATATCCCTGAGCCTGACAAGATCAGCAATGTAAACGCCAGGTAGAGTTCTGATAGGGCAGGAGGAGAGTGATGGTATGACAAGGATGAATGATGAGAGGATGCTGGTATGACCCAAGCACAGGTCCGGATGGCATGTCCAGAAAAGACCCTCTGATTGCATTACTTACAAGGCTTTTCACACCTTCTTCTTTATGTATGTTGTGATTCTCAAGCAGAAACCACAGCTGAGGGCAACTTGACCAAAATTTGCAAGTATATCAAAACAGAGACTCAAAACTACAGAAGACAATTTTGATGTATTACTCCCGTGTCTGAGCTGTCAGTAGGTAACTCATACACTCACATTCAGAAGGTTTTTTGAGTTCAGATAAAGTTTGATAAATACATTTTCAGATAACATACTCTTGCTGAGCGTTAACAGTTGCTCCTGATAACCAAAGTGAGGCTAATGAAAGTAGGCAGAAGTATTTCTCCACTGTCTACTAACTAAATTATACAAAGCGGTCCCAAAGAATCTCCGAGCAAGACAAATATGAAACTATATATATTTTTAAGAGGGGGGGAATTAATCAGTCAGCGATGAAAGTTACAGATACAAAGCAATTGTTTTTCTTTGCTTCTGTGTGTTTGAAAAGTTGCATTAAAATTTTTTTATATAATAGGTCTGAAAAAATTGGTTAAAGGACTGTAATCTTGAATAGAGGCACAGATGTTCAAAATGCAGTGAGCTGTAAAAATTCATTGCACTGGTCCATACGAAACACAAAATGCTTCTCTCAACTGATGGCAAAAAGTAAACAGGGCACCCACCTTGTGCTGTTTGTGGGCTGTTGAGCCAATATCCAGTGCCGCATAACTTCCCAGAGCACAGGGGTTCCCATAGCACTTGTGGTTTTTTCCAGGAACATCCCAACCAGGTCAGCTTTATTCAGCTGCAACACCTGCTATAGCTACACACCAGGAGCTTCACCACATCTCCAGCTGATGCAGCTCTCGGTGCAGCCACAGTCAGGCTGGCACTCAGTGGGCACTTACTGAGCCGACAGATGTGGCAATGCAGTTCCCATGAACACCCGGCTGTGCTTTTCCCTTCCCACTGGAATGAAGGCTGACTTATATTTCAAGCTATCAATATCGAGGCCAATCCAACAAAAACAAAGAGAAACATGAAATACAGCATTTAAGACTGAACACATAGTTCAGCACATGCTGAAGTTGAAATTACAATACATGACTAGCAGATTTTGTGCCGACAATGTTCAGCAAAACACCCAGAATACAGGATCTAGATGACCCCAAAAATCAAAACAAGTAAATGGTAGGGCATGATGATATTTCTCAACAAAAGCCAGGTGATTTGCTTCTCCAAAGTACTTGTCTCTTATAACCTCGTGGGAACTTTGGAGCTGTCTCTTCCCTTGATTAGCAGAGAAAATATCACTTCTCTGACTTAACTACCACAGATCACAGCAAATGCCATTTTCCATTAGTTCATAGGTACCTAATCTCTTGGTTCCTACACCAAAAGCTGCTCCTTTCCATTTATCTTTGGGAGAGGTGGCTTCATCACCATTGTGCATTTATAGACAAGAGTTTTTTCAAAATTCATTAGTTTTCCTTGAAAGCAGGGGGTCAGAGTTAATTAAATGGTAGATACAAAACTGTACTATGTAGTAGCAGCTAGTACTAGTCACAGTAGAAAAAGAGGGGTGAAGAAATCTCAGTCTTAAAAAAGGGACAAAACTATGCCATGTTTTTATATCACCATGAGTCAAAGCTAAGTGTTAATAATAGGTGAGAGAAATGGTATTTCAGTTACACATATTGAGCTTCAGATATTAGTTTTAATATAATTTAGAGTCATTACAACATCTTGGTAGGGGTTTTTTTTGTTGTTGTTCCCACATCAGTTCCTCAACTTCAATACTTCCCTGCTTACTTTCATCTCTGCTGCCATCCATATCTGTATTCCCTAGGTACTGTAAAGTCTATACTGCTGTTACTGCTGTTTGCTGTGAGGGGACTTCATTTTGACCCCACAAAAGTGTTTTGCTGATTCATAAGCAATGCAGACTTACAACTGTGATAACTGGGAAAGCTGGAGAAATATTTATGGTGGAAGTAATAAAAAAATATTTTTAAAATGGAAAAAAACCCACTTTGAATCGGAATTAGTTCCTCTATATATTAGTTGAGAAAAATTTTGAGTAAGACTGGCGAAAAAGAAAGACTTGCTGAGCAACGGCCAACGGCGGGAGAAGCTTCATAGAAGACCACATGCCTCAATGGGAGCCCAGCGGTCAAATTGTGCACTATCATTTACTAGAAATCTCAAGTGCATAAGTAAAGCATGGGTTAGAAGCAGGCATGCTGACCCCACCTAGATTTTCAAATGGCTTTTGCCATCAAAAAACTGCATATCTTTCACAATAGTCACAATCAGAAGTCAGATGGGAAAGTGACAGAGTTGGAGCTAATAGAACTCAGATCAATAAAAACAAATCAATACAGTATTTGATAGACCACTATAATAATTAACTAGTTCTGCAGAGATGATGGCTACTTCCAGAATGAAAGAGCTTATAAAGAGAGAGGATGGGGTCCTATCGGAGGGGACATTTTGTTGGGGAAAATATACCAGTACAAGAGAATTATTTATATCAGTAATTTGTCATTGCAGGAAGCATGACCCTGCCTATCTCTGCCATCTCTTGCAAATCAATAGCATTTTAAAGCAGAAGGCAAATAGTGAAGGACTACAGGGTCATATATGGCACAGGCAATTCAAGGGAAGTCTCCAAAGAGCTACTCAGTCTAAAAGAACAAATCAGAGTATGACTGTGCCAAATACAGGAGTGAGAAGAAAAAAGGGAAGCAATTATGTGTCCTGGAAGGGGATGCTGTACAGAATCAAATGAGGCTTTTTCTAAAAATGCAAGAAATAATTGATGCTTTTCAGGCAGAATTGATATGTGCCGCAGATGACAGTGGAGCAAGGACTACATTGGATTAGCCAGGAGAACCTTCATTTTTCTATAGCCTTTCAAAACACATTTCCAGGTGACCCAAGGAGGACAGCTGGCTAACATCCCACACATGCCACGGGAGGGCAGCAGCTGAGCAGCACCCAGCCACAGCCAGCCCCAAGTCCCATCTACCACTGCCCACAGAAGGAAGATGAAAAAGCTGAGGGAAACCAGCTTTCACCTTCACAAGGGGCGTTTCCCTGTTATTTTGCTGGAAACCAGACGTGTCTCTCTTATCCTCCTGCTGGGTGGCATTTTCAGTCCTACCAAAATCACAGCACTACAGTGCCATCCAAGCTGCCTGCTGCAGTACAAGATGCTACTGTTATCCTCCCTGCCTCATGGCATGTGTATATACCTGTAACACTACCACATCCCTCCTCCATCTCTGCCACCTCCCACACATAAATCAAAATATTACCCCATCATAGGTCCCCAGGAATTTAAAAAGAGCAAGAGATTAACAGAGATGAGCACCACTTCTGTACAGACTCTGCTGCATCTGGGCTTGCAACGGGGTGGAAATTCCCAATTTCCCTCACACACCAACAGAGGGGAGCAAGTAACTCAAAACATAAAATTTGCTGCAGGTTCACATCAGAATTACAAAGTGAAAGAGCCATGTAACACAATCAAGACTACCTAAGCAATCTCACTGATGCAAAGAGTATATAAGTTCAATGGGAAGAAAAGACACTATTGAGTGGAACCTAGATAATGCAACTACTTGAGTGATCTTTTACTGTATCTAAAGTCTTTTTAGACTGAAACATTTATTCTGCATGAAGTCCTAAACATTTAAAAATATACATATGCATGTATTTCCTATATATGCATATACTGCACACATTTTCTGTGTAGTAAAAAAGCAGCTATTGATTCAGAAATATTGAGAGTTTGCAGTTCTCTGAAGGATAACCTCAAAAATGTAAACACACACTGAAGAAGAAACCAAGTCTTTACTTCTCAGAGGTGAAAAATTTTAGTAAGAACACTAGCAGCCTTCTAACACAGATCTAAAAGCCCGTATTTTTTTCAAAATTATCTCACAGCACACACATTAGTATTCACTACCAGTGCTATCAGGACAATGTACACCTGAAGTCCAGCAAACTGGTAGAGAGAGCAAGGCGAGTTTGTAGGCATTTTAAGTACCAGTGGATATAAAAATAACACATTTATACTCACTTTCTCAGAATTCCGCACACTGTGGGGGAGTGGTTGCTGGTGTTGCTGTTTTCAGACTGCTCAGAGGGTAGTGCTGTTTCCATGTTTCACAGGACAGCCACCGTACCTCCATAACAGAGCGACCTGTATAGGTCTAAGAACCATCAGCATCAACCTGCCCCAATACTCTGCAAGCAAAGAGCTCGATATGGGTATAGTTAAGTATTACACAAGATGATGGTTACAGCTCAACAGCAAGAGCAGCAAATACTTTAACATGGCAATTTTAAATGATTCACTCACACTTTGTCAGGGCAGTCTGATGTCTAGTTGCTCTTCTGGGTCTCCCAATCAGAGCAAGCCTGCAGATAAATGGACAGCATTAGTGCTTCCTACCTCTTCCCTGGCAAAGGGACTATGCTGTCCTGATTAATATGCTTGTTTTACACTTTATGTCCCATGTGAACTACATCAATGTACCAAACCTCAGCAAGAAACCACTAGAAGGCAGCAAGGAAGGTACTCGCAGCACAAATACCAGCATCAAAACTTTAGCTAATGCCGAGGTGGGTAGCTATGTTAGGCTGAAAGCTACCAGGAGAACAATTCCTTTTCCTACTTTCTACAACCGCACTGTAAAAGCTATGACCTTCAAAATATTGGCTTTTTTTTCTTTAGGATTCGAAGCAGTCTAGATCAGGCAGTATTCTGGCAAGACAGTAACTGTCAATAGCCAGTTCCTCAATGGAGCTTTTATTGCAAGAATAAAATGTTGTATTCTAGTTTCTTTGACATTCAGTCAAAGCAATCAAGAGGAGCTATTTAGAAAACATCCTCACAGCTATCAGGGAAGCTTGCTTAAGACTGGAAAGCCAACTTGCTTTCAAAGTAAATCTCATGAATGAGTTACTGAGGAAAGAATAAATCGAAAGCAGAACAAAGAAAAACTCTGGACCTGGAGTAGACTTATGCTGAAAGAGCCAGCAAGGACACTAATGCTGAGAGAAGCTGCATACGTGCATAACAGGGCTGGCAAAAGCAGCCTCAGAAGCATCCTGGTCACTTTCAACCAAGATTTCACCTGCTGGTTAAATTAGACTGAAACCAACATAAAAAGCAGACAGTTTGGCCTAAGAAAAAAAAGTGCAAGGAGGCCAATGGAAATAGAAAAGGAACGTCAGAGTTGGGAATGTTGTCTAACACTGCCAAGTATTATCTGGACTACAAAAAACCTAGCCATCATGACCCGAAATGCAGTAATGGGAGAAAGAAGGGCTGAGATAAACATGTAAAGTTACAGGAACACTAACTATATTTATTTAAGAAGAACACACACTAATTTTCTAGGAAACGCCACCACGGATCAACGTTCGAAGTTCATATACCTAGTGTGCTGAAGCTCTTAACAGAGCAAGGAGCAGATCCACTGCATACAGCGACCACACAAACTTTATACCTTTGGCAAATTGGTGTGAGCAAGACACCAGATCTGCTCCCGTGAGACAGATCCAACACGCTGGAATCAGCAAGGCAGAGCGAAGCCTCTGAGCAGGTGACATGATTTCTCACCTGCCGCTGCCGCACGACCGCCCGCACCTCGGCGGAGGACGGAGCGGCCCTCAGCCCCGCTCGGCACCACGGATAGCTCCCGAGCTCCCGCCCGCCCAGCGGGCGGCGGGACCCGAGGCCGCCCACCCTGTCTCCGCAGCAGCAGCGCCCGTGGAGCTGCGTGACAACCTTCCCTCCGCCTTCCCGAATGCTGCAACCATTCAGCCGGCCTTTACACCCCAGGGAAGGCCTGCGAAGCTCCTGCAGGAAGAGATAGTAGATGTCAAACAGCACCTTGGTCTCTGCAAGTCGACCACCGTCCTAAAATGCAAAATAGAAAGTTAGCCGCAGGACAGTCTTTTTACTTTCAATGCAGGAAAAAAACCATTCCATATTCCACAGACTGTATCTAAGGAATTTGTGTACAGAAAAATTGCTCTTGACAGTGCCCAAGAAAACAAATGGGGATGGCACAACACAAGAAGTTATATGCATGAAGAATGATGTTATCTCCCAAAAGTATAAATAAAATATCATCTTGTCAACAAATACAAGCCAAAGCCTGAAAGAACTACTTTACTTCCAGGCAAATTAATTCATAGATCTTATTAATAGTGAACCTAGTTCCTTTATGAGCTCAGGAGCAGCAGGAAGAAAAGCATATAAGAAGATTATGTTAATACTATATTTAAGCATATGTAAGGATGGTGAATGAAATACTGGTTATACACTCACTCCATTCCAAAAAAAAAAAAATAAAAAAAAAGGCAACCGCTTACTAAGAATAGCTTTCAGGGGATAAGACGAGAGAAACTAGGCTGCACCAGAAAAAGACAGACATAGCTACAGTAGTACTTGCTATCTTTCATTATCTGCACTCATCAGTGCTGAATCCATGGAAATCAACCTTGATATAAAAGCATCAATGGGGATAAATTACCCAAAAGCTTTCAGACTAATGCTCCCTTTGCACAGATGGAAAGTATTTCCAATGCATTATCATCACCATGGAAAACAGTAGATCTGGGTTTAACATAACTTCCAAGATGTTTGCAGAGGTTCAAAAAACATGGGAACAAATTAGTCTTCATAGAATGTACAACGATGGAAGGACCTGACAGTCATCATGAAATAGAAGGGAGGCTACTGGGTTCAAGCCCGTACAGGTCCAAGCACGTAAGGCAGATTACAGAGTTAAAAGAGGATTTTCTGCACTTTCTCAAAAGCTCTTAAATTTGGGAGACTTTACCCCTTTGCCTGTACTTTGTCAAAAGCACAGGTACACGTGCTCCCAACCATACCCCCATGCTTTTGCTCCATTCAGCTGTACTTCTGTTGCACATTCTCAAGAGCTGCTAACTCAATGAAGGGTCCCAATTTAGCTTCTGATTAATCAAAGGCTGAACACTCATGAGGCACAATCCAATCACAAACTTACAGGCAGCAGACGTGCCCCTAGAGCTCATGTGTGCTCACTGTCCTCAGAAGGGAGCCTGAACACACACTTCCACCTCGCTCTTCCATGCGAGCTGAAGCACAGAGGTGGAGACAAGCAGGAGAATGTTCCCAATCAAAATTAAAATGTTAGCATACACACATAAAACACAACTGCCGGGATCACTGGTTCAAGTTACACATTAATTTCCAGCTGCACTTTGTTATCAAGTCACAGTATCACATAAATCCCAGGAAAGCATGTCTGCTCTCAGCAGCTGAATGATGGCTTCACTGGCTGTAAGAGTGATTCTAATCAAGAAAGGGGTTCCAGCTCCAGAGAAGACATGAAAGCCAACACTGCTGAGACAACAGAAGTGTAGTACCACATGGCTGCTCTGAAAAACTTAAGGAAAAAAAATAACACAAACCAGGAACAGGTTTTAGCTAGCTGGAATAAATTCATCCAGTTTATCATGGAATATGATAGTAATTCACAGTTGCCTGTGGTTCCATACCTTTGAAGCAGTACCCAGACTTTGTGCAGACTCCACAGGCAACAGGTTCAAGGGGCTGCAAATCTACATGGACTTAGCATCCAAAAGGGGATCTTCAACCAGATGAAAAGTTTCAGCTACCAAAACTACCAAATTTAAGTGAGAAAACTATTTCTCATACAGGTTAAGCAGCTATCATGAAGGAGATCTCTCCCCACATAAAACCTTTTGCAAAGTTCTGTAGTATGGGATACAGCAGGCATGAAACATGCCTGCCACAAAGTTCTTTCCAGGGTGTAAGTTTGACCAAATGCCACCAGGATTTAAAAAGTGGGTGAGCACCTGACAAAACATAAGTTACCACCTCCTCCTTTGGTATCCCAGTGTGAGATACGTGTGTGTGTCAAGAGCAAGCTTTAAAACTTGGGCAGCAGAGGAAGGATATAAACCTGGTTCCTCCATAGAGCTTTATCACAAGTTTCTCTCAAACACAGCATAGCTAAGCCATCACCTTATCTTCATTGTTCTCATTTTTCAGAGGCTTAAATGTACCAGTACTGATCTTCTGTCTTTAGATGTGAAAAGCATGGTAAGTCTAAGGACAAAAGCAACCTTGAAATGTTATCTTAGTCTAGTTATCCTAGACAGTATACACTTTTCCCTTACTATCCTCCTAATAGCATCCATGATGGCCTGAACCATCATGGCTTCATCATCTTGTGGCCTATACTTTTCCCTTGGTAGCTCCTGCAAGAACAGGACAAGCCTGTTGAGATTTTCCTTCAATACTCTTCCAGAGCCATGCTAATTTCTGCCATACAAATTTCCTGATTTACAGTCCGTACCTGGGCATTTCTATTTTCTGTAGCTGAAGTCTTCTACTAGGGCCATCCACATTTACTGTCCAGCTAATCTGCACGCATATGTAAAATTTATTAATGAAAACATAGGGTTTTTGAATTAAAGATCCTACTATGCTCTTACTGGAAGTCAAATAAAGTATTTTTTTTTATTAAGTACTCAGTATTTGAGGTGAAAAATAAAAACTCGTTTTGTAAATGAAATTTTACAAAATCTGAGTCTAAAGAAAGAAGTCAAAGATACTTCTTCACCTTCTAATAGTTTCCCAGCAAACTTTGCCCAAATAAAGAAGGGGCAGGTACTAATTATCTCTGAAAATCTCAAAACTTAAACAGATTAAATGGAAAAAAATACTTCTAGTTGATGCTACCTCACAATCCCTAAGTAAAAATTTCATTTTCACATGCTACATCTGACAAATGAAAGAAACTGATATTTTCTATACTTGTTTGTGCTCATTTTGATCAAATTTTAAACAGTTCATCTCTTGACGGAGCTGATATGACAAAACTAATAGCAGAAAGTAGGAGGGATAACTACTGGGAAACTACGAATGTAGCACATGTACAGTTTGTAACAATGATAAATTGGTATTGGTACAGTCCTCAAGCCTAATATTACCAAAGGCCCATCACAAAATTCTTTATGCAACTAAGTATTATAGTAACAAAAGCAACAGAGAACAAGATAATGGGAGAGTACGCCCTGACATGCAGTGCCAGACTCATGACCAAATGAGGAATATTTCGATTTTCCTTTAAATTCAAAATATGGTATATTCCTCACATGTATTCTCTGAGAATACTCAGAAAACTCATCATCCTACCTACAAGACACAAGATACGGGTCCAAGAGCTCCATTCTGTTAGAATCTTTTTATAACTAAAAACTGAATTAAAAAGAATATGCATTTCCTGCTTATTACCTCCAGTATGTCTCACTAAGAAAAAGACTCAGAAACTGAAATGGGAAAGGACACCAGTATAAATACATTAAATCTGTACTGGTGCAAACAGAAAAAAGGTAACACTCTTCAGTCCCCAGAGCAGACCTCCCTTTTGCATCTCTGCGAAAAGCACTCCATGCAGAAAAATCCTGACCCAAGTAATTACATGACACTTATAAAAGGACATTTTTCCGCACAACTGCAAAAGCTTTTACAGTGAAATTTATAATCTTCACTCATCTCCCTCCCTCTTCACCCCCAAGGGTCAAGGCGAAGGATGGTGCTCAGAACCTTTTGTTTTCTTCTATCACTTAAGACAACACAAGATTGCTCATCAGATCACTCCTCACTACTTTCACAAAGGAGAAAAAAAAAAAAAAAGATACTCAGTGTCTACTGGAAATACTTACAAAACTTGATTTCCTGTTCGTCTTCCTACCTCAAAGATCCTCTGATGTCTAACATTATATTTGCACTCAGCCAACAGCTTTTGGTGCTCTGATGGGAGAATCTGAGAGTTTCCTCCATGCAGATTCTTGTCCCCACACAATTTCCTGGTACTTGCCTTTGACATCTCTACCCTCTTGTCAAATTTGATGGACTTTTCATTTTGTTGATGAATTGCATGCAAGGGCATGGACAGTGTGATGTTTATGCAATGGGAAATCAAGCTCAGATACATACGAGGCTAGCAGAATTCCCAATAAAAATGTGTGCTCACAGGGCAATCCTCATTTGAAAGCATGGAGGCCATCCTCAGTTTCAGAGATAGAAACACAAAAAGACCTAACCCAAGGCACCAGGGAAGAAATCTCTCCACAAGGAAAATAAAGCAGCTTTTCTTCAAGCACATAAATTAAAAAAAAAAAAATAAATTAAAACACTAACACAACCCACAAAGATGTATAACCATAACATCAAGCTGTAAAGTACAAAGGAAAGAAACTTCTGGCCTCTGAGCTCTCTGGAACTTCCACAGATGCTTGGTATTGCATATAAAAGCCCAGTAATGACCAACTTTCACCAACACACACATAATTACCAACGCAGACAGACATTCTCAGATGCCTCTAACCAGCAGACATCCACAAAGGACAATTCTGTAACCAGGTTATTCCCTGGCTCTGTGGCAGCAGGCTGAACGTGCATCCAAGGGGACAGCATTGAGTCACAGCCCTCAGCAGCCAGCACTGACTCAGCCCTCACTGCCAGCAAAGGAGGCTCAAGGTGCCTCCATGCAGCTTTTATGGAGGCACCGAATTCCCTTTGCGCAGGGATGGACAAACATCACAGCTGACCTAGAGGCAGAAAATGTAAAAATGATCCCAATTCCCTTTGTAACTAGATATCCTTGAGAGCCTGAATGGCTCTACTGAGCATCACTCCAAGAGAAGCTAGGGTCCCAGAGTAGTATCAGTTACATGGGTTTCTTTTTATATTTTTTTATTAGATGTGCAAATACGCTGCTCTTTGGTCAGCTACTGATCCTGATACTCACAGCTGGCTCCTGCTGGCTCCCAGAGTCTGATGATGGCCTCTTCAAGGATTCAAATTGTGAAAACAAATATTTATCATATCTACCATATAAACAAAATTCACTAAAAGGATTGAAAAAATGCTCTCTGTTGTTAAATGGTAGGAAAGAGGAAAAAAACAGTCAGATTATATGCAAATAGGAAAGAAATTTGCTTTAAAATGTCATTTCATTTGCTTACATAATTCATTTTGTCAAGCTTTTTTTTTTTTTTGATCACGCAACATTTATCATATAAAGGTATTTCCTTTAAACGCAAGGTTTATAAATATAAATAACAGTTTCTACTTACTATTAAATACAGTCCAAAACCACAGGTTTTTGGTACTTAAAGTGAAATCCATAGTATGGCAGCTGGATAGTCTCAGTTGCAAAGGTACTAGGGATTTACTGGTTTCAGAGCTTGCAGAAACAGCAAGTGCTATCCGTCTCTCTTCACCACTCCATGTCTTAGACATACAAAGAAAGATCCTCACATAATGCGTCAGGGTCCTGTATTCACTGAACTGACTTCAAATGCAAGAGGCCACAGTCACAACTAGTACCTCTAGACAGTCTATTTCAGCCTAAAACTGTCCTCACACAGAGAAGCACTAACATGCTGCAGCCCTTGCAGCTGGTTCAATGTTCTCCACCAGAGACACACCCACTACTGTCATCCCCAAAAGTTCTTCATCACAAACAGGTATAATCACAAATGACTACAGGGAGTGTAACAATAGGACAAAGGGTAATGGTTTTAAACTGAAAGAAGAGAGACATAGATTAGACATTAGGAAGAAATTCTTTACTGAGAGAGTAGTGAGACACAGGAACAGGTTGCCCAGAGATGTCATGGATGCCCCATTCCTGGAAGTGTTCAAGACCAGGCTGAATGGGGCATTGTGCAACCAGATTTAGTGGGAGGTGTCCATGCCTGTGGCAGGGGGGTTGGACCTTGATGATTTTTAAGGTCCTTTCCAACCCAAACCATTCTTTGATTCTATGACATCCCAAAAACATCGATGCCAGGTTGCTTAGAGGGCATGTTATATTTCTGGTCTGTCCCATGGCCTTCCAACACAAGTGTTTGCCATCACCCTGCTTAACAGGAAACCTTCATTCCCATACAGGATCTCTATCTAAATGACTACAAGCAACTAAAGGCACTAGTGTGGAGTACATTGAGTGCAGAGATGAGTTTGCTGGAGAGCAGCAGGACCTAACTTGGTTGCAGTCCCAAACTATCATGATGAGCTAATAAGCCCATGAGGCTTTAGTCACTCAAGTCAAAACAGAGTTGGATTTTAAAAGTGAGAAAAGACCCATTTTCTTATAATAAACAAGATAAAAGTATTCTAAAAGACTTACATGCTCATAACAAGCAAAAGGCCTGCTGCTGAAAGCCTATAGTACTGTATTTCCATTCCTGAATCACATACAGCCCACGAAAGGGCACTAAAACTTTCATCAGAGCAGAAAAACCTGAGTAACCTGGAGGAAAATATAAAAATGTCAAGCACAGCATAAGCAAATCTATGAGATGCATGCTGCCTCAAACACTATGCATAATGTCCTCTACAGTACCTTCTCAGAAAACAAGTCTTCATAAAGCAAATTCTCCCCCTGCTGAAATAGCTGCACTGCTCTCCTGCAAGCTGAGATGCTGTGCTTTCATACCCAAGCCACATTGGAGAAGCCTCGGCCAACACTGGTTACTGAAAACAAACTCTGAAAAGCACGTGTACATGGTACACGAGGGTGTTAGGGCCACAGCTCATCTGTTACGCTCTGATAAACTGTATGGCAAAATGTAAGAAAATCCCTCACACAATCCTTTTTCTTGATAACTGAAAGCAAATCTGCACATTTATGCAGCTATGCCTCACCAGACTTGGAGAAGGCATCCCAGGAGGCCAGAGTTCCAAAGCTGAACACTGTGACTAAAAGTCTGACAAAAGCTAAGCACACCGGCACAAGCAGGACAACCTTGATCATGCCTGAACTGCTCTACCTTCTTCACACAAAAACCATGGACTTACCAGCACAGACAAATTTTAGCCAATGGAACTCTGTGCTTAATTAATTGAGGATAGTGCCTCAAAGCAAAAGGGATGCACAGTCACCTGTGAAAGTTAACTGCTCAACACATTTCTGCAAACGTGTCAGTGTACAGAGCAGAAAATCTGTGGAAGAGACAGGACTGCTTGACCTTGGACTGCCAGAGGAGTCCAAGGTGGGGAAGTGGGAAGCTTTCTCTCCTGCTGTGCTAGCCAG
Organism: Nycticryphes semicollaris; assembly: GCA_013400055.1. Taxonomy (NCBI): domain Eukaryota; kingdom Metazoa; phylum Chordata; class Aves; order Charadriiformes; family Rostratulidae; genus Nycticryphes; species Nycticryphes semicollaris. The sequence goes on from VXBJ01002447.1 coordinate 53,102, forward strand.
GGTTACTAGGCTTTTCTTCTTGGCCGTAAAGGCCAAGAACCACTTTATTAGCTGCAGAGAAAAGAAGTCAAACAGACAGAGGATTTGGCAAAATCCCCAAAACCATCTATCTTAGACATCCTAAAAGTAACAACAGTCATTCAAGACATAACTGTTTATACTACAAGACTCATTACACAGGAGGCCTGCCTATTTTTAGAGATAGATATCACTACAATTGAGTGCTAGATAAAGCCAAACAATTATTTTAAAAGAGTATTCCATCACTAATTATTCTAAACATCTTCTGTGTTCTGTAGTTTGGCCTGCTGCCACTCTCCAGCATAACAGCCCAGAGAATGATGCTACGACTTCACTTGCATGACACTCAATAACAGATAACTCACAGAATAAGCAGCATGCCCATACGAGTCCAACAGCCAGGGTGAGCTTGTCAGTGCTTCTGCATGCAAAAAAAACCCCACAATCCTGTTTATGCTGCAAAACCCAGGAAGTTTTAATTTACCACCAAAAAAGATTCCCCGAGGAATAAACACACTACAAACAGTGACAGAAGCCCTTGAGCAGCAGCACCATGTTCAGAGCCCCAGGACTCAAATTCAATACAGTGCAAAGTAGGAACATCAACTGTGGTTTGCTGCTGCTTGAAAGAACTTACTGCAGATGGGAAAATGAAATCTCCTGAATGCAGATGTATCTGCCCAAAGAACTAAATAAAATTCCACGCCAAGCAAGCATATTTCCAAGGACCAGCCCAGCAGTTGTTGGCTGCACTGCTCATGATCCTATGCTGTGGTTTCACCAGACTGAGCCTAGAGTTCCGACTGCTTCACAGGCTCCTCTCCACCCAAGCCCCATCAACACTCCCTCACCCTGAGTTTAGAGATACGTGGGCAGAAAGCAGGGCTGGACCAGGCCAGCAGCTGCTCCTCACTTCCAGGCCAGCCAGGCATCATTCTGGAGAACCCAACGCACCTTATTTTCCATTAAATGTGCATCAACATTTAAGCAAACAAGGCTTTTTGCATAATAACTGACATTGCAACCACAGTTTTCTTCCAGCACACCACAAATCCAACGAAGCCCAGAAGGAACCACAAACCCCAGAACCACCAGGGGCCAAAGCAACAGATGGCATGCTAAATAAAAAAGGGCTTCTAAGGTATTTTAACAAGCCAGGAAAGAGAGATACCGCATTTCACGCCCGAGCTCCTCTCGCAAGGACGTGCCCGCCTTCCCCGCTGCAGAGGCCGGGCAGCGGGTGCTGGGGGGAGGCGGCCACTCCGGGCTCCGCCGGAGGGAAAATGCCGGCCCCGTGTGGCTGGGCGGTAGCCAGGAGAAGGGGAGGGCGGCCAGGCCACCGCGACCGCCGAGCTCACCTTCTCCGGCAGCAGCGGGCTCCCGGGCGGCAGAGTAGGTACCCCGGTCCCCGCGGCTGCCGCGTCCCCGAGAGGCAGCAAAAGGCACCGGGCTCAGCGGCCAGCCCCGCCCTCGCCCCAGAGCAGGCGACCGGGACTAAACTTCCCGCCGCCACACCACCCCCTCAAAATGGCTTCGCCGCCACGGCCCCTGCCCGGGTAAAAGCGCCCAGGATCCCACCCCCACCCCGCCGCCGGGCACGGTCGAGCACCGCTCCGCACTGCACCCNGACGTGCAGGCTGCGCCTGGCCCATCAGGGGCGCGAGCCCCGCGCGCGGGGCGGGGCCAGGGGAAGCGCGATCACTCCCATTGGCGGACCCTGGGCGCGAGCAGGCAGCCAGCACGCGCCTATGCGCGCCCCAGGGACGGCAACCCAGCGTCTCGGGTCTGCCTGTCTAGGGAGACGGCCCTGATTGGGAGGGCGGGGCGGGGCGGGGCGGAGCAGGAGCCGGTGCAAGGGGCGGGGCGCGCTAAGGCGCGGAGCAGGCAGGGAGCGAAGGGCAGGAGTAAGGAACGGAGTTTGGGTTTGGGTTTGGGTTTGGGTTTGGGTTTGGGTTTGGGTTTGGGTTTGGGTTTGGGTTTGGGTTTGGGTTTGGGTTTGGGTTTGGGCCCGGGGCCGCGCCTGTGCTTGCGCCAGAGCCTGGGCCTAGGCCTAAGCCTAGGGCAGGGCTGTGCCCGGTTTAGCCTAGTGTGGCACTGCCTGGCCACCAGCATGCAGCTCCTACACTGGCACTACTCAGGCCCCACTGGTCCCCAGGTGGTGGGGGTTTTTGGGCCAAGCCAGCTGGGCTAAGGCAGGCCCACTGCTCCCCAACAAGACCTGTGCCAGGCCTCAGCAGGCAGGTGATAGTGGGGTAGTCCGGCTGGCTCTGCGTGCTGTGTGTCCCACGCAGCGTGATGGGTGCCAGGACCAGCTTCCACGGGGGTTGGTGTTGGAGATGACTGATACAGAAATCAATCAGACCAAAATCACACATGTTGCTGCATCAACAACCTCAGTATTATTCAAACCTGGTACTAAGAGCTTCATGTGCTTTCTCACCCATTTCTGTAGAGCATTTGGGTAGTGGCAGCTGTATTACTGCAGTGCATTACACTCCCTTCAGTGCCCAGCATGGGCTCCAGGTGGTGCATCGAGCAGCTGCTCTGCTTGTGCCTGGCTTCCTCCCTCACCCCGTTTATTCCTGGCAGGGTAAGGACCCATACACACATTCACAGGGAGGGTGAGGAAGACCGGCACAAAGGACTGTGCTGGAAACAACAACCTATTTTTATATTTCCTCCCTCACAGAGACAATCCTCCACTTCTGCAATAGTTGGGAGCAGCAGCATCCATAAGCAGACAGCTCTTAGCCAGCAAAGCCTTCATCTCCAGGAATGCCTGTCCACTTTCCCTTACCATATTTTGTTTTCAGCTATTACTTTTTCTCCCTGCCTCTTTAGGATCAGCAGTGAAGCCAGCAAGAAAGAAACTCTGTTCCTCTATTCCATCTTTGTCACTGGCAGCAGCAGTTGTGTCCCACATTGTTGGGAAAACTACTACCAGGGCAGAAATGGGGGGCCAAGGCTGCAAATTAATTACCTTGACTGACGATTATGAAAAACATTATCAGAGCAAGTGCTCCCACCACTGGGATGGAAGAGACTAGGGAGGTGCTGGCCTCCAGGACAGCTCTTCCCCCCCCCAAGGACATCTGGATGACCCCTGCAAAAGAGCCAGAAATGCACCTGGGGATGTCCCCTTTGACCCCTCCAGAGTCCAAGGGACAAGGAAAAGGCCTCTACTAGCTCTGGTCCTGCATCGGAAAGTCACCACCAGGGGCCCCATGAGGGTTCACATTGGGCAGATGGCGCAAGCACGAGGGTTGGGTGGGCGGCATAGCATCCTCCCGGGCTCCTCATCCCACTTGATGGCTGTCATGACTCCACCACAGATCAACTTGGTTTTCTGAGACTGTGGGGACAAAAAGGGATCCATCCCTGAATAGTGCTGGTCTTGCTGAGCTGCACTGCTGTAATACAGTTTCTGATGCTTATGAAACATCATGTTTTTACAAATAATTTTCTTTTTTTCTTCCTAATCTTCATCAAATCTTGGTGGTTTTTTTTTCTGTAATCTTACTTTAATAAATAAATGGCTTTTTAACAATGGCTTTTTCACCAAAATTGGAAATATTAGGCTGTTGCTTGTAAAACTGAGCAGAACATGTTTCAAATGCCACAAGCCAAAATCAGCTTTACAGTTTCCATGGCCTGAAATGATTTTCCACCCAGGGCAGCTTGATTTGCAAGCTGGCCTTGATCCTTGAGGTCCCCACACCACAGGACATATCTTGGAGCTCACTTAGGACAAGTGGGAGCAGGGTTGTACCTGGCACAAGGCTTCTGCATGGGCTGAAGCATGCCCAGCATTCCCCAGCCATGGTTAATTTGTAGACCAGTGTCACCAGTGAGGCTTGTGCAGCACTGGAGGTTCTTGTAAGACATGGGATTTCAAGAGCTGAGATGATTGTAGGAGTGCCAGGGCCACAAATTTCAGAAATTACCAACTGTTCCCAGAAGTGTTGCCTGTGATTTCAGAGAATATTGTCTTGAAATCTTGCCTAGCTGCCATGTCTACTACCAGTTGAAACCTCCTGCTGCTTTTTAATGACTGCCCGCATGTGCCCTCCACATTATTGCTGGCATCTTCTGCAGGCAGCTTGCCCACTAGCTCTGACCTAGTGAGCAGAGTCCAAGGTGAAGGAGCCATGTTTCAGCATCCTAATGACCTCTGGGGCAGGGACTGAATGCAGCCCTGTGTGCTGGTCCTCCTGCCATTGTGGCACATTATTCTTCCAATGCAGTTTCCACCCCACACCCACCATGCTGGAGCCATACCTTGCACCCAGTGTGCTTTTTCATCCAGATCTGCTTTTAGAGTCCTTGCCCTCACCTGAAGGACATGGTGGATACACCGCCAGACCTGTCATCTCCTCCATCCTGTGCTACCAACCCAACAGAAATTGCATCCCCAGAAAGCCCTAGCAGCATATCTAAGTTTGGTAGTTTCCCTTTGCTGTTGCCATATGATCCTCAGTGGAGCAGCAGCCAGGCCTAGGGAACCTGCTTCCAAAGTGATGCTGCAAAAAGAAGGAGGGGGGATATTCTTCATCGGGGTGGTGGCTGCCTGCCCGAGGACACTTGGGAAGCACAGTTGCCTCTTCCACAATTTAGCTGCTTGCTGACAGCAATCCTTCTTAAAAAGGAGACAGGGCTGGGGGAAACACTGTGGTCTGCAACTCCCCATTGGAGCACCCCAGGCATGTAGGCAGCTTCCTGCAACCTCATCACATCCCACCCCTCCTGCCTGGGACACTAAGCATCCTGCAAAGTGCTCACCTATTTCGCTGTCCATGTGAGTCTGCCACGCTCCCACACCCTTTGCCACTGTGGTGCTAACCCTCACCTCATGCTGGACTTGCAGGCTTTAGCTGTGTATTTCTGAGCAGAGATTGCTACAGAGCATGTAATTTAACTCTCATAAAAATCATCACTGTCTCAATTATTTAGCACGCTCTCCCTACTGCCCAAGCTTACTTGCGGATGTTTCCATGCAAATGAGATATCAAATTTTTTGTTGTATAATTGGCCAAGAGCCAGCTCCTACTTTGTAACATGCACGTGCTTGTATTTCTGTCTTTTTTATACACAATTGATTTTATGCATGTGGTGATGCCAGTACATGATAAAGGTGCTTTGTAGATGTCTGTAATATGAATTTCTGAGGCCAGATCATGATTCAATGTAGCTTGGCAACTCCGCTTGCAGTAACCTGCTTGTGCACACCCTTCAATGGCACCAGGATGCATACCTGTGCTTACAAGATGCTCTGTGCTGTGTCTGCACATGCCTGTGAATATCCAAATTGGGCGCTGGCTGCCAGCCCAAGCAGGGTGCCCTGCCTGCTGTTGTCCAAGATCTAGCAGCAGGACAGCCCCAAGACTGAGGGGCTCCTGCACCAGGTTGGGGACACATCCCAACAATGGGGATCTCCATCCTTTAGGGTTGGAGGAAGAGTAACATTGGGACAAAGCAACTTCACATCAGCAGCAACACTCCTGCCTCCTCGCCCCACCAGCAGGGATCCCTCCTGGGGCTAGGGTGGAGGAAGGGGGAAAGGCTCCAGGTTCCCCTCAGCCTTTGTCTGTGTTTACATCCCTGGGCTGAGGAGCTGTGGGCATGGAACTCTATGGTGTGATCCATGGCAAAGTGTCCCCTGTAGGTCACACTGGACAGGCAGGATCAGAAGCTAAAGTGCAAGACCGCCATGAGGGTAAGTGTCAGCAGTGAACAACAGAAGGTCAATTTTTAAATCATGAAGATCAAGGGAAGTCCCAGTCCAAGCCCAACACCTGCACCAAGCAGAACTGCACAAACAACCCTAAAGAGCAGAAACAGCGGATGCATGGATAAATGCAACACATGGGAAGCAGAGGGACATGGGGGACATAGCTACTGGAAGCCTGTACACACTGGTGAGGGAGATCAACACATGGTGGCTGCTTGGATGTCTGCAGGCATTCAAAAAGTTTACCCATCAGCCAAGGATTACTAAGGATGCCAAGGTGCAGCAGGATTAGGGAAAGGTCTTTGCTGGGCTGGCCATTACCACTCAGTCATGACCCTTTTGGCACTAGGACAGACTGAGCTGATCTGTTGTGTATCTGTGCCAAGAAAATATAAAAAAAATTAAAAGAGCAAAGTTAATGTTGGGAATTAGGGGAAGAAAAAATTAGGAGAAAGATCCAGCAAGTGTTATTATATACAAGAACAACATCTCTGGATAAAAAATCCCAACCCATGGACTGAGAGATGTTGGAAAAATGTGTGAAAAAGCATTGCCTGAACTAGTTTGCAACTTACCTTAGGTTGGCCACCATCAGCAACAGCATCTAGGGGTCACCCCATGTTCCTGTGGCATCCTCTGCTAGGCTGAAGCAGCCTGTGTGGCACAATAAGCAGTCCAGAGTATTCTAAGTGTTCACTTGGAGCCCACCACCAATGTCAGGCATTGCAGGCAGGGAAGCCTCTAAAGGAGCACAGGGTCTACCTGTATGCAGAGGACCAAAAGGCAGGTGGAGGAACACCAACAACTTTGCAAGAGTTAAGTGCTCTTCCTGTAGTAATACCTTCCCACTCCCAAATCACCAGCAAGTGGGTACGTGAGACAGATGGTGGTTGTTATACCGAGTGAAGTGGAAGGAAGGTGTTTAGATTAACCTTCACACTGGTGAGTGGTGATTAAATGTATCCAGGAGAGCTGTAAATGCACTTGGATTACACATTCCAAAATAGCTCTAAACACAGTCACATACCCCTGGCCTGGCGCACCAACATTGCTTCCAGCGAGGAGCCACCAGCCGTGTCTTCAGGCCATGGCACAACTGATGCACTCATAAACCCATCAAACAGCGGTCGGGCTTGCAGCCCTCACAAGCTACAGGAGACATTGATTTGCCCTCTGGCCCTGTGCTGGTGTGGGGGCCTGAGCAGCCCCCTCCTCCCTGCTGAGCTGGCAGAGCCTGCAGAGTGGATGGCTGGGAGCAGCAGCATCCCCCAAGGAAGCAGCTCTCCTTGCCACTCCCCTCACACATGTTGGTCTCTATCCCTCAATACCTCAAACTTCCTGGTAAAGCCAGACAAGCCACATGTTTAAATACAGATCAAGTTTTCAGCTGTGAGAACAGTCTGTCCTCATGGATCCTTCTGCCATCCGTCTGTCTGTCCTCTCAGGCTGGCTGAGCATGCAGCAAAGGGATGCGTGTGCCGAGGCAGTTATATCTTCCTCCATCTCCTTCCCCTGGGAGGATATCTTGGCATCATCAACCTTCACCTACCCAGGCTTGATATTAGTTCCCTTCCCAGCAGCTTCCTGTTTGGGATATTTCTTTGTCTCAGCTTCCTCTCCTACATGTGCCACTGAAGCCAAGGCGACTGTCCCAGAAGCATCAAGTGAATGAGGTGTCACACGTCATGATTTATGCTGACATCCTCCATGGCAAACTGCATCCCATGTGCTCATCAAGCACATCTGCTAGCTCACCATGCTGGGCAGCAAACCTGCTACGGCAGCCTCAGCACCACCAGAGACCCCACCACACATCTGTGGTTCCCACCACCCCTGCTGACATCTTGCTCCCTGCCTCATGGGCCACGGCTCACTCAGTCACAAAGAGAATCTGCACTAGATTAAACCACAGAAATCCTCACTTTATGAACACCGAGTGTGGGGTCCAGATCCCACTGCCACAGCTATCCACCTTCATTGTCCCAGGGAAGCACAGCAATCGCTTTGGTACCATGGGGGATAACTGTGGCTCCCTGCATGTGCACGGATGATGACCCACACCAAGCAGATACAGGCACACCTGTATGGTAATGGGAGCAGTTCATGTACAAATCACAGCAAGTTCAAACATGGTAAACAACACACCCCATCTGGCATGAAAAACTGTTATTTAAAGCAGAGACAAACCTTAGATTATATTCTTATGTGTCCTACTTGAAACCAAGTGATCTGGAAAATCCCACAGTGTTCAGATGCAAAGGTCTAAATCTTAACGATGCTCCTGGCAAGGCTCCTGGCAGGCCAGGTCCCCAGGTGCCACCCAGAGTCAGTGCTCCTTCCACCCTGGATTGCAACTCTGCAGCTCCTGGGAGACAATGCTGCCTTTTACAGAGAAAATGGCTGAAAAGGATTAAATTGCTTATCAAAATGAAAACAGAAAGACAGGTTTAACGCCTCATACTGAAGTAAGCTGTGGTTCAGAGCACAATCAGCAGATGACCAGGTAATTATATCATGTTAGGGAAGTTAGTATGGTAGGCCATGATCTTCCCTTGCAAGAAAATTTCTAGGTATGGAGATAAGGGTGATTCAATTAACCAGGCTTTACATGGGTTTCCAAGTGGCATGTGGCAATGCTCTTAAGTCCTTAAAGAATGCCCAAAAGCTGTTAAAGAAACTGAGCTGTCCTGGGAGGTAAGACCTCCTGACATTACTAACTGTTTAAAGGTCAGGAAGTGAAGAGCAGGAGCAGGACTGCATCTCTCAAGGGAGGGCACAGGTAGAGCCCTTAAAGGTCTGACCCATCTTGTATCTCCCTGAACCATCTAGAGAAGGCCAGGACACAGCAAAGTGATGGCACATCCTGGCAAGACTGCCACCAAGGACAGTGAAAGCAACAAAGGCTGTTGAAAAAAGGCTATGGTGAAATCCATGCTTCAGGGCAGGGACTCAGCTGCTTTGTGCTCAGTTGGCAAAGGCTTCATCGGGTGATTCACCTCACCCCTCACTAGTGCAACATACACATGAAAGGAGGAGTTGCTGGTGCCAATCTCATCTGCTTCCAAAACCATCAAGTGGCTCAAATTTGCATGTGGTTGTATTTCCTCAGGTTCCCTGCAGCTGCTCCTGCTACATCTGCAGGAACCATCTTGAGTAGTTTCAAATGTACCCATGCTGTAGATAAAGCACAAAAGAAACAGGTATGAGTGTGCAAGCAGCTTCCCAAAGTGTGGGAGATGCAAGGATCAGCCAAGGAAGAGAGCATCTGCAGGAAGAAATAACCCCACACAAGGGAAAGGGCTCATTGCACTTGCTGGAGCGTGCAAGAGGTGGGAGAGGCAGAAGGTCACAAGTGCTGGGCCTCTGCTCTGCCAGCCATGTTCTGTCCCTGTCTCTTCTGGGCTAGAAGGAGCAAGAGTCACTGTATCTTGAATCCTTCAGAGCTCCCTGAGCACTAGGCCAGCCATACTACCTGCAGCAGGACTGTTGAGGACCACCTTCATGGATGGAAGGGAGCTTGTTGCCTGGTCCAGTCCCCAAACTGGCACCACAGCCACCTCCCTAGGAAGCTGCCCTGAGCAGTGATAGGGGAAGGAAGTTCAGCACTACTTGCTATTCAAAGGAAAAACCTGGCTTTTTCATGCCCCAGGATCTCCGTTTCCATGAGCCACCATGCTCCCTGGGAGGATGACCATACACAGCAGAGCCAGATTGGGCAGTCCAGGTCACGAGAAAGAGACCAGGCTGGGTCATGGAGCTCTTGGCATAGCTGCTCCTGCTCACAGCCTGTCCCAGTGATGTGCAAGGTTAGTGAGGGTGAGGAGTTCAGATATTTTTTGTGAGCTGGAAGACACCTCCTCATCCCCAGAAAGCAAGCCTAGAGATGCATGACCAGATGACTCTACAGAGGTTCAAGGCTTGATGTGCTCCTGGGGACAGATTGACCAACAGCTGTGGTGAAGAAATGCACAGGAAGGTAACCAACCCCAGGCATGCACTGGCCAGGGAGCAGAGAAGAACAAGCATACTGCAGCAAAGACCCAACACTCCTGACATTCCTGCTGCTCCTCACCAGCTACCACTGGCACATCACATACTGCATGAGGAGCACAGTTTGGGGCTGGACATGCTGGTGGAAAGGAGAAGCTGGGAGCCATCTCAAGGAGTCCATGGCAGTACCTCTGGTCCCAGCCAGCAGTTAGCACAAGACATCCAAAAGGGTTATTGTCAGTTTTAGGGGTTCAAGTGCAGAGTCCTAGGATCACTTCACTCAGAAGCGACTCAGCAAGACTCAGAAGAAAGCAAATTAATCTGTCATACTCCCGTTCCTCTCTCAACTGATGTTGGTATGAAGGAGGTGGTGCCAACAGCCACACTCCCGTCATCCCAGAAAAGGTGCTACTGCTACAGTTGGCTGTCCTGCCTGTACCCTGCAATGGTGATACTACCCCTGATTTCTCTATGCCAGCCCAACGCACCATCCCAGAGCATTTACTGACAAAGCTAGTTCAACTAAAGCAGTGTGGGCTAAGTGGGTTTTGCAGTCCATTACCAACTGTAATTACTAGGAAGGTTCAATTACACTCATGGAGCAGGAGGTGATGCACTTCCAAGGATGGGTTCCCAGTCATGGGCCACTGGACAACTTGCTGGCATGGCAAATGGCCACCCAGACTGGTACAAAACTGAGGAATAAAACTTGCTGGTGCAAAACTCCCTGCATGCAGAAGTTCCTCAGACTGCTGAGCTCCATTGGGCTCACCCACCTGCCCTTGCCATCAAAAGCTTTCCCTGGCTGCCACAGAGTCAGCCAGCTTCACCCTGCCAGTGTCTGCAGCATGGGCATGTCCCTTGGTGCTGGAGCTGGCAGGGGTTATAATGGCAAAAGCCATCACACATGCTTAGCTCTAGAAAGCCACAGGGCAAACACAGGTGATACTTCAACCAGAGCATAAGCAAAAGTACTTGGTCTGGCATAAGTTATCTTTTCCATACATGAAGGGGATGAGTGAACTCATTTGCACAAGGTCTGTAAGGAAAACTTTCCAGGACAGACAAAGCAGAAAGGAGGAGGGAGTTATGTACTCACACTAGAGACTTCTTTGGGCTAGACGAAGGGTTGGGGCCAGGTTCACGTGACTCACTGCACTTACTGAGGCATGCTGCTGGCCTGACACAACCCCTGCTCCAGCAGAAACAAAGCATGATGGGCTATCACTGGTACTAGGGTGAAACATAGGAGTTGCAAAAACAGCTATAAAAAAAATACCCCTTTGCAACATACCAACCAAAGATGCTACCTATGAGCTGCTGGTGAAGGAGAAACCCCTTCCACCCACCATATTGGGTGCTTTATGTGTAGCAGAAAATATCCACTTGTACCATCAGATGGACAGGATACCCAGGACAGCATACCTGTGCTTTCAGACACAGTTCAGTAACCAGGTTTCAAGGGCAAAATTACCAAGAAAGAAAACAGCTGCGAAAAGTAACCCCAACTTTTTCCAGTCCTATGTTTGCAGTGCATTTCTCGCCAAGTCTAGATCTGCCGGGCCAGGTCCCCACCCTTCCCTCCAGCACAACTCCTCCTTACAGCCTGGAAGCTATTTTTTCCCACCCTGCTATCTGGAAAAAAAAAAAAAAAGAAAAAGAAAAACAACAAAATTGGCATGAAAGCTTCTATCATCCTGAAAACATGCCAATTGCAAAGGCAATTCTGTGTTTCGGATGCCTGTTTCCTGGCAGATTTTAAGTCCTTTGCTCAACTACTAGGCCTGCAACAGCAGGCTGTCTAGTTTCAAACAGTCACATTTAACTGCTGCTAAATACCCAGGAGACCAACATTTTCAAACAGCAGGCTAAAAGCTAGACAAAATGGTGGTGTCAGCACATCTGAGGTAAAGAAAGTGTCAGTGTGCTGCATGGTGATGCTGTGCAGTGAGATGGAGGGCCACCTGCATGGGTAGAGCTACCAGGCAGTACTGAGTGGGGTTACCTGGCTCAACACTTCTACCTGGTCAGTCACTCCTTTGCTTCATGGGTAATGAAGCTTCAGCTCTGTTGGCTCCCAGAGGTTTGAAGGGAAACTCTGGTCATAACCACCACAGTTGGCAACTTAAAGGTGCTGGGAAGTCCATGCGCAGGCTGAGACATGGGGTGATGTCTCATCACCAGCAGTGGTGCCACCTTGGAAGAGTTACACAAATAACGGAACCCTTCACCCCAGTGATGCTTTTTGGAGCTTCAAAGTGCTCAGAGCTGGTTTTGCACACAGAAATCCCTTTTCCACGCCAGCCCCAAACTGCAGGGCCTCTTCCAAAAAATTGCAAGGGATGAGAAAAGGATGCATGCCTGTCAGGCTTTGATACAGTCTCCTGGCTGCCCATGGCTTGGATGGGAGTACTCTCTGCTGGGTTAAAAACCAGCTGGAGGGACGGGCCCTGAGTGGTGGTGAATGGAGTTAAAATCAGTTGGCGGCCAGTCACAAGTGGTGTCCCTCCAGGGCTCAGCACTGGGTCTGGTTCCCTTTAACATCTTTATCAATGATCTGGATGAGGGGATTGAGTGCACCATCAGTCAGTTTGCAGATGACACTAAAGTAGGTGGGAGTGTCGACCTGCTGGAGGGTAGAAAGGCTTTGCAGAGCAATCTGGACAGGCTGGATCGATGGGCCGAGGCCAATGGGATGAGGTTCAATAAGGCCAAGTGCCGGGTCCTGCACTTGGGTCACAACAACCCCATGCAGTGCTACAGGCTTGGGGAAGAGTGGCTGGAGAGCTGCCTGGCAGGAAAGGACCTGGGGGTGTTGGTCAGCTGTCAGCTGAACATGAGCCAGCAGTGTGCCCAGGTGGCCAAGAAGGCCAACAGCATCCTGGCCCATATCAGAAACAGCATGGTGAGCAGGACTCAGGAGGTGATTGTCCTCCTCTACTTGGCCCTGGCGAGGCCCCATCTCATGTACTGTGTCCAGTTTTGGGCCCCTTACCACAAAAAAGACATTGAGGTGCTGAAGCAGGTCTGGAGAAGGCCAACTGGTGAGGGGTGTGGAAAGTAAGCCTTATGAGAGACTAAGGGAGCTGGGGTTGTTCAGCCTAGAGAAGAGGAGGCTAAGGGGATACCTTATCACTCTCTACAACTACATGAAAGGAGGTTGTAGAGAGGCAGGGGTTGGCCTCCTCTCCCAAGTCACAGGCGACAGGACAAGAGGAAATGACCTCCAGTTGCACCAGGGGAGGTTCATACTGGATATCAGGAAATATTTTTACACATTATTAAGCATTGGAATGGGCTGTCCAGGGGACTGGCTGAGGCACCATCCCTGGAGGTATTCAAAAGATGGGTTGACACCACAGTGCTTAGTGACATGGTTTAGTGATGGTTGGGTTTATTTTTTATCAGTTAGGTTGATGGTTGGCCTAGATGATCTCAAAGGTCCTTTCCAACCTAGACTATTCTATGATTCTATTATTCTCTTAGATATAGAAGGTGGCTATGTCTTGGCACATGACCCACAGCAGCATCTACCCTAGTGCCTACCTATAACTAGCCTTTCTGCCAGCTGAGGATTTTCCCTAACAATTCGATTCAGTCATCACAGAATTACAGAATCATGGAGTTCTCAGAGTTGGAAGGGACCTCTAGAGATCTAGTCCAACTCCCCTGCTAAAGCAGGATTGCCTAGAGAACATCACTCAGGACTGCATCCAAACATTGCTTCAATTCAAAGTGACTTGGAACTGAAGAGCCTTTCAGGTTTTTTTTGTACCCTAGGGAGAAGTTACTAAGAAGAAACTGGTCTGGAACGGAGGTACATGGGACAATCCAACTAACTCTCCAGAGGCTTTAAACAGTCATCTCACTTTGTGCAAAATAGATGGTGCCCAAAAATATCATTTGTGTCAGGTGAAATCACCACTCCCACTGGATTTCTGCAAAGCAGTCATGATGCACTGCATGGATCTCCAAAGGAAGGGATATGATCCCACCTGTAGTGCACAACCCAGGATGTAATTTTACACATTTGGCTGTAGCATCTCTCCCGCTATCACACCTATTTGCAATGATGCAGAGCAACACATCAATTCTGCTGTAAGGAAAGCAGCGCACAGTGTTGCTACTGCATGATCGAGCCATACAAGGTCAGGGCTCTCCTCTTGTGTCATCTAAAAACCACAAGAAAGCTGCAAAGCTCTCACAAAGTACAGAAGACAAGCAATGGAAGTCCTCCTACGTGCCACGCAAATTGTCTTCTGCCCCTCCTGCCCTCCAGATACATTTCTCCATCTCCAAGTGCCCTGTTCACTAACAAGAGGAGCAACCTTCATCTTCCTTTGTACTTGGATGTCTCCACCTTTTTCATCTCTTGCATTCCCTCCATTTAAGTACAAGGATGGCACCCTACTCAGGAGACAGCTAGCTACAAGATGGAGTAAAGGGGCAAACAGTAAGCTTATGGAGAAAACCTTCATAAAACCTTAGCTTGGTTCATGTCTTAGTCACATCTTGGGCTGTTCTGAGCCACGAGCAGCAAACGCAGATGCGGGCCGTGGGCCTGAGGTTTTGTTAGTGCACAGTCCCATCCAAGGTCCAGCTCTCCAATGAGGTGCCCAGCCTGCATAACATGAGCAGTGGAAGCATGGCTGCACTTGGGACTGGCATTCAGACCTCAAAATCCAACATTGGCCTAAAAGAAACTCAGTTATCCACAGGCAAGAAGAGAGCAAGCAGGAACCAACCAGGAGGTAGAGAGCTATTTCAAGTTTTTTAACCCCACTACAGCTCTCTGCTCTCCAGAGCCCGGGTCCTGTAGGGCACGCCAATGAACAGTACAGCAGCATTCTCCTGCCAGCACTGACATAGCTGTCAGGGCAGAAGAGAGCCCTGCCAGCCCTCTGCCAGCCAGAGAGCAACAGGGTGAAGAATGGACATAGCCAGCATCTCTCTGTGCCCTCTGCCAGGAGGGCACTCCTGCCAGGTCTTGGGGCAGGAGAGGTGACGTGGTAACATTCCTCTAACAACAAGCAGCATCAGCTACAGCATTCTCATTGCCAGGGCTAAGAGGCCTAAGAAAATCTGCCTTTTTTCAACAGTGCCAGCCTAGAGGGAGAAATAGAAGCAGCATTACTAGTGACACAAAAGACATGAATGATCAAGATGCCTGCCACTCCCATCACAGCTCGTTTTAGGCACTAACATAGTCAGCTGCAGCTTCCATGTTCTGTCTGGGCATGAGAATTAATTAATTTCTTAAAGGTTGCAGATGCTCCTCAGAGTTGACCTGACAGAGGTAGGCTGCTTTTCCAAGGTTAAGAAGCATCAGAAAACTTTTTATAAGGTTCAAAACAGAGCACTGACATTTTGTCGTGTCAAATCAGGATAATCTCAAATAGGGAGCAGCCCTGCCTTCAGCTGTCCCCACAAAAATTCAATGGACTTTTGTGAAAATGGGTGTTTGGTAGAAGGTAAGGCCTCTCCCTGCTGCAGCGGTTCCCAAACCCAAACACGTAAATGACCAACTGAAATTCACAGCCTGCAGCCAGGACATGGTTTGGGATTCTTCCTATAGGGCAGGCCAAGCAGGGAACACAACACAGGCCAAAAGGTATAAGTACCACGCACAGAAAGCACACACTTCGAGGATAGGAGGCCAGTCTATGAGTTAGACATGATCTGCAATGATTGCACATGGCTTCTATTGCACGCTGCATCAGCAGTCTAGTGATTCACATGGAAAAAAATACATTCTTTTAAGTCATTTTTCCAGTGATGGGAATACGCTCAGATTTTAATTAGTATTTACCACAAGAGCCAGAAAAACTCAGTACTATGTGAAAGTGTATTTATTCCAAAGCTAAATTTCTCACATAAAACAATGTCTTTGAACAGCAGCATCGGTCTTTAAACACAGCCTTCTGGGCTCCTGGTCTTGGGGCCTTGAACCATCTCAACAGAGTAATAGGGAGTATCACTTCAGAGTTGTTAGAAAGGGGAGGGAAACCATACAAACCAGATATATTGCCACTGGCACAATTTACGAAATTGTGCATCTCACAACAGAAAAGGTGTCAG
This sequence comes from Nycticryphes semicollaris, assembly GCA_013400055.1. Taxonomy (NCBI): domain Eukaryota; kingdom Metazoa; phylum Chordata; class Aves; order Charadriiformes; family Rostratulidae; genus Nycticryphes; species Nycticryphes semicollaris. The sequence goes on from VXBJ01002447.1 coordinate 68,919, forward strand.
GACACTTCACAGGTAGCTTAATGTCTGCAGAAAGATCTCACAGAACACCCTGCTCTCTGTGCGTTGCTTGCCAAAGAGCAGCTGCCACTGTCAGGAGAGAACTGCATTATTTCTGCAGACAGAAAACAGGACTGTTGGATTTAATAATCTGCTGAACTTCTTCCAAGGATTGAAGCAGCTGAGAGGTCATGTTAGTGATGTGCTCCTTTGCAGCCTGGGGCCCTTGCACCAGCTCTAGTGTGCATGTTTGGCTCTACCTTACACCCTAGAGGGGTTTACCACCTTCTTCCTGCCTCAGCCTCTTGGAGAGATGCTCGCTGATGGTCATGAGGGGGTTGGCTCTATAACTGGGATTGGTGATGACCTCATGGAACCGAGCCACTTCTTCCTCCCTGAGGAAAGAAAAATAACACACAAATGCTAAGTGCCTCATGCAAAATGAACTGAGCAGATAAGAATAGAACTCATAAAGCAGACAAAATGATCCTGGGTGTAAAGCTCAGAAAGAAACAGTGCAAGAAATGAACCTGATTTACCAAAGGGCAAAGTTCAAATTGCTGCTAGCTTCCTAGAAGCCAGAGGCTTAATCTCATGCTACACAGATAGAAACAATCACATTAGTATCCAGCATCACTTGGAAATGGGTTTTTTTAGAGCTTTTTCCTAGTAATCAGGAACTGTGGGTATATGGTAAATCACTAAGAATGTAAACTACTTCAGAGTGCACTAGCAGAAAAGCAGATTCTGCTTTTGAGAGCTCATCTACTGATCCTTTTTATTGCTCAAAATAGAGCACTGGTGATCCTATGCACACTAGTTGAACACCATGGGAGTAGCATGACAATTACCTTTGCACACATGGTCGCAGCTTGTTGCTGTGGAAATGGTCTTGTCTTAAAAAGTAAGCAAGCAGGGAAGAACAGAGCAGGAGAAGTGTAAAAAAAGTGAGTTTGCGCATAAGTCACATCCATTGTGATCTCCCCATCTCACTCAGACAGAATGCTAGGATCCCTACAGCCCAGCCAGACACACTTCTCCACATTCTCAGTAGTTGCTGTGGATCAGCAGAGCGCTCTTCAGATTGCAGCTAGTTTCCTCCCTAGTAGGGACCTTCCATGAAGAACAGATGGAGGAGCCGAATCTGAAGCTTGCGTTGTAGCAGCTGAGACAATGGGGTGAGGTTTAAGGAACCTCCAGTACTAACAAACATCCTGGAAAATAAACTTCAAAGACCTTCCTCCAAAGCTTTTCTCTATCGAGAAGCACAGACTTCCCAGACCACTATGGTAGGACACATGCCACTACTCAGTGGATCTGTGCAGTTTTGTGCAGAGAAGAGGGGGGGCACACAGAGGATCAATGGCTTGCTGATACAGAAGATCATCTTGGAGTTGCCTTTTCAGATTTAAGTCTGTATACAGTCCCTCCTCTGGCAGTGTTCCTGAGTTCCAGCACAATGAGACACACTGGTGGCACTTGAGGCCATGACTTCTGCAGTGAACCAAGCTGGGACTCATCCAGACAGACAGAAATGAGCAAGAAAGATGTCGTAGCACCAACCCTGGCCAGTTTCAGACAGAGAATATTCATAGAGTGTGCTGGAGAGCAGTGCTGGGTTCTGTAGACTAACTGTTCTCCTCAGCCTCAGCTTGAAGCTGAACGGCTTAGAACTGACAGAAATCCTGAAAACAGGATCACAGAAAGCAAACACTGACAGATCACAGTGCCTAGCCTAAGGAGAGCTCTGCAGAGGGAAATTAAGTTCTTTGATGCCTGGTGAAAGTATAAAATATCCAATAGATTATATAGAGGAATAAAGAGATACCAGACCCTTAACCAAGTCCAGGAATTATTCAAAGCATTTACTGCTTCATTTTACAAGAAAAGGTTTGGCAGATACCAGTGGACAGGTGTCCTCATATGGTACATACGGCATGTAAGTCAGCATCCCAAAGGTGCTACAACAGAGCAGCTGTAGCTCCTGATGCTATGCAGAGTTCCAGGAGCTCCTCACCTACACAACCACAGGAGGTTTTCCTGAAGGGTATCAGCTAGATCTACATGGGCCTGGTGTCATAAGAGACTGAGCCACAGCTGGATAGCTGGATTCATCAAGCCAAGACACAGGACACACCACCTGGTTGAGAACCACATCATCTGTGCCACACAGAGGGACACAGTACAGACATACTCACTTGGTACAGCCAGAAATTACAACTGTGGCCAAGAGGAACAAGATGACAATTGCGGGGTTGTCCTGAAGCCCCACAGACCATACACAGGAGGCTCAAGCCATCAATCATTTCATTTTCAATGAGGCAATGAAAGCAAACGCTTAAAGGAGCAAGTGCAGATTCCTGTGCTCTCTTCACTTAGCTGTTATACAGGACAGAAACAGAAGCAGACTTGAATTGACATTCAAGTTAGAATTGAATGAGTCTGGTAGGGACTAAGACAGAAGGATATCCACAAACATCCTGCATTATGTAAAGGGAAAGATCAATGTTGCCACCTCTTTTAGGGCCTTCAGGTGTGCAAGACTGAAACACAGGAACTGACTGCCTAGAGAGATATTCAAAATCTCATTATTTCATCCTTGCAGATATTCAAAAGCCACGTGGACATGGTCTAACCAGCTCTAGGTGACCCTGCTTGAGTAGGGGGCATTGGCCAGCTGACCTCCAGAGGTCCCTTCCAGTCTCAACCATTCTGGAATGCTCAGCAGGGACTGGACACTGATAACTGTGTACTTACATAAGCTGGCATTTCTGAGCTTGTTTCATCAGACAGAAGTCTGCTGGTTCTGCCTTTGCTTCTACACGGCTGTGAAGAGAAGAAACAAAAGTGAGTGTTACAAACGAGTAGTAATTTATCAAGTGCTGTGGAGATGGAGAGTCCAGGGATTCTGCATCTGCTTTCCCAGAAAGCATAGGTAATTGTCCTGTATGGAAATTGTCCTGAAAGGCAATTATTCCCTTTAGCCAGTCACTGATGGAGATGAAAACCCCTTTCACCACACTCTGACAACAGTTCAGGAGTCAGGACTGAATGGGCAGGAGGTAAATGCACTAAAGAAAAATTGGATCACTTAATTCTAGAACTGGTCATGAGGTATCCATGCCCAGATAACTTTCTGCTTACTACTAACCTCCAGGTCAAACCGATACTGTTGCTTAGAGAAAAGATCCCATCAAACTTCCCCTCACCACCAGGCACACATCACCTCTGCATATCACATGTTTGTTGCTAACGCAACGCTGGTGAGCTCCAGCATTGGCAGACATCAGATACAGACAGTGCTAAGGTTACTCAGCAAGAAGAGGAACTGCTAACCCTACTCTGAGTCCTGTGGTGGGACCACTGTGGTACAAGGTGTCACTTGTATTTTAAGACAAAGAATCATAGAATTGTCTAGGCTGGAATGGACCCCAAAGATCATCTAGTCCAACCATCAACCTAACTGACAAAAACCATCGCTAAACCAATGGTAATATTCCTTTCTCCTGTGAACACATATCCTTGCCAAAGGCAGTTTTTGCAGCTGCTGTTTAAGTCAGCTCAAACAGATTAGCTAAAGAGAAAGCGTAAGAACAGAGCTTCACCTTTGGCCATCAAACATAGATTTTGAGAACCCATGAAGTCACAAGAAGATGGACTCATGGAAATGCAAGATGGTGCACTGTGTATAGCCGAGGTAGTGGCAAGCACAGATCTGCACCCATTTCTTATTCCTGGTCAAAATCCAAGGAGATCAGAGGTGTACTTCAATCCTGTACAAGATGCTGGAAGCACATGGTGCCAAATCCCAAGCAGCAGCAGAGATTTACCAAAAAGCCAAGTGCTAAGCAAAAGCAAGGGACACACCAGAAAAGCAGTGACTGCTTTTGGGATTTGAAGTGCACAAGGGGAGTTGCTGGTAGAACTGGACATTAAGGAAATGGGAAGAAACTTCTGTTCTGCAGGATTGCACAGATACAGAGGTAAACAGAAGAAGCAAATGTAGAACAGGGTTTGCCTCCACAGAGCAGCTCCCCTCTGATTCACCCTAGGGTTGAGCCACAATCCACAGCCCAAGGTGGGGAAGACAGTCTGCCTCCCACCCTTCTGTTGGGGAAGGCTCAAGGAGGAATCTTCCCTTACTGGTGGATGCTGGGGGCCAGAGCCTCACCCACCTGATCTGCCACAGAGCCCTTCAGCATTCTCAAGGTTAGGAAACATGACAGTCTCTCACCTTCCCTTCGAGACAGCAGGATATGTTCTCACTGGCAGTGTTACAGTGACCTCCGTTTCCTATTTCATTCTCTGATCTGCTGTCCTCCTTTCTTTTATTCTGCATTCTTCCTTTTTTTCATCCTCTCTTCCCCCACATTCTTTCAACCCATTCACTTTCCCTCTCCGCTCAATCAGCTCCTGCTCCTTTTCCTCATCTCTCCCGCTCCCCATTCTGGCCTACTATATTTTTCCACAAGGGGGATCCTGGAGGACCCAAGCTGCTGAGGGCTGCGCTCATCACTGCCCTGATTGTATCTGATTTACCCTCCGTCCAGCACAGTGTGCCCTAGCATCAAAGCTTCCTGCCAACCCAGACAAACCCAAACAGAGTGGATGTATGTCAGCCAGCCTCTACAGCACAGAGACTGTGCAGGAAACAGCAGCCAGGCAGATCAATGACTGTGCACTCCTGTACCCTTCAGTCCCTCTCGAGGTCACCCCAGCACTGCCGGCATTACACAACAGTAATCAGGAAGAACAGACAAACAGCTACAGGAGTTTGAGTAGATCCCATCACACTGCTGTGTCCACTGGTACCACAAGACACAGAAAGAGAAGGAAGCATCTCTGCCCTCTTCATGTTCATTAACTGCTGGGCACAGGAACAATTTCTTCTCCCAGTTTGCCTGGATTGCTCACAGAATCTCAGAGAAATCACTGAAATAAATCCCTTCTCAAGTTGTATGGCAACTCACAGTCACCAGAGCAGAGACTTGCCAAGTGTGTCACCAAGTCACCATGGCAGTACCTTCCAATATGAGTAGCTCTGCAGAGGGTGACAACACACATCCTGGACCATACCAGACCACGTGCCCCAAAGGCTGTGCCTTGAGTCAGATTCCTCTGCCAGCACAGCATAAGGGAGTGAGGCTTCTTCAGGCTGTGCAAGCCCACTTCGGCTTTCAGCCACCTCAGTATTTTAGAGGGCTTGGTGTTTCTGAAGGCTCTTCAGTTCCACTCAACAGTTCTGCTCCACTGGTCTGGCAGGTTTGAAAGGCTGCTGCCTGCTCACTTGGACCATGTTAGTAGCCCTGTTTCATTAACACTTCATTGCCTTCATTCATTATAAAACAGAATTAAAACCTCACTCTAATGCTTTCTTACCCAGAAGGAGATCAAATTCCTGGAGAATCTAATCTTTTATTAATAATGCTGACAAATCACCAGAGTATTACCCTTCATTTATGTAATGATTCAAATCCTATAAAAGCCTCCTCTGACTATTTCAAACACATACGCACACACATCCTCATGCAATACAGGAAGCTATGAGAAAACAAGGGGAAGAAGAGCAGTGTAGCTCCTCCATGCCAGAACCAAGGGGGACTGCTTTTTGGTTACCATGTCCCAGGTAATCTGGGTAACATCAGTCAATGCCAAGTTGCCACCTCTGCTGTACTGACAGCAGATGGTGCTGTCCAGTCCCAAAGTTCTCAGCAAGGGATGGGCTTCTCTACCCTGCTGTGCTACAGGCCTACTGGGCTTTCTAGACACGAGAGCCTTGCAGTCAAAGTGAAAACAAAGCCCCAGTATGAGCTTAGGCTTCAAGGAGAGAAGGGCTGCCACTCTCCCACACAAGGTCTGGGTTTGGAGAGAGGGAGCTGACAGTGCTTCTCTGAGGATGTCAGGCTGGAGATTCATACAAGAACACTGAAACCTTCCATGTGTGCCACATATCCTCTGCTGTGAAATGTACAACAGAACAGAAGAGTGACTGTCATGAGCCAGCTGGAAGGACTGTTTTGGCCAGTACTCTGGCCAAAGCAGCCTACAGCAGATGGTCAGATATAGGAAAGACCCAGGCAAGTGTATAGCCACATCCTCTCCAGTATTTGCAGCTCAGACATCTTGTACCAGATGCAGTTTATATACATGCAGTAACCCTCCATGGAAGCCCTCATTGGATTTGTCACCTGAACCCACAGGCTTCCCTCAGCCACAACATTCTGCAGCAAGGTGCTGTGCAGAGCACTGAGCCTCCTGCTTGCACTGAAATGGCTATTCACTAGCTAAGTTTTATGTCCTTTATTTCTCATACTCGGAAAGAAGATTAACTACTTCCTAACCACCCTTATATTTGATAGACTATTACATTCTCAAGCCTCTTTTCCTCTATCTCCTGTCCAGGCTGAGTACTCCCCAGCTCATTTAGTCACCCCTTGCATAGAAGCTGTGCCAGATCCTCCACCGTCATCCATGTCAGCCATCTGTGAGCCTTTTCCAGTTCTCCTTAAGCTTATTCAGAATTTCAAATACACGACAACATGTATTTGTACTAGATTATGCAACCACCCAGGAAAGCAATCCCTAATGGAATGACCCTACCTGTTCTCCCTCCCCTATATGTACTTTCTGCAAGCCACTCTTCTGGATAGTAGGGGCTCAGCCATCAAGGGGGCTGGGGGAAAATGATGAGGGGAAATGACTCCTGAAAGCAACGTAGAGCCAGATGCTACATGTTGTTGTGGCACATCATCACAGAAAGAGGTCAAAGCCTCCTATTCAGGCTGAGACCAAGCCCTGGCCCAGAACTCCATCCTCAGTGCTCTGCAAGACCTGATACTCTGCGTGTACTTTTGCTGTTCATTCCCACTGAAAGAGAGGGCAGGGTGATTGAATGGCTGCATAAAGAAAAAAAAAAAAAAAAGAAAACACTATTCAAAGTATTAGAAGACAAGGAAGGAAATAGTTTCCCATGCTTAGATGCAAGGTTCACAGCTGCTGCTTTTCTGAGGAGTGGCTTTCCAGAAGCACAGAGAGCTGCCAACTCAGCCATTCTCTGTAAGTGAATATCCCACCTGGGTCAGAGTTTATCTCTGGGGCATCCAGCAAGTCACAAGAGGGTTGATGGTATCTCCAGCCTTGATCTACAACCAAAGAAGAGGGTGCTTTGCCAGACAGCCTTCTTCTTGGCTGTTCTCTAATCCAAATGCTTTTTTATTACTGTCAAAACAAGTTTCTAGTTCCAACCCCTACTGAGCAACTGGCGAGGAGGGACAAGTGTTTGTGCAGCATGCAGAGCACCTCTGTTCTGCACTGGGGGATGGGGATGCAAAAGCAGCTGCAACACTGACTGGATCAGGCAGTGTACTGCATTAAAAAGGAGCAAACGTAAGAGCAACCAGAACACACCCTATGGCTGACTGGGATAGTTGACATGTGAGTGTCAGAGGATCAGAAATAGCACTTCGCTTGCAGTACAATAAAGGTAATGGAAACACCATCTTTCTGTTCTTCTCCAAAAGCACATTGCAAGCCAATGGGGTGAACAAAGAGCCCAGCCAGCACATGAAGCGCCCCCCCAAGGGCTTGAACAACCTCAGGAGAACGCCTGAAGGTCTGGAAGGACAGAAAGGCAAGCTGCAACGTGTCTAGTCCGGATTCTCAGGTGTGCTCAGCAGCATTACACTCTGGACACTTGAGTATCATTCCTACAACTCCCAGGACAACTGGTTGCTCCCAGCCTGCCTCATGCCAAGCCTCATCTGAGCAATACAGTTGCCCTCTTAGCTGTTGATTCAGAAGATGTATCTTAGTCTTTGTTCTTGTGGTGAATAAAGCATGGAATAAGGTGAAATGGGAGTTGAGAATAAAGCACCACTGGCACCAAGCTTGCATTGTCTGTAGCTACAAGCTAAGCTGAAGGGTACTTCACCCTGCAAAAAGACAGCCCATCCCTAAATTACACATACCTCTTGGGTAGCTTCCTGTCCCTGCCACCTGTGGTCAGGTTGGAGAGCTCAGGTAGGGCTTCCATCAATGGCTGCATGTCTCCCACCACAGGTGTTGCTTTCCGCTTTGCTTCAGCTTTTTGCTTCTGCTTGGCTAGCTTCACAATTTCTATTTCTGAATCAGAAACACAGCATTACTGGAGGAAGGGGAAGTGTTTGCAAATCCTCTGACTCATTTTGTCTGAATTGTTTCTATCCCTTCCTTGTTCATTGCTCGCACCAACATAGCACAGGAGTCCTGGGTGTAAAAAAAAAAACATGCTGACCTTGCATGGAATCAAGACAGAGAAACAAAAGGGGAAGAAACAAACTAAATACAGTCAGCTCCACATATGGCATTGAACAGTCACAGTCCCATCTCTGCTTTGCTGTTGGGACAAAACAATGGCCTCCTAGCACAGACACAAAAGATGGACTTAATTTCAGTTGTTTAGTTAGTTTGGAACAAGTCAAGGTCTCACCTTCATGACTCATGGTGGAGCCCAAACAGTCAGATGTCAGATAAACCATGTCTTTAGAAAAGCATGTCACCAAAAGGCACACACAGAGGCAGCGGGCTACTCCTCCAGACCTTGCTTAAGAGTCTCCCTGCAGCAGCTCTGAGCAAGGCTGGGCATATAAGGCTCTACAACTGTTATAGCTGACTTTCTTCTAGGCCATGGAAAGCGAGCATAGAAAGCTTTAGGCTTCTGCCTTAGTCCTTGAAGCTCCCTGGTATAGAAAGAGGTGCTGAAGCTGCCCAAGCCTTACAGACCCAGCAGCCTCCAGGGCAAACCCCAGCAGAACATATTCTTCTCCAGGACAGCCCAAAAAAGGCCAGCATTGCTACAAGCCTCTAGCTGAGTTTCAAGATGCCCCAATCTGTCCCAGGAGTCCCTTGACAATGCCACCAGAAACAGCTAGAGCTCAGGGGGATCCATGGACAATGAGCATATCGCAAGGACAAGCCTCAGAGCTGAGCCAGAAACTCCTTGTTTGGACATGACGGAGCACAGTGCCAGCAGCCATGGGACAAAGCTGGTGACAAAAAGAGTACCAAGAGCTTCCAACGCAGCATTGGCCACAAAAGGAGGATTAAATCAGCACAAGTGTTTTTGGTGGGAACACCAAAGCAATCAGTCCCACTTACAAACTACAAGCAAGATGCCCCCTGCAATTCTGGGTCTAATCAGCAGAACTCAAATTCACTGTCTAGCCACTGGCTCCTTTAGTATCTTCGTTTTGTTTGCTCCCCAACTCAGCTGAGTCGAAGAGCAATAAATTTCATGAATTGCAGTTTTGCAGTACATGGATATTTGTGAGAAATCTGGATTGTAAATGCTTCTCCTCATAGCAATCCCTGCCAAGAACACAGATTTCTGTTCTGTGTCACTTCTTTTTTTGGTCTGGCTTTATGAAGCTGACTACTTTAGTGCTTTCATAAACAGTATGTGCTCAAAATTTTCAGGCACCTGATTCTGCGCAAACACCCCAAATTCTTTTCCTATGAAGTCTTGTTCATCTGAGGAGCCATATGATACATGTATTTTTAAATGTGCATACTTATAATGTCTGAAGCATTGTGTAAATTTTTTCCCTCTCTAGTATCTCATGAGATAATTCCTTGGACTGGAAGAAATCTCCAAGTTTTGCATTTGCACTACTGGGCTGAATGTTATTTCCCAGGGTCTTGGCATCAAGTGTCACAAAAGCAGCCCTGGGACAAGAAAAAACAACAAACTCTTGAGAAGATTTATGAAACAGAGAAATAATCATAAGGACTTCGGCAGTCCAAGATGGGTTCTCTTTTAGGGGCCAGGGGGGCAGGCAGAGACTGCAAAACTCACAAAGAATTGGCCGTTCCTTGCACCAGATAAAAATCAGTGTGTTTCAGTTGACTGCAGCTCTCTAAGGTCACAATGTTACAATGCCAAGTTTCATTTAAAAATTGCCATCTCTGGAAATAGCTGTTCATTTTGCTCTATCAGCTGATAATAATATCAGTTTCTTTATTCATGTTTATATGGTGTCTTTCCAGCTATTCCACTTTCCCCAATAACAAGCTGCACACCTAATACTAACATTTGCTGACCTTTCTTATAGAAGAAATTCCCAGGTACTTGCTACCCTTAGCAAAGCATTTGCTAGGGAATGCTGGTATTTGCCAAGTGGCCACAAAGTTAGGGATGGAGTCAAGAGAGCCAGTACTTCTGTAACTGCAAAGCACTTATATATATAATATCTTCTAAGACAGATAATTTGGCCTGAAGCTTTCTATCTTGGTGTTGTCCCCAAAGCAAAGCCTCTGCATTTCATTTGTATTCTCTCAGTTTAGTAACTTCAGAGCCAAGAGAGGAGAAAAGCGACCACAGCAGGGCCAAAATGCCATACGTGATCTTGGAAAAGACTGACCCTACAAGGGCACATATGCAGGAGGGCAGGATTTAGACAGTGTAGTGGTCTTGCTCTCAGGCTTTTCCGAAGTGGCTGTCCTTGATTATCGGAGCAGTGCTGTCACTCAAATGCAGGAGCATGCCCTCTGTTTCTTGCGGAAGACACAAGTTCCATATACCCCTTTTCTGTGAATTTTGTCATAAAATGCTGCTGAGGACATTGTTTCCTCCACAACACTTGGTAGTAGACATGGTATCAGGGGAGAGGAAGCTCAGTTGTGCTTCAGCAGTCTCCTCCTCCGTTCCCACAATGGTATAAGACAAGGAGAAACCTTTAGGAGCACCAAAATTGCAGCCAGCAGTTGAGATATTAGCACCAGCACAACTGTCTATGCTTTGTGGCCAACAGGGACACCAAGGGTTCCAGATGTCAAAGAAACTTGAAAGATGTTTCTTGCTGATAGGGAGGAGGTTTCCTCCAGAATCATGGTGTCAAATTATCATCTTTTTATGTAAGAGGAGCTAGAGACACCTTCATAAAATAATAGAATCATAGAATGGTTAGAGTTGGAAGGGACCTTAAAGATCATCAAGTTCCAACCCCCCTGCCATTCTCCCACTAGAACAGGTTAATCAAAGCCCCATCCATCCTGGCCTTAAACACTTCCAGGGATGGAGCATCCACAAATTCCCTGGTTGATGGACTTGAGCTCAGGAGCAGAGAGCATATGGTGCAGCAGAAAGCCTCAAACACAGTCTGTCAGCAGCTCTGTTGGGCAGGAGGGTGTTAACGGAAAAGCCTGTCCCAAGAATAGCTCCAGGTGGTAAGAGGAATCCCTGTGCTACACCAGGTAGCACAGGATTGTCTCTTATTGTGCTGAGACACAGCACATTTTTGCTGAAGCAAAAATACAGACACTTCTTAGAGGAAACAGAAACTTTTCTGCTACATGCTGGTTTTGTTTAGCTCGTATTTCACAGCCTCAAGAAAGGCCAGATTATATGGTAAGTGAATTCACACGTGGGAAAGAGCAGTAAGAATGTGGGAAAGAGCAGTAAGATAACCATAGGCGTCTAGAGACCACCCTTGCTGAAGGGCAGGAAGGAGTGCCCACTGCAGACCTTCACCACAGAGGCTCGGGACTACCTGGCTGCTCCAGACTGACCCCACAGCTCCTCAGGGAGCTCATATAGAGCTAGCCATATCTGTACAAGAGCTTTAAAAGATAGATAATCACGCTAAACCTACACAAGCACAGTGTCCTATCTGGCTAACTAGTTTTTATGTCGTCACTTACATTACATGTGGAGGAAGATCAAAAGTACGTTTGGGACAATGACTCAATCTTGGTTCTTAACACTGAGAAACAGTATCTTGGACTTTTGCCCCATGTGCTGGGGAGCAGATGTGAAGATTTCTGAGAAGCTTTCAGCCTCTCCCAGCGCTGACCAACACTCCCATGTACAAAGAGGTCCAACAGAGCCACATTTTGTGATGCCCACAAGTACCAGTATGCCTCAGAGGTATACTTACGCCGTAGCCATCTTTCTTTCCTCAGCTTCATTTTTTCTTTTTTGGAAAGAACCATGTTTTCTTCTGAACCTAAAGGAGAAGACAGACATTAGATGGAGCCTGTCTCCTGCACACAGATTCATTGCTGGACACTTGCCAAAGATATCAGAGTCTGTAATCTTATTTTAACACTTGATGCTTTTGAACTTGCTGGCAGGTTGGACAGGCCAGGAGCTACACAACACCTCAGCTTTTAGCCAAACAAATCAAACTCAGCTCTCTATTGGTTCAGAAATAAGAAATGGACAAGTAGATCAGATACTTAGCACCATAGGCCCTGTTTTCACAGGCCAGGTAGCTCTTTGAGAAAAGTGTTTTGAGAAACCCTTGCCCTGTGTGAGAGACGGAATTTTCTTTTGAAGCCTAACCACAAGTGATGGGAGTACCTACAGGTTCCAAAACTGGGAGCAAAAAGCAAGTTTTAATTTAAAAAAATAATTTAAAAATATTGCAGGCTGATAAAGCTAAGGAGGAAAACAAGGGCTGCAGACATGTGAGAGGGGAGGAAGAATGGCAACCTGACATGTTTATCAGTGTCTGCCTGCCCACGACAAGCAGGGGAAGTACTACAAAGGGTCTGAACTGCCCAGATCCATGGCAGCCCTAAGGAGCAGTTGATTATTAACAGCTTGTAAAAATGGCTAGTACCTACTATATACCAAATTTGGTATTTGGAACCAGCTGTTGATTACTTATATTCAATAACAAGTAAAATGTCACAAATATTTTTACTGCAGATCCCTTGCAGACACTACAAATTTTTATCTTCTCTCAAATGTTTAAAAAAAATTGACTTTAGTTGACTTTTCTCCTGAAATGTTCTGGGAATCCTGCTACAATAGCACCAGTGAAGTAACAAGCTGCTCAAAGACCACTTCCCTCACTTCAGGTTACTCTTGAACCTGGAAAAGAAAAAATACCAATTTTCTCTCTAAAAGAACAATTATTTAAATGCAACTCTAAAAACAACTCACTGACAACTTCTCTGAAGTTGAAAATCTTTCAGGATAATTAAACAAAAGTAGTATCATAATTTAGTAATTTTAATGCCTTAAGGTGAGAACAAGACTGCTGGGGCTGGGGTGACTTTTTCATGAAGCCATCAACCACCACCATGTTTTGAGTTTCTAGAGGAGATGGAGACGAAGCTGTAGCTTTTATTGCCTTGTGTTACTGTGTTAAAATATGTTACTGCAGTCAAAGCACCCAAGAAGCAAGAAATAGAACCATGTCTAGAAGCTGTCACTTATTTACAAAGTTCAAAGATTCCTTGAAGGGTTTGTGACTGATGATATGCGGTATGTGACTGATAATGCTATCCATTTTTTTTTCATCTCCCATCTCCTCCATAAAGCACTGATGCATGAACACCCTGCTAGGCTCTGGTCAGCAGGACAGCCCCACTGACACACAGGGCCAGGCAGTAATAGAGACAAACACCTAATCATATTAAGGGCAAATTTACTCAAACAGTTTGCTGTGGTACCAAAGTGGTTGCTAAAACAATTGATTGTATGTTCCAGTAACCAACACCCAGCCACCTCCACCCCCAATCACCCCATATTTCTGTGGTTTCAGGGGAAAAAAAAAGGATGAATCATGAGGCCAAATTGTATCCCAAAGACCTCTGAAGGGCTGCTTGCACAAGACACCACCACCCTGCTGTTCTGGCTGCTAAAGCCTGCTGCGATTTCAGTGGCAGCAGTGCTGGGGAGATTTGCTCCCTTGTCTGAAAACACACTCATTACTTCATTGGGAAAACAGCACCCTGTGGGATTTGCTAATGAAAATATAAAAAATTTCAGCCAGCTGGCCAATTCTAGTAAGAACATCGATCCAGTTTAGCTTTTTTTTAATTTCCAAAAAAAAAGCAGTAGAATATTTAAGGAAATACAAAAGCTGTTTTGTTGGCACAAGTCCAGCCTCAGTGGAGGCTGGGGACAGTGGCTGGCACCCAGGCCAACAGATGCAGATCATCAGAGGGGTGCAAGGAGGGGAGCTGAATCCTTCCTCCACCTGCCATGAGCAGCTGGCAAAGAAGTAGGTTTCTGCCCTTTCTCACTGCCTGCTCCCCTGGCACCTCCCTCCGGAGGCTGTTTTCCTGCTGGAAGGTGCCAAGTTGTGTTTGGCAACTTGCAGTCATGATGCTGAATGCCAAAAACACTGGAAAACACTGGAGAACAGTGGAGACAGAAATTAGCACACATTGTCCCCAAGGTACTCTTATTTTCATTTAGCTTGCCAGCACCTCTGAGTTCTAGGGAACCACATTACTTCAGGGACTTGGCCATAAGCAGAAATATCAAGTATTTGATATATACCCTCTGTGCAATTCTTCAGCACTGGGCATCTGCCCCTCCCCTTCCTCCCCATGCAAAACTGTAGTGAAGCACAAAGTCTCCCTTTTGGTATGACCTATTAAGAAACAGCATATAGCATTAAGTATTATTACCAGAACTCCATTGATACATAACAGTAAAGCTGTTGCTGCTCGAAATATAATATTTTGGCAAAACAGGGTACTCTATAAATTTAAGTTAAGCAACAACAGATGTGTTAATTTTAGCTTCAGTTTTGTAACAGCAGTAAAAATGAGCATATGCTTATAGCTGTGGGATGAGTTCACTAAAGAAATTCAAAGAATATATCCAAAAGCAGAAGATTGGGTGTGGGTTTTGGCAGTTTCTTTATGGTTTGGTTTTTTGTGGGTTTTTTTTTTTTTTTCATTATATAGTGTCATTTATAAATTGTCTAATACCCTTTTACACTGAAAGGGGCTGGGAAATGGTAAACCACAGTCTCCTGGAGCAAATGCAGCAGTGTTGTGTCCTGACAGATGACAATTCAGAACCACTGAAGGTATTCTTTTTCCTCGGGGAAGAAAGTTGAGGGACAATACAGGCCAGGCAGAAACTCAGCCAAGATGTCCTGCAGCAGAGATGGTGCTCCATGGGAGCCAGCCTTGCAGCCTGCTGCCCCCATCTCACCCAACTGCTCAGCTCCCAACCAGGTGACCCCCAGCTTCACTTCTCCTCCAGAAAGTACTGACACAGAAGTGTCTGTGAAGCCTTTGTCACTAGTGAGACCGAAGCTTGAAGGTAGCAAGGAGAGAAGCAGGGGGTTGATATACAAGCTCTTTGCCCCCTTACTCTTAGAGAGTTCCCAGAGAGACAGCTTGGTAGCCCGTATGCGATGCACAGAGACCATGGCAGGGAGTGTTTGGGTTTTACCCAGTTCAAGCCCTGCCGCCACTCTAAGGAGGCTCAGGAACCAGCACTGGAAGAGAAGATGACAGCCCCTGCTGGAACAGGACAGGTTTCACCATGGATACAGCGTTTGCTTTTCTTCTTCCAAAACAAGCTACATTATTTTTGTTCACCCTTCATCATCACACCAGCACACAGGCTTTCCTCCTGCCCCTAATGAGGCAGACATTCTATTTAAAGTGGGATCTGCATTTTCAGCCCTTCCAGATCCCCCAGTTATTCAAAGCAGAGCCTACTTCCAAGCCCAGCTTCACATCCAAGACCAAAAAGAGCTGTGCGACTCATGTCCTCGTGACAAGGCCATGTCTCTGTTAGGCCTAGTAAATATCCTCAGGTTCTGACCAGCAAGGGCACAAAACCTCCCCAGGTGGAAGAGTTGAGACTCATCTCTAGTTAGCCACCGAAGTGCACAAGTGATATACTGTCTGGAGCTGGAGCAGTTCCCCTCAGGAGCTGACTGAGAAGTCACAATCTGCACAGTGGTCTGCAAAAGGGAACTCTGGAGACAAAGTCTGTTCTTCCAAATGGTATCTTAAGTGCTGCAGACATGCTTAGCCCCTGCCAAAAGGTAAAAGTGCCTCCTCCTCCTCCTCTGCCTGAGGCATTTTTCCCTCTTCAGAAGTCCTTGGTCTTCCTACCTGCACCCTCTCAGTAGCCCTCCACAGCACAGAGGTTGACATTTTAAGGGTCAGTCTCAGATTGGCAGGCACACAGAGGATGCTCAAGGCGGCCCACTGCATCACTGTCCTTAAAGCCACATTTGCAGCTGTGAAGTTATTTTCATAACCAAGCAGGAAAGAGGTACCATGTCTCAGGGAACCTAGATTTCTGAACCAAGCATGCCACAAGGACTACAAAATGCCTTGTTTCAGTCAGGTGCCAGCCCATTGCCTGTTTATGGCGCAGAGAGATCCCAGAAACCACCATAAGGCTCCCGATAGAGAAGCTATGCCTGCTACAAAGAGCTCACCTCACCTGCCAGATCACAGACAGACATTTTGTTCCACCAGATCACCTGGGACAAGTAATTTTTTGCTCCTGGAAAAACACCAGCTTATTTCATGAGTTATCCTCCCTGTAAAACACGTACAGGATACAAACATGGTGGGGTCAGAGGGAGAAATACCCCACCACATATTCTGTAGCCTGCAGCCTTCTTAGGGGAGAACCATCCACAAAAGTAGCACTGGGGGACAGCAGGATAACCATGTGGCCTCTGCTTTATTTTGTTCATGAATTTCCATTAGTGCCTTTTCTGTATTACCTCCACCCTGCTGCAAATACCCTGGAGACCAGTAAATTAGGTCAGACTCACCATTAATCCAGGGCACAGAAATTCTTTTCATCACATGTATTTTGCTGGTTTTGGAAAGTTTCTCCTAAAAGAAACCATATATTGACTGTTACCATTTTCTGCTCAGTCATTGGGTAGGCAATGAGACTGAGGAAGGAGAATGAAATACAGGACACCATGCAGACAATGGCACTGTCTTGTACCAGACAGCCCACGCTGTTTCTCCTCTTCCTGACCAGGAAAGCATTATGAGATGCCACCAGGATCCACGGGAAACAAAGCAGCTTTAGTACCATTTGCTGGCACATACAATAAATGGAGGACTTGCCTGCAGCAGGCAAAGTAAACATAATGCACTCATCTTTCAGAAATTCTGGCTTTAAGCAAACCCAAGGGGATGAATGGCAACCATTTGACATCTACTAGAGCTCTTGGAACTACATGCAGAAGGTACCCTTTTAAAACATTTTTTTGTTTAGACTAATTTGTCCTTATTACTTTGCAGATGCAGGTTTCCCTGAATAAAACACGTGCTACCACTCAGGATCCTTTTTTTCCTGCTGCTTACATGTTTGTCTTTCCTTTCTCTGTGAGTCTTAGGTGACTAGAACGAGCAACAGCCAAACCAGTGTCTGCATGCAGCAGACTTGGAAGTACCCTCTTGCTGTTCTTCCACTGAGCACTGAATGAGACAGCTCCTCACCTCTTTCTCAAACGCTTCCTGGTCACACAAAAACATCATTTGACAAAAACTGCAGCTACTGAGGATGTTGCTGCACGAGTGCAGGAGTTCCACATGATTTGCTAGAAAAGGTCTCCCCAGTTCTGTGTCCTCCTCAACAATGAGACAGGCCTGGAGTCAAGACATCTTTGTGAGAAAAGATGCTGGATTACTTTTTACTTATTTCCTTCATGTTTTATCTGCACCCAGAAAAAGCAAAGAAACAGTTCTCAGTATTCCCTGAGCTGTAATACTTGGAAAACATATACCATATGAGGGACTTTGCAGGACCAGGCATGATTTCATTCAAGAAACACAGTTTTCCAGCTTTGAGAGAATGAGATTGCTTTGAAGAAAAGACACTTCAATCCCCCACTGCCCCTTTTCATGTCCATGAATTGTTGCATACACCTGCAACAAGTGTGTGTACATCTCTTCCAACAAAAAAAGCAAGAAGTTCTCCAAAAGTATCCTGAAGTTCCACAGTGCAAAGAAGATATTATTTGTCAAGGAATGGCACGTCCAGAAAAGCTGACTTTTTTGTTCTTTCGACTTCATTGCCCCAGCCACCTTAGAGAGGAGAACCAACCAGGCTTTCTTTCCTGTCATTCCCCACGTAGAAACTGAAGAGTCAAGTCTCCAAGAAGTGAAAGACAGTGGAGCTGAGGCCAAATGCTGCTTCAGGCAGCACCAGGGGAGCCTGGACTGCAATGCCATCATGCATTTCCCTCCCTCACCTAAGGAAAAAAAAGTCTAATCTGCTCAAAGTATTCCTTAAGAAACATTAAGAGGTGCATCTCTGCCAGCTCTCAGGTTAGAAAGCTGGTGAGCTTGTACATTAGCATTAAGCATTACTGTACAGATAAAGCAGCTTCCTCTGTTGTAATTAAAATATAGGGGACAACAGTGCTATGTGAACCCCTCAAGACCTGACTCTCGGGGCTAAGGCTCCCCTAGCAGCACAGGCAGCCCTCACTTCCCAAAGGCGTCAGACTTCATGAAGTTGCAGACCCCAGTTCTAGCAAAAGTTTTACAAGTAAGCAGCGTGTAACCTCCCTTCGGAGTACACCCACTATACCTGCATCCCTCCTCCTGCTGGGAACAAGACCTGGTCCAGCAGGATTTGCAGGGTCTCTGTTCCACTGCCAATTCCTTCCCCTGTCCTTGGAAATCTGCTCTTCCTCCTCTTCCTTTCATCCAGCACTTACACTATTTCTGGGAAGTAGCACATAAGCTAGGGATATGAAGCACTCCACAGTAACCCATGCATTCACAGCCTGGGTCAGTCATGGTGTAAGGTTGGACTGAAAGCAGCCTCATTAACATCCTCTTCTCAGCTCTGCCACAGACACTTCTGACCTATTTCTTTCTCAAGTTTTGAACAATTTGACTTTTCTTCCAATGCAACAGGAAGGTAAAAGTAAGTTCCCCTCAGCAAGAAACCGGCACGTGCTCTCTGCAGAGATGGTTTCCAAAAAAATCCCTTGAGATCTGAGAGTTCAGACCCTCAGCTCTTACTAGAATGCAGTCTCAAATGTCATACTTAAAAGTCAAGCAAACCCAAAATTAAATAGCCACATCACTTTCCAGATTGTGTGTTGGGGGTGCTTTCCCTGTGCAAGCATGACTGACACATGTAGTCATACCTTCAATAGCTACAGGAAGCAGTGAAGAACGCCCTGAGCATCACATAACATGTAAAAGGGCTACGTACAAGAGAGATAAATCCCGTTTAGAAGCACTGATCTTGGGAAAGGCTTACAGCAAGGGCAGAAGGCACACTGCTACAAGATACTTGGATCCATTCAGCTAGATGTGGAGTTGTAACACTGTTACAAGATGCTTCTGCAACTAGTTAGGAAGGTCAAAACGAAACCAAGTGAGCCAACTACTCCCTGAACGGCTGTGAAACGTGTACACACCCACAGATGCTGTCCCACCAATGGAGCTTTCTACGAGTTCAGTGCTGCAGCTTCCCTCCATCACTGTCTTCTTCTCCACCTGCCTCCTCTCCTCCATGGCATATGCTTCCAGAAAAGCAACAGAGAGCAGACAGGGGTGGGGAGCAGAATGAAGCCCCCATAATCCAAAGGGAGGTGGTGAGGGACCTGCTCCAGCATCTCAACTTAAACAAGTCTGTATAGCCAGACAGGATCCACCTGAGGGTACTGAGGCAGCTGGTGGAAGTGCTTGCTGAGCTACTTTCTATCATTTACCAGCAGTCCTGGCAAACTGACTGGCATCTAGAAAATGTGACGCCCACCCACAAAAAGGGTTGGAAGGATGATCCGGGGAACTACAGGCCTTGTCAGTCTGACCTTGGTGCCTGGGAAGGTCATGGAACAGATCATCCTGAGTGCCATTATGCAGCATGTGAAGTACATCCAAGTGTTGAGGCCCAGCAGCACAGGTTAATGAGAGGCAGGTCCTGCTGAACAAACCTGATCTCCTTCTATGACAAACTGACCCACTTGGTGCATGAGGGAAAGGCTGTGGATGTTGTTTGCCTGGAGGTTAGGAAGGCCTTTGATACAGTCTCCCACAGCATCATCCTGGAGAAACTGTCTGCCCATGGCTTGGATGGGAGTAGTCTCTGCTGGGTTAAAAACCAGCTGGAGGGCCAGGCCCAGAGAGTTGTGGTGAATGGAGTTAAATCCAGCTGGCAGCCAGTCACAAATGGTGTCCCTCCAGGGCTCAGTACCGGGACTGGTTCTCTTTAACATCTTTATCAATGATATGGACAAGGGGATCAAATGCCCCTCATTCAGTTTGCAGATGACACCAAGTTACATGGGAGTGTCATGCTTGAGGGTAGAAAGGCTTTGCAGAGAGATCTGGACAGGCTGGATCAATGGGCCAAGGCCAACAGGGTGAGGTTCAATAAGGCCAAGTACCAGGTCCTGCAACAACCCCATGCAGTGCTACAGGCTTGGGAAAGAAGTAGCTGGGGAGCTGCCTGGCAGAAAAGGGGGTGTTGGTCAACTGTTGGCTGAATATGAGCCAACAGTGTGCTCAGGTGGCCAAGAAGGCCAACAGCATCCTGGCCTGTATCAGAAACAGTATGGCGAGTAGGACTCAGGAGGTGACTGTCCTCCTCTGCTCGGAACTGCTGAGGCCCCACCTCAAGTACTGTGTCCAGTTTTGGGCCCCTTACCACAAAAAAGACATTGAGGTGCTGAAGCAGGTCTGGAGAAGGCCAACAAAGCTGGTGAGGGGTCTGGAGAGTAAGCCTTATGAAGAGAGACTAAGAGAGCTGGGGTTGTTCAGCCTAGAGAAGAGGAGGCTGAGGGGAGACCTTATCACTCTCTACAACTACGTGAAAGGAGGTTGTAGAGAGGCGGGGGTTGGTCTCTTCTCCCATGTCACAGGCGATAGGACAAGAGGAAACAGCCTCCAGTTGCACCAGGGGAGGTTCATACTGGATGTTAGGAAACATTTTTACACAGAGAGTGTTATTAAGGATTGGAATGGGCTGCCCAGGGAAGCAGTTGAGGCACCACCCCTAGAGGTATTTAAAAGCCTGGCTGACATAGTGCTCAGTGACATGGTTTAGTGATGGGTTGTAGTTTTATCAAAGTTAGGTTGATGGTTGGACTAGATGATCTCAAACGTCTCTTCCAACCTAGACAATTCTATGATCCTACCTTTCTCTTGAGGAGAGATTAAGAGAGCTGGAAAAGAGCTGGCTCAGGGGACATCCTATTCATGTGCACACATACCTGGTGTGAAAGAAGGATAAGCAGAGGACAGGAGATTATTCTCAGTGGTGCCCAGTAACCGTACAAGAGACAATGGGCATGAATTGAAACACCTGTATTTGGGATAACTTTTGCTTTTTAACTGTGAGAGTAGTCACACAGTGGAATGCATTGTCCAAGGAGTCTCCAGGTCTCCATCCACACAGATATTCAAAACCTGAATAGACACAGTCCTGGATAACGTGCTGCATCTGACCCTGAACGAGCAGGTGCTAAACTAGATTATCTTGAGAGGTTCCTTCCAACCTTAACAATTTTGTGATTATGTGCAACATCCAAACCAAAAAATTTAGTTTTCCTGGGCACACCTACTATCAACACCCCTATTGGGAGGCTATGGGAAAGATACTTGCCCTAAAAACAAAATATTTGCCTGGCGTGGCACGGGAAAGCACTGCAGAAGATTTTTCACCCCTATGCTTGCCTGCTGATGATGTCAAAAAAGATCAGTGCCACCAATAGAGCACATGAGCTTAGTGCAGATCAGCCTTAGCAGACACTGGTCAAGCAGGGTTGCAGGGTTTTGCTTTCCAGTTTGTTTTCTATAAGACAAGAGCAGTAGAAGTAGAGAAAGCGAGAGCTTTCCAGCTGCCGCAACAGGACACAACCCACCTTCCTGGCTGGCCAGCATGATGTGGACAGATCAATTCCCTTTTGAGCCCATCCTCAGTTTATGTGCAGTGAGGAAAGTGCACAGATCTGTGGCTCCCTTGACTGAAAAGACCTGTACTTGCAAAAACAGTATCTGAAAAGTCACCTTGGCAACAGAGTTCCTTCAAGCAAGCATTTGTAAGGCAGTGACTCACAAGTTTGCCATCACAACCTGAAAACAAGGTATTAGGACCATGTGGAGGTGTATTTCTGAGCTGTCTTTATCTCCTGTAGCAAGTTGTTTTAAGGTTCGTACAAAACCACGGACACCACCGAAGTGGATAACTGAAGTAAACTCCAGGGAGTCCACAGCACGGCACAATCTGGACAATCAGCAAGTCCGCTTCCGCAGAGGATAAAAATTTGTATCTTAACAACAAAAACAAGATAAATGCATGAGATGTTTGTGTGGATACTGCAGTTTTGATAGGGAGCAGTGTGAAGAATAGAATACAGTTTCTATAAAAGCTTAAACAGCAACAAATATCTGGAATTAGATGTATTCTGAGACAAAAAGTAATTCATGTTTACCAAGGGGTAAATTCTCTCCTTAGGGCTAAGGGAGACAGAATACTGAAACACTCCTATGCTTTTTGACAATGTCTTGCAGGCTTGTATTTTAAAGAGATTTTCCGTAAAACATATAATTTCCATTCCTGCTAATAAGATTACCTTTGACTGCATTGTCCTTTGAAAAGTTTGAAAAATCACTACCTTCTGCACTATTACATAGTGAAAGACCTGTTCTGAAAGCATTACAGTATTTGATTTTATCTGGTGCTTGTGATTTATGCCCAATTCAAGGAACCATTAATTTACCTTAATTTCCTTATCTTTTAACTATATATATGAGCTAGTAAACAATTAAATGGGCATTCTCTGAGAAGTTCCTGTAACCCCTCTTGCATTTGTTTCGGCACCTATCATTTCATGTACGCTCTCTGAGCTCCTTAGAAGAGCTGGCTCTGCTTTACTTGTTATTATGTTCTCATGAATGGTTTTAAAGTGACCCTGCAAACCAGTCTTCAATCTTCTTCCCAGGATCTGACAACAGGCAGATTTCTTTCCACCTGAAATTCTCCGCTTCAGTTCTTAGTTTCTAAAGAGCTCCTTTAACGGGACTGCACACAAAAGACTTATGTTTTATCCAAAATACTGATTTTACTGTTTAACAGTTTTAATACATTTGAAGCTACCCTACAACTTGGACAATTTTGTAGCTCCTGCAAGTCATGCACAAGAGAGATTTAGACATAACCAATGTTTATTCATATTTATGAACACACTCATATGTTCACCATAGTTGTGTTTTAACCACAGGCATTTTTCCTCAAAATACACAGCAGAGAACCTCATATTATGCTCCATTTCAGTCAATGCCAAAGCAGCAGCCTGGTGGGGCCTTGAGGGAAGGAGAAAGGGCAGACAACAGCAGGGAAGAGAGTGGGAAAAAAAGAAAGTATTTCAAGGTGCTCAGAGGAACTGCAAAAGCACAAAGGGTGAAACTTCCAAGGCAGACAGGCAAATATGTCACTGTCATGTGCCACTGCAGCACTGGCAGCAGACCAGCTGCACGTAGAAGGATGTGCAAGACAACACCCAGAACAAATTGTGGAGTTGTTTCCTCTTCCTCGGGGATTACAGCAGATATTAAGATGTGTTACGTATGGAGCTCTACCTTTCCCCAGAAATTCTGGAATTTTTGATTTGTTGTTAGAAGCACTGGGTTTTCCACATTCCTTTGATCCAGGTTTAGCATCTAAAGCCATTTTCCCTCCCTCCACCAGGAAAAAAAAAAAAGATATGGGAGAGATGGCAGACTCATTTCTTTCAACTGAAATGGGGAAGGACAGGCAACTGAACCACATTCACCATGCAACTCAGTAAAACACCCCTGCAGAAACTTCTGCCTTAACCAACAGGTAAGGCAGGGATGCAACCATTAGGAAGAGCTGCAGCTGGACCTTTCCTCAGATGGAGATGGAGGAAAACAGGCAGGGGGAATTGCAGGATTTGGTCCTTTTGGAACTGCTGAGTGAAGGCAGCATATGCTTTACCTGACAGTAAGAGCTGAGGAAGGAAGGGATCCTAATAAAACAGTTGCACAGCTAAATACTATCTAAAACTGAAGACAATGCTGTATCTTCAGTCCTCCCTTTGCATCTATTTTGATGCAAATACACATGAAGGTGAAGAAAAAGATGTTGTTTCTCCACTAACATGCAACTTAAGATCCTCGCACAGGCTAAAAGCGTTGCTTTGTCTCTTCTCCTTTCTGGAAAAGTGCACAGTAAACCCAGGCTGTCAGAACAAGCATTTCATGGAAATGTGGCACAAAGCAGCAGTGATAGTGCTGGCATGCCTGGGCCATGCAAGTTTGCAGCTAATCTATAGAGTTTTCTCTAAAGCAGATTGCTCTTTGGCTGGCTTCTGAGCGCTGTCCTCTCACCACGTGGAAGAACACCACACCTTGCTGTAAGTGTTGCTAAAACAGTAATGATTGGTTGCAAATACCTCCTCTGTCCCAGGAAAGCCTGCAGATTCCAAATTCAAACTAATTCAGAACGTAAGGATACATTAGTAGAGGTTGCAAAACTATATCAAAATCCCTTTTATTTTAATGCTTTTTACTTTATTTTGAAAAAAACCCGACAAAGCTGCAAAATGAAACATATTTCAAAGTTTTTTCCCAAATTACTTTGGCTCTTTATCACAAACAATTCGGGGATACAAATGGATTTTTAGGCAGTTTGTAATGAGAAAATACAAATTAGGAACCACTCTATTAAGAAAAAAAAAAGCCCTAAGACTCTTCTACAGTAACAAGGCATCTGAAGAACCACTCCATCAGATGCCTTAAAAAAAATGGAGAACNATGTCAGAGTGGGAGTCTTAATCTTCTTACATCTACACTACTAGGGTAAAAAAAAAAATATTTAAAAAGTTGTGTGCTTTACAAAGACTGCTGGATGTAAGTAGAAAACATGTACAAAAATAGAAACAGCATTATGTAGGCAACCCTCACTCTTGACATTGTCTGACTCAGCAACAGTATTTCTCCAAAGGGGGAAAATTACACAGCAAACCATTGCATAAATGCTATTTCTAATGACAGACCCTCTCACCCTTCTCCAATGAGCATACAAGATTGGTTTTCATTTATGGCTGTTTCCAAGCTTTGAATCTAAATGTTCTCGCAACATTCACATCCCACAGGTCAAGTCACAGGTCCATTCACTCTACGCAGTACAGGATGTAACTCAAGTACCATGCTCTTCAACTCTACAGTCCATGCACTCTATTTTAGCACAACTTGAGTATTTGAAAATACTTCTTGCAGGTTTGTTCAGACTCTCTAGTTTGGCCGAGACTGGATACTCGTCCAAATTGAGACCAGTAACAAGTGGCATCACTTGGGGTCCCTATTTGGAGCACTACTGTTCAATACCTTTATTAATGACATAGTGGGATTGAGTACACCTTCAGCAAGTTTGTGGATAACGGCAAGCGGAGCGTAGCAGTTGATTCGCTTGAGAGAAGGAACACTATCCAGGGGGACCTTGACAGGCTGGAGGAGTGGGACCATGTGAACCTCATGAAGTTCAACAAGACAAAATGCACAGTCCTACGATGCTACAACTGCGCTAATTTCAAGAGCCACATAATTGGCTAGACTAGTAGTTAAACTCCCAAACATCTTAAAGCCTTTATAATACATATATATTTTTAATTATATATTCTGTTCATATACATTGACAGAATCTAATATGAACTAGTAGCCAGCCTTCACAGCAGAGAAACAATTGTTTTTCTGTTCTGTGCTTCTTAAGTCATGTATTCACAATGGCTCACTCTCTGTAGGTATAAAGCAGGTGCAGGAGTCAGAGCAATGGAGACCACCAGGGCTCAAACAGGACGAATCACATTTATTTGCAGCATCTGTGATGTGGAGACCTGACAGACAATTGCATCTTCCAGCAAGCAGCTACTCAGCTCCTGTATCAGGTCAACAACTGACAGACACTGACTCCGTCTGAGTAAAGGAGATACTGGCATTTCAAGAAAGGACCCAGAAGGTGAGCTGTTAACTGGGAGTACTCTAGCCTAGCTTCAAACAGATGAGAGGATTTAGCTGTAACAACTGATGTGACATAGGGCTTCTCCTGGAAATTTATGGCCAGTGGAGAATAATGAGCAGGAACAGGCAAGAAACAACAGTACCAGCAAAATAGCAATGCCCTAACCACCAATGGCCAAGGGACTTGCAATCCTTGAAAGGTAAAAATGAAAGCAAGCACAGCATGCCACTCCAAGGTCTCTCTACACCCTTCTCAACACACACACAACAATACTTAAACTAGTAGGTAACAAACATTACTGGAATGACATCCTGTTACACATAATTAAAATGTTAACTAATTTGACTGCAGAGTGCATTGTGATCGATACTTAATTATATTTCCAGGCGATACAACAATGTCAGCCAGAAACTGAATTGAGTAGGAAATGCAGATACATAACTTCAGGGTTATGGTTCCAAAGCAGCTAGGCAAGGGGCAAAATCAAGGGCATTAAGGGAAGCTGGACAGACAGAAGGCACCATTTAGAGCAAGTACAGTGAGCTTTGTCTTCCAACAGCCAGGTGCAAGTCTGCCAGGCAGTTGATGCCAAGGCAAAACTGAAGCACACAAAAAGCCCAACTTGACAGATGGGAAGAAGAGATGCTTTCAGGAACGCAGGAGGATCATTTCTGTTCCTAGCCCGATGGCCTGAAAAGGCTATGCACTAAGCCTTTTCCTTCTCCATGGGGCACATGAGACACAGATCAGGCAAGTTTTATTGTATCCTTTCATCAGTGCAGATGGATAGGCATTCAGAGGCACAGCAGAAGGAAGCGAAGAGCCGACAGGAGAGGAAAGTTTTTAAACAGGACAGCTCATCCAGAAGTAACATCCAAGCCTGATCTCTGCATCCCACCATTCCCCATGGCAGACACTAATCCAATGCCAACAAAGACCTGAACTTGGCTGAACTAGGAAAAGACGGCCTAAAATTTATTCCTGAAGCCATCTGTGCTTTACAAGTGTCCCAATACAAGGACATAAAGGGATCTGTTGCATGGCCCTGACTGGATGCATTCCTTTAACACTGTCATGGCACATAGCTATCTCAAGATGCCTTTTCAGCACAGCTGCAGGCTCAGGAAGCAGAGAAGATGCTCAAACAGTAGGAAGGACCACATTGCCACCACAATCCAGGGAACTCTATAGCCTCAGACTCAGTCTGCCATTAAGTTCCAAGCACAGTGGAAGAGGTGTGACAAGGAAGTTGAAATGTCACTACTCTGCTTTCCCCCTTCAGAAGACCTTCCATTAAGCAGAAATAGTACTTCAATGTCTACAACCAAGCTGGGATTCTACCAAAACACATATTCTGGAAAAACATGTCAGGGAACAGACAAAAAGCCTGAAGCCAGCCACACCTAAGGTATGCAATCCTCAGCATTTGCTAGACTATGCATCAGAGAAGAAGGTTTGACTTAATTTAATAAACTCTCCATTAATTAAATCTGCTTCCTTAGCACACTAGCAGCCCCTT
Source organism: Nycticryphes semicollaris (assembly GCA_013400055.1). Taxonomy (NCBI): domain Eukaryota; kingdom Metazoa; phylum Chordata; class Aves; order Charadriiformes; family Rostratulidae; genus Nycticryphes; species Nycticryphes semicollaris. Next base: position 96,155 of record VXBJ01002447.1, read on the forward strand.
CCAGTACATGCCTGTACAGACAAACATTTGCAGGATGCACGGTCTCTATATGCCAACATTCCACCTACTGTTAAAGGGATTGCTCCCACCCATCACCAAATATCCATCAACACAGTGAGAGCAGTTGCTTCTGCACAAAGGCCTTGCATTCATGTTAAATATCAGAATAACTTATTTCTAATACAAGTAGAGAAGAGCTATTTTAAGTCTCCAGTGTGCCTTGCTACCCAGGTACAAGCCTATGAAGAAGAGGGGACTGCCTGTGCAGACACACTCCTCAAATTCTGCTGTGATGCTGGCAGGATGTTTGGGGAGTAGGGAAAAGGTTAGGAAGAGAAAGGAAGAGAACCTGCTCCAGGGAATACTGAATGCAATATTCGATTGCTCATGGATTGCTCTAATGGAACTAGAGAATTAAAAAAAAAAAAATTAAAAAATTCAATTGTAATTGACCGGTCTTAATGACACAGACACAAGGCTGTTTCCTCTGGAAAGATCGACATGCAATGTGCAGCAATATTGACACCAGCAGCATTATCAACACATGACATTTGGAAACTTGGCACAGGCAGACTCCAGCCAAGAGCAGCTGAGGGTTCAGGAAAACAAAACCTTAGCTTAAGCTTAGCTAACCCAAGAGCTTGTTGCTGCAACAGCAGCAGCCTTCCATCGTGCCTCCTCTACATACTCCCACCCCAGCTCTGGTGTGTACCTCCAACAGAAAAACCTAACTCACTTCCACCCAGATTAATTTTCTGCTAGTTTAATGAAACGAACCAAATCAAGTCGGTATCAATCCAGAAAGACACGTGGTCAGGAGTAGGTGGAGAAGTAAGCAGCCCTCCTCATCCTCAACAGCAACAAGTTGTTTGAGACAGCTGGACTCACCTTTCAGACTTCAGCCTCGAGTTCTAAAGCACCCATAATCAATTTAGACAAAAGTTAAAATTTATCAGTAGCAAAGTATCTCTAGACCAACTGTTGTCTTTATTCCAGCCTGACATGAATGAGCACACAAACAGTCCAAGTCCCCTGGACAGGCTCACAAGCAAGGGTAGAGGGAATGTCTGCAAAACCTCTCAGGGCTGGAGGAATAGGGGTGCTCAAAGGATTTTGGCACTGGTGTTATCTGCAGCCTTCTACTTCTTCAGCTCACTATCTTGTTTTTATAATACTTATTATGCACCAAAGTTTCAAGTGCTCAGAGCAAAGTATTTTGAGGAAAAAACTACTATATTCCCCAGCTTTTGCCTGCTGGTTGCTGTCCAAAGATGGGATTGTCCAACCTGGCTATCCATTTGTTCTGACCTTGTATACCTGCTTATATACCAAGCTACGTGGGAAGGTGGGGAAGATTTTGTCACAGTAAGAGGTTCAGTGCTGCCCAAGCCCTGAGAAACAAAACAAACCTAAAAATCACTGCTTCAAGCCTGCAGCCTAAAGATCTAACTAGGCAATTCCAGCAGCTGAATTACTGGAAATTAAGTACAATTTCAGAGTCTGATTAGCAGAGATCTTTTTGGTTTAAAGTTTTCTTCACAGAGCCCAGACCAGAAAATGCTCAATGATATACTAAACTCAGGCTAAAAAAACTTAACTAAGGGATGGAGGACTACAATCTGGGAATACTACTACCATCTGTCTAACTTACTCTAAGTAGATTAGCTGAACTGCCTTGACACAAGATAAATCTGTTCTAAGGTAGATTGCAGTACCCTGTCCTGCTGTCTGCATGTTGCCAAGAGCCCAGGTGTGAAAGTCATGTTAATGCTTGGGGACAGAAGAAGCAGCGAGGCCGAGTGGGATCCTAAGAAACATCCTGATTTCAAGGTTCTTGTAGATCTGTTCAAAGCAAGTGATAAAAATGTATAATGGTGCTGCTTCCAAGGGCTGAGAGCCTGATGTCTATTCTCCACATCGCCCAGCTCACTCCTCAGAGGGCAGGCTGATCCACCCTACCCCTCTCCTTGCAGGCACAGTTCCCCCACCCACAGGAACTACAAAAATGCAGATTTCTCACAATCAGACATTAAGAGGAAGAAACAAGCCTCCTGATCAAAACATCCCAGCACTAACTTCCACCCTGACAGCCATCTGGAAGCACAAATCAGAAGTGGCTTGAGATAAAGCTCAGGGGTCAACATCAAACCAGCAGGTTTTTACTTGCTTTAACACCAGCTCATCAACAGCCTGAAAAACCTTCCTTCCTCCCCAATTTTACCTTCTCCTTTAATGTTCCTAGGTACAGATTTCTTGTCTGAGTTCTGCCTCTTCCTGAGGACCTAATTAGAAGGATGAACATACAAAAGGCAACTGCCACAGCTCCACTGAGAAATGAGGCAACGTGGCATAGGAGAAGGAAGGTAACCAGAGGCAAGACATGGCATGACACCATCTTGATTTCTCAGACTCAGACACTACCCCAGGTTTGACTCCAGAAGAACCATGTTGTTAGACAGGAGGAGGTAACAGGCAGGGGAACAGCTGGCAGAGAACTCTTAACACGGAAACATGAATGTATGCTCTGAATAAAGAGCTTTTGGGGTGAACCCTGATCGTATCTCCCACATCTGTCTGTTAACAGTTATGAGGAACACTGCTACAGGATCTCTTCTCTCTCTTCTCTCCCACAGACTACTTGAATAACATCTGAATAGTTTAGTCTCTCATGGCACAGGTGCCTCTCTTCTCCTCCTACAGTCCCATAAGTGTTCCATGAATGAGCTTTCCATCATCTCCACAGTGCTTTCTTGCTTCATTCTCTAGGGGTATGGGGATGTCAACACCTCCGTTTCAATACACAGAAGGGAGATTTTGGTAAGAGATTGGGCTAGCAGGACTACAAAAAAAACCCAAACAAAACCAAACCAAAACAAAAACCCCAAAAGGCTATCAGCTCAAGGCTGTGCCAGGAAGCTAGTGGTAAGAGGCTATACAAGCACACCAAGGATGCAGTAGCTTTCTGACATAGATGACAAAGAAGGAGGTGCCTGCACTGGCTTTTGGAGAGCAGTGGATGTGAAGAAAGCAGGCCATCAGAGAGATACCCTTCTGTGAGAGCCAAAGTGCACTCAGTACAGCCCTACTGTATGCTAGCTGAGTATCTCACATGCAAAAGTTTCATAGTTACAAAGGATCCCAGCACCAGCTGCTACAGCAACAGGCTCCTTCCTTCTTGACACCTCATCCCTCTTAGCAGGAGGCCTAACCTCCTCATCTTCTGCTGACCTTCTCCAGATAATACTTTCTCCCACAAGGGTTCTGTGAAAAGCAGGGAATTAAATGTCGATGATGGAAGAAGAAAAATACAGCAAGTATGTGTAACATCTGGCTGTAACATGCAGCCTGAGTGACATGGTAGTACAAGTAACATGCTGTTTGCTTGCAAACAGCAAATTCATAACTGGGCCCAGGTATAAAAAGAGGTAGCATACAATAAAATCAGCCAATCTACTGCCCAGTTTGTCCCAGAGAGGAGTATGTGGCTAACAATTAAAGATGCGTGACAGAAACTTCCCTTTGAATGCGCACGTGGGAATTTTACAAGGAATAAGAGACACAACTTGAATTTTGGAATAAGCCAATGAACAGAAGAAAACAGAATAGGAAGAGAAACAGGGGAGGACTAAAGCTCTAATCTGCTTCAGCAACAGGTGTGAAGTGAGGAGCGTATAAGCAAAAGACCACACGATCAAAGAATTTACAGCATGCAGAGACCAAGTATAAAAGGTGCATTTAATGGATTCACCATGGGGCCACTAACCACTCTGTTAACTAGCTTGGGCAGCCTCCTACTCTTTTCAGCCCTCTGTGGGATAGGCTGAAATCCAGTCCTGTGTAACTCTGTGTAACACTGGGAGTTTGTGATTCATTAAACTAGCCAAGAGCAGGAGCACAGACACAGTGAAAGCGAAGGGCATTTCCTGCCTCCAGCTTTGTGACGGAGAGACTGAACAAGACAGCACGTTACACACCATCACCCTGACAAACTAGCCATAGCATTTAATCAGACCTGAATTGCTGCAAAAATCCTGCTACATGCTGTAGGGTGGAAATCTATCATTGCAGCAGCTCGCACAACTGGTAAGGCACACCATGGCAGAGCAGGGGAAGAATGGAGGACACAGCAGGAGACTTCTCTTCCTTAAGTCAAGGCTTGCTAATGGGGTAACTCACTTCGAGCTGCTCAAACGAGCTGCTCTGGCCTGTGATCACACACCCAGTCCCAGGAAAGCAAAGCTCCAGGCTACAGGAAGGCCCATGCTGGGATATTACCAGATGCATCTTTTGCCTCCAAACAGGAAGAAAGGTTCAAGCCTCTTCTAAACAACCCCCAATGCTTGATCCCGGGTGAGACTAAACAGCAAAGAGGAAGGAAAAAAAAGGGTTGCCTCACCTTACTTTCTTCTAGATAGTGCATGAATAAATGGTGAGTTTTGCCTTTCCATGTCATGCTAGTTAATCCAATCAGTCCCTGCCCTTTCAAACTGATCTGCTGACTCTACTCCCCACCTAGCCTCCAAACAGCTGCTTCCCAGCCGCTTGGGCTCAGGTTACCCTTTTTCCAGGCCAGCAGAGTCAGCATTTCTATTGTCTACTGTATTCTTGCCCTATTTCCTTGTTTAACTGTAATCTCTTCTCAATGTTTCCAGTCTTGGCCGCAAACCTTAATTTCCAGACAAAACCTGCACACCCTGTCTTGAAGCAAGGAATATGGAGCAGATGCCTTGTATCTTACAGTAACAGTAGAAGGGCTGTACGTTACATTTCTGTTCTTTACCTGAGATAGCACTGCCAGAAAACTCCTGCAACATGCAGTGGATAGATTTCTTTCCCTCTTCTATTTTCGTCACCAATTAATTCCATGACAGATCCGAAGGGCAGCAGGAAGCACAGAAGAGAAGAAAGTAAGTACAGACTAATGACTGCAAAACACACTGGGAAGATTTAGCGATTTTCAGTCAGTTACAAGAATCCTACAGACAGAAGGGATAAAAAAGCCTACACCTAACTTGTACCCCTGAAGTATTTTAATCGCTTTCTCTCAATTCCGTCGGGCCTGCCACGAAATTGTATTAAAGGCAACTGTGCAACACTTTCATTTCAGTTTTTAAATTGCACTAGAAATACAGTAGCAACTTTATGCTAAAATACCCATAAATGTATTTGGGACTGGGATCAAGACCAAAAAAAAAAACCAAACCAAAACAGAAAAAAATCCACTTTGGCACTGCTTAGCTGTCCCCTTGGCATGCCTTCTGCACCATCCCCAGCTGTACATGTCTGTAGCTTAAGGAGACAAAGAAATGCCATTGAAACTGTGGGCTGGAGGGAACACCCATCATCCTCACAGGCTCTTCACAGCACACAGAGGGTGACAAGGTCATTGCTGCTGTGAACTGTGTGGCTACATACCTCTTACTGCTGCGAGGACAGACATGCCATGTGCAAAAGCTAACTAGCAGAGCAGATGAATACAGGGAGACATCTCCAAGATCCCTCTTGCACATTTCTAGGAAGCCTGCTGCCTCTGTCCTTTTGGTGGTTTTCACTTGAAAGACTCTTCTTTGCAAGGCTCTCCAGAGACTGGTAGGCACTATTGGCTGCCATTCAAATAATTCCAGATTTACTGAAACTCATGTGTTTCATTAAAGAGTCCGTTCCAAAGCATTACAAATCCAGCTGCTTAATTATGCAGTAGATGTGATTAAAGCATTTGCACAAATTTGGAGATACGACATCACCTATAAGCCAGGATTGAAAACACAACAGAAACCCCGGGATGCAATGTGCACAAGAGATGCACAAGACATCAGGCAAAATGGCAACAACTGTGGCTGTCCCAGCCTCACCTTTCACTCCGTCCAGTGAGAAAGCAGTGCTCCTGCCAACCATCACCAGAAGCTACACACAAAAACCTAATAGAAATTTAACAGAAGGCACTTTGAGGACTTGAGTTTCAGCACTGTTGTCCATCTTTACCACTAGTAAATACTATCATTGGGCTAAGAACATACCAGACCTGAGCAAAGCTTCATGCAAGCCAATACCACATGTCCAACAGGGCCAGCAATGAATGCATAAGTATAGAGTGGGTGCATTTAGTACCCCCCCAATGTATTTTTATTTTGGAGTACCTCAACAGTTGTTTTGAAGCCCACGCCAGAAATTCAGAACACCTACGTGCAAGGAGTCCTACAACTTAAATGCCTTTGTCCTGAAGGATCTTTGCCTAAACCCAGCATATTGTAGTTTAATTTTATTTCTTCCACTTATGTAACTGTAGAAGACTGGAAAGAAGTCTAATCTCTCTTCACCTCTGTGGCAATCATATTTTACTAAACTTCATCAGCTCCTCTTTTCTCAGTCACCTTCTGCAGCCAAAAAAGCTCTGATCCACGTAATCACTGCTTATATGCCACGCCTTTAGCATCAATGCTGAAAAACTGATCTACAGATAAACTCAAATGTTCTGAAAGGACTGCATTTGACTGTAGATAGTTATGAGCTCATATATCCAGGTTGGCTAATGGCTTTTTCCTTTGAGGTGAGCCTTGTAGTTTTTTTTCTGCCCTTGAGCTAATGAAGCTCAGTGAACCCTAGCACCACCTTCTACACATTAACAACCACAAGTACTCAGGCAATGTCTATGAGTCAGCAGAAAGAAAAGCAGGAACAGAGTTTCTAGAGATGCTTCCTTACTGCTCCAATCAGAGTCTTCACGAATTAATTACTCTGAACCTTACTCAGAGCTCATTAGGACCACAGAAAAATTTCCACTAGGTTATTTTAACCATTGATTAATTCTCCTTTCCTGGCAGATAGCCTTGGATTCTTTAACATGTCTGGTCTCACGCTGACTGTGGCATGGGTTAATTTCCCCATTCCTAATGCTCCATGCATTGATAGGGAAATGAAAAAAAGTAATCACATGTCAGAGCTTGTCCTCGATTTTTAAATCTTTGTGGCAGATTAGTGTAGTGCACTCCCCCTCCTCATACTGCCCTATCTATTGCACAACTGTACGTCAAGGAGTTAATACCACCATCCGCAGCTGTCAGAGCTCCCACACGCCAGGAAACACAAACACCTAACAGTCTGGGAGCACCAAGAGAACAGAAAGTCCAACTTATCTCTTCAACCACTGAACAGCCATATATTAAATGTAATCATATCAACTTCTTTTAACCCAATAGCCTGCTTAGTCAATATATACAAGGTAATTTTAGATTTAGACATGGAAAAGAGCCCAACAACTCAGTCTGTATAATGCCAGCAGACTTACATTATTTACGTGATCTAAGAATTATTAGCTCGATCCTGGTCACATTTTGGTCAGTCAGTTCTAACATGGCTTCCATGATAAGTGGCTTTATAAAGTCTTCCACACACAGAGGATTGCAACACTAACATAAACATAAAGTAGGAAGGAGGGTGAGAGTACCCGGCAAAGCTTCTTAAATAGCTTGTGAAAGGCACGTATTTGATCTCCAGCTCCCAGCTCACCATTCAGCTTTGCCTACAAGCAGTTGGGCAACAACTGCCATGGAGGACTGGCAACACATTAAATTGCTGGAGCCTCATTACCCATTGTTCCCTTCTCCTTTTCTTGAAGCACATACAGACGATTTCAAAACTGCAAAGTATTTCAAGAATGGGGCTAGACATATAATCACCTGGAGAAGTACAAGGCATGAAATCCACACTACTTTCTTCTGCGATTGGGGTGGAGAGATAATTCAATCTCAAGCACCTATTGCAGGTTAGTTTCTGCTGCATGCAGATGCACACTCCTACCCAACAAAAGCATGCAGCCCTCTCAGCTCAAAGGGCTGGCAAGTTACGTCCAGACCAGAAACAAGCTGACTTTTTTTCTGCTTGCAGCACTGTAAAAGTATAGTTGATGTGTAAACACTTCAGCACAAGATCAAGACCAACATGCCACACAGAAGCCCCTAAAGCACATGCAGTGTCTGCATAAAGACTGTATGACCATAATGGCCCTTTAACCTTGAAAATGTCTTAATAAGTCTAGCATTCAAGTGTGACACTGAACTACCATTTTTTTGGGTGGTGGTGTTGATTAACCCATGAAAACCCTCATAGGAGATGCCCAAGCACCTCAAATCTCCTTCCTTCCTTGTGGGAGCACAGATTGCTCTCTAAGTGGAACTGGTCCCAACACTGCTTCACCACCTCTTCCAGCCTCCGACATTTCTGGTGGCTGCAGCTTTTGTGCTGTCTCAACTCCTCTTCTGCTTCAGCTTCAGCGAACAATTTCGAGCTCCCCAAAGCCCTGAGGCACTAATATGATCACCAGCTCTGCGATCTTATGCAACACACAACACTCCCACAGCATCTTCCCCTCTGGACAGCTCTACATCCTCCTTCCTGCTCCAGCCTGGCTCCAGGGGACACACAGACATACTCCCAGCTTTACCAGGCACCTCCACCAACCATCATGATCTTTACTATACTACAGACCTACAGCATTCTTCATCTCCTGCAACAGCTGGGCTTGACCTCTCTTCTGGGGACCCTTCATCTTTCTCAAAATAATTCTCACACAAGACAATTTCCTTTTTTCAAAAAAGTCTCAAATTAGAGCAAACCACTCTACTGCAATATGCCCATCTGGCTCACTTAAATGAAGATTAAACCTTTAAAAAAGAAAAATCAAAATCTGGGCCCCTCTAATAGAAGCAGAAAGTTCTTTTTTTTTTTTTTTTCTCCATCCCATCATCTCTTTCACTTTTCTTTATTTGAAACTTGCACAACAGGATCAGTCACCCACCTGGGAACAACATTCACCTGGTACAATCTATTTTAAAGCAAGCAAAATTCAAAATAAAATGACAGGGCTCCACCACTAAGTACTTCACACTATTTCAGCCCTGCCAGCAGCACATGAAGACAATAACCAACCTCAGCAAAGGACATGGACTGCTGCACAGCATTTATACCATGCCTGCATTAGCACTGATGGGTGCTTTCATCACTGCCGCATCTACCCTTGCAGCGATGAGGTCAGCAGCTGCCAGAAGACAGCTGTTGCAAGAACATCCATATCATTAAATGAAATAAGAGGGGGTAGGGAAGGACCAAACCACAGTATGTGCTTCTTTGACACTTCCCATGGTCAGTTTTCAGAGCCACCAGATATTTGGTATTGCCTTGATCTTCCCTGGTCTGGTACTTAGAGCACCAAATCAGAGAGTCCTCAGAACTACCCATCCCCCCTCTCTGTGCTTCAGTATCCCCACACTCACAGGGGAACAGTTTAGTGTTGTTCCTGTAAAGAAAGTGTTCCTCAAACAGAAAAACTACACACCTCTTCCCAAGTGGTATTCTTGCAATACTTAGGCTCACCATGCTCAAAACACACTTACTGAGAACACTCACATCCCCAAGAAAATATCATACCAGTTCTCAGAAGAGAGAGACTTTACTTGTAAAAGAAGGGCCAGCAGAAGATCTTTCCATGTTGTACAGAAGATGCTAGCAAGAAGAATACTTGTCTGTGGTAAGGATGACTGCTGGCATGAGCTCTGTGCCTGCTAATTTCCTAATACGGACCAAATGATCAAATGGGTTTAGATCCATGCATCATGTGCCTACAGGCTCATCACTGGTATCTCACTTGGTTAAGACTGAGTTTAATCTGTTTGACCTATTGACAGAATATTAATTTTTGCCATATGGACCAAGATCTGCCAAGCACTTTGAGACTTTTTTTCACATTTTTCTGGCTTTCTTCAGATTTTCTTTCCTGATGAGGACCTTCCCATTAGTCCTGCCTTCACTGAGGTATTGAAACAAAGACATGAAGAAAAGTCAGCTTCCCGTGGATCCCAAACCAAGAGTGCAAAGCACAATCTGGACTTCTCCAGGAAGAGGGAGTGATCCAAGCCACTACACCAGCAACATTTTCCAGTATCATGAAGACTGTTCCACTAAAGATATTCCACCTCACAATATTGCCACCCTAAAACAAAGTAGGACAGAAAGCAGCAGCCAAGTACACCCTGCTGTGCTAGGGAGCTCACTGTGTGAGGAACGCAAAGCACCTACCAAGTTATGAGGAGCCTGCAGGAATGTGCCCCTTTGGGTGGACCCATGCTCCTTCAAGTAGGGGAGAGGGAGATCTGCAAATCTTCAGGATGTAATGTGAAAACATCTAACACATTCTGGGAAAGAGAGAAAGGTGCCATGTCTCTCCCTATCAATCCTCACACATGCTCCACCACCCTATACCAAGGAGCTTCAGGAAGAAGATTCAACAAAGGTTCTAAAGACAAAACCTATTTGCACATTTCTTGAAACATTCCTTTTCTTCTCATTGAAATTTTGCTTCAACTAAGGACCTTGCAAAACCAGAGCCATCTGTTGGAAAACAATGGCTGACGTTGCTAAAACTGTTCCAGGTATTGAGGTACAATAGAAACATGGAGGAATGACTTGCTTAAATATCTGTGAGCATTAATAAAAAGCAAAGGAATTCAGTTCTCATGCAAGTGTGCCTCTGGATCTGCACAATGCTCAGAAGACATTCAGTTGAAAAAGGTGATAAGGAAGGCAGAGGAACAGCCACAGAGCAACACGACATGGTACTGAATTTAATCGCCACTTTTATGGACCTACAGTAATGTGGTGGGTTGACCATGGCAAGCTGCCAGCTGTCCGCCCATCTACTCCCACACTCCCCTCCTCAACAGGACAGGGGGGGAAACTAAGATGGAAAGTTCATCGGTCAAGGTAAATGACGGGAAGATTTCTCACTAATTACCATCACAGGCAAAACAGACTCAACCTGGGGAAAATTAATGTATTGCCAATTAAAATAAAATCAGGTGGTGAGAAACTAAGACAGACACTAAAACACCTTCTCCTCACACTGCCCTTCGTCCTAGGTTCAGCTTCACTCCTTCATTCCTGACTCCTCTACCTCCTACACTGAGCAGTGCAGGAATGGGATACAGTCAGTCCATTACATCTTCCATCTGCTGTTGCTTCCTCCTCACACTTATCTGCTGTGGTCCTCTACACGGACAGCTACAGTGACTGGAGTACCTCCTCTCCACCTTCTCCGACCCTGGTACTCACAAGGCTGTTTCTCACTTTTCTTTCCTGCTTCTCTGTCTGCCCAGTATTATAATTATATGTTTTCAAAATCATGGTCAACAGGCTTGGCTGTGGCTGCAGTGAGTGCATTGGAGCTGTCTGGACCTCTCCCCCTGCTACTGAAACCTTGCCACCTGAACCCCATACAAGTAAACAGGCCAGCACCCTCTATTTTGGAGGAAGAAAAGACATAAAGAAGTTATAATAATCCCATACAAACAGTATCTACACATTTGTATGCTAATGCTCTAAATAAAAACTGCTCAGATACAGGCACTAAAGCAACTAAAGCAACAAGCACGCCTGCAGCTGCAGTGAATACACATAAGCCCACCCCCAGGGTCACAAATCACCAGCATGAATCAGAAGCAATAGCCAGAAGCACCACTAACAAAAAGATGGAAGTGCCACTGAAGAAAGCAACATAAACTCAAAATTGTTATTTCCGTCAGCAGAATTCCTGCAGACTGCAACAGCCTTCCCCTACCTCACTGCCAAAAGGCACACCAGGTTATTTCAACTTGAAGAGCACTGCAAAATAATTACTGGATATACAGACACAGCCTGTACCCAGTGCAGCTGGGAAGCACACTCCCAGTTACATAAGAACACACAGCGACCCAAATTTACAAATAACCTTTATTTTGAAAGGAAAGAGAGGAAGACGGATATGTTAAAAAAAATTTAAAACCCACATAGCTAGGAAAAGCAACAGAAGCAAATCAGTGCAGGATATGCACACACACAGCCATATTAGGCACGAACTCCTGTGATATCCACAGAAGGCAAAATTCTTTAAGCAGATCTATTGATTTTCTGTGTGTCCTCCACGCACAGTCAAGCATACAGCACCAGTGGGCCAGGAAGCAAGCCTGTGTCCCCCATTTCCCCTCAGATATTCTGCCACAGAGCCTCTGAAACATCACGTTTCATTGTAGTTTGTTAACATTATCACTAAATACAATGCTTCCAAGAGTAACTTCCAGCTGACAGTCATTCCTTGCTTGAAGATCTGCTTGATAGCTTATTCGTCTCCTGCAGGATCCATTTTCTGTAGTTAGCTTCATGGCATATTTGTAGCACTGCTAGTTCAAGCTAAGCCTGTCCAAGTTACTATTTCAAACAACCCACAATATCTCAGTAACCACTGCATTTAATCCTTCCCTTGTCTAAGTTAAATGTAGGAAAGCAGACTACATCCATTGAGATTTACAATGTTAAAAAAATCCATAAAACAAAAAAAAGCCCAAAAAACTTACTTCCTTTCTATAACCCACTTGACTAAAAAGCTAAACACAAATTATGTGTCATTACCACTTATACCACATATAAGCCATTTTTGAAGCAATGAAGTGGGTAAGCAGACCTTCTACTGGTACACACATTTTTACTCCAATGTAAAGAATGCTTTTGTCCATAAATTGCTTTGAATATCTCTATATCCCAAGGATTCCCTAAGCAGAATGGCTTTCAGCAAAGAGGCCAGCACTATACACTATTTCTTAAGTGTCTGTTGCAATCAATGGTTGCCTGAGAGGAGACAGCTCCTGGACAGTATCATATTTTCCCATAATTATAACCTGTGGGCCATTAGTACTGTAAGTGAAGGATTACAGATTATCTCAGAGTGAGTGCCCCTATTAGCCAACTGTATAATTTAAAAAACAAAACCAAACAAAACCTCAGGCAAGCTAGACCTGCTACTATTCCAATAAAAGATGATTTACATAGAATAGCACTATAGATCCCACTTAGTCTGAATTACAGACATCAACTTGTGAGAGATTACCATTAAATATACAACCTGTAAGTTAAATAAGGCTACATTAGCAGGGCAGAGAAATCTGATATACATAGATGACAATCCTAGTGTAGAAACCCTTGGAAGATACACCAAAGCAAAATAACCTTCCTCACATGGAAGTTTCCCAGGACTATTAACAGAAGAAAGAGGAGGCTGACTTATTCCTGCACCCCAAAAGCGTATAAAGGTAATTCAAAAGGGGCAACCTAGAAGGAGACTTCTCATCTCATCCACCTTTTACCAGCCTCTACCAATCTTTTAAATAGAATGGCTATTAAATATTAAACTCCCAGGAGACATATTTCAGAAATATGTTTGACAACTTGACACAACTCCTTATCAATGCTGGTGACAATGGAAGGGCTCTGACTTCCAGAGCTGTCAATCTGCTGTCTCCTTCAGTGTTTCTTCTTTGGGATTCCTCTTGGGATTCAGTTCCTTAATTCATGAAGTGTTAAACTGTTCCTCTTGTGCCCCAGAAGAGGGTTTCATTACTGGGACTTGTGCTGGGTGGTATTTTTGCCACAGGTGCAGAACTATGCCTTCTATCTCTGTGCAGCATTGATTATGCCAAAGCTGTAACATTAGAACAGCAAAGGCATGGATTTTGGTTCATAACCCTCTTTTGTAAAACTGCAGCTTCAGGACTCTCTTAAAGCAGGACTGATAAATTTTTGTGTAAGGATGTACGACCATTTAAAAATGGATTTAGCATGAGAATACCAAGCTAGGGAATACCAGACTAGATCAGTATCCCTTTAAAACTTTGGGAATCATAATCATATGGAGCAAGACATGGCAGGATATGCAAGCTGCTACACCCATCATGCCTGACCAGGAAGGCAAGGTACGCTAGCTCCATACTCAGGCCCTTCAGTGGCACAAGGGACTGACAAATTTGACCTAAAAATCACATGCTTGAGCACCCAGCTTTTACCAAGGTCAGAGAAAAGCTTCACAAAAGCACCTCAGAAGACTCTCTAAATAAGCTCCCAATCCCTCACCGAGTCCTATACTCCTCTTTACCTACCCAGTATCAATGCAGCCCAAAAAGCAGTGCTTAAAGGCTATTCCAGGGCAGGCATGCACCTTCCACCATCGCTAGCAGTGAACATGCAGCAGGCGCAGCCATGGCAACCAACCATAGTAAGAAATTGCAGGGATCTGACTCATTGTTCAAACTCCTAAAACTCATTTCAGGTTCTTTCCAGTACCAACAGCCCCCTCTCCCTGAAGCAAACTGCAAACGTCTTGGCAGCTTCAGGCACACTGGAAAACATTACTGTGTTTGTGTAGTCCTCAGTATCCACAAACACTAGCTAACTGAAGGATATTTTTTTTAAATGTTAATTTTAAGAACAAGAACTCAGAGCTAGAGGGAGGAGAAGAAAAAACTCCCATAACTGAGTCCCATGATCTGACAGAAGGCACTCACCATGGAAATGGTCTATCTCCAGGAGAGAAGTCAAAGCACTGAATCGCAAAACGGTACGGGGTTGGAAGGGACCTCTGGTCCAACCCTCCTGCCAAAGAAGGTCCAGCTATAGCAGGTTGCACTTGCACAGGAACATGTCCATGTGGGTTTTGAATATCTCTAGAGACGGAGATCCCATCACCTCTCTGGGCAGCCTCTTCCAGGGCTCTGCCACCCTCAAAATAAAGAAGTTCCTCCTCATGTTTAGATGGAACTTATGTTCAAGTTTGTGCCCATCTCCTCTTGCCCTCTCACTGGTCTCATCTTCCTGACATGCACCCTTTAAGGATTTATAGGCATTGATCTGATCCCCCCCTCAGTCTTCTCTTCTCCAGACTAAAAAGACCCAAGTCCCTCAGCCTTTCCTTGTAAGAGAGATGTTCTAGGCCCCTAATCATCTTTGTAGCCCTCTACTGTACCCTCTCCAGCAGTTCCCTGTACTTCTTGAACTGGGGAGCCTGGAACTGGAGCCAGTATTCCAGATGGGGCCTCACCAGGGCAGAGTAGAGGGGGAGGATAACCTCCCTCGACCTGCTGGCCACACTCTTCTTGATGCAACCCAGGATTCTGCTGGCCTTCTTGGCCACAAGGGCACACTGCTGGCTCATGGACAACTTGTTGTCTACTAGCACTCCCAGGTCTTCCTCCTCAGAACTGCTCTCCAGCAGGTCAGCCCCCAACCTGTACTGGTGCAGGAGATTATGCGTCCCTAGGTACAGCACCCTACACTTGCCAAATTACACAACAATTGAATTTCATCAGGTTCCTCTCTGCCCAACTCTCCAGCCTGCCCAGGTCTCAGTGGATAGCGGCACAGCCTTCTGCTGTGTCAGCCACCCCTCTGAGGTTTGCGTCATCAGCAAACTTGCTGAGGGTACATTCCATCCCTTCATCCAGGTCATTCATGAATATACTAAAGAGGACTGGACCCAATAATGACTCCTGGTGAACACCACTTTTTCCGGACATCCAACTAGATTATGTGCTACTGATCACAACCCTCTGAGCTCTGTCTTTCAGCCAGTTTTCAACACCATAGCGTGCCCACTCATCTAACCCACACTTCCTAAGCTTACCTATGAGGATGTTGTGGGAGACTGTGTCAAAAGCCTCGCTGAAGTCAAGGTGGACAACATCCACTGCCCTCCCCTCATCTACCATGCGGTCATACCACTGGAGAAGACTATCAGGTTAGTCAGACATGACTTCCTCTTGGTTAATCCATGTTGACTACTTCTGATAGCTATGCAACTTCTGCAGCAGTGCAAGTTTCAGATGCTCATTTCGCCCTTTTTGCTTAGTTGCACTGACTAATTAAAGTGGAGTTTCATATAGCTCTACTCACAGCTAGCACTACACTGCACAGACAAGAAATTGTTAAACTAATTTTAAGCAGTATAAGATTTTTCTTACTTTTTAAAAATTATTTTTTTTTATTTAAGGCACCAGCCGCTTTAGCTTTCAGTAGGATTCCCATTCCAAATTATCCCAGAAGCTACCCACAGAAGGTCACTGTCTTCCATTTCAAGCAGTTCCTACAGCTCTTCACCTCTGCTGGAGAACCTGGTGAATTCAACTCTTGAAGTAAAGTCCCACTGATTTTAATCTTTTGGACAGAAGCAACAAAAGAGCTCTCTGGCTTCAAGGCAGTCTCTTCCTTCTGAGTAGTACCAGTCCAGGCTCTCACTGTGGTGCATCGCACCAGTCAGGGCACAGTGACAGACAACATTAGTTACAGCTCAGCTCAAGGCATGGACATAAGCAATGCTTTTTGGACTATGCTTCTAAAAACAAGCAGAGGAACTCCTCCCCCAGTCAATGTAATAAAGACAAATACAGTGCCCTTCACAGCCATTCCTGGATGCCAAGTCATTAAAATGGGGGCTGGGAGCAGGAGGAAAGAGTATCACTTTTCCTGTTTAACCTCTGCCCAGCATTTCCCCTTTCCTGGGATCCTTTGCTTTCTTGCAAATGCTTTTATTGGAGATTTCAAGCACTTTCATACAAAATGTCAGAGAAAACATCAGCTTATGAAGGGGAGTTTACTAATCTTGTCTGTTGTGTGACTGAAGATATGGTAGATACAGTCTGAGAGCACAACTTCAAGTGATCAAGTTTGAGCTTTATCCAAACTACAACAGGTGAAGGCTCCTTCAATGGAACTTGGGCGCCCTCTTTTAGAGCCATGTTAATATCCAGTCCCCACTCATGAAAGCAAGAGATCCGAGCTCAAATGATGCTCAAATAGCCATTCCTCCTAGGGCAGCAACCACATGCCAAGTAGAGTTTTTTTAAAGTGGTTAAAATGGCAGACCATTTCAATGCTCCCAAAATTCACACAGACCAAAGCCTGGGCAGCTAATAACAAAAACAGATGGAGCAGGAACATCTTGTCATTTTGGACACATTGCTTTTCACACACATTTTAGAGATGCTACGGCCATTCCTCACAGGCTGCTCACTGTTATCCTCAGTTTGCTGAGCAAAATGTTTTCACCCCTTTCCATCTGAGGGGTGTTATGGTGAGGAACAGCTTGAGAAAGGCGCTCTGCACAGAACAAACACAAGATGGGCATGATAGCTGCCAGCACAGAATTAAATGCTGAAGAAAAGCAACTGCAGCAGAAACCTGAAATTTCAGCAGCTTTCCACACCAGGGATGTGGCAAATGACCAACAGAAGCAGAAGATTTAAAAATACCACAAACTCGCATTAAGAAAAAACAACAAAGGCTTAAAACTGATATTCAGAAAGGATGCATTCATTAAAACAAGCAGGACTAAATATATTTTTAATCCTTCAATTGCTAAACACTCCAACATGCCTGAAAATTAAAAAAAAAAAAAAAAAACTAAAAAAACCCCACCCACACAAACAGGAAACCTCCAGCTTCATGAGGCCAGGTACTGCACAATATCCAGGAAGGCATAGCTGAAGGGGACTGACTAACTGACTACATGATACATCAAGCAGCACGCTGTACAGGAGGTGAAAGAAAAGGGAGAGGAGAAGAGTGGGGGGAAAGGGGGTGAAAGAGGATTGTGAGAAAAAAAAAAAAGCAACCCCCCATGTGACAGGCCATTATTTCTGACTTAGTTGGAAACATTTAATTCCTACGCTACAGAGGCTCACCCAGATGCGATTTGTTCACTCATGCTAATAGAGAAGTCCTAGCATGGATTAGATGCAAAGCATCTAATCTACATTACGTCACTGGCTAAGTAAACGACACGTGATAGGAAGCAATCATTCAGCAAGCAACTCACTCATGGACTTAACTCTAGTGTTCAGAGTGATGTTGCTGGCTTTTGTTACCTATGAGCACGTGGCAACCGTCTGGAATCTTGTGTTAAGATGAGCTAATGATTAAAGACAAGAAACAGAGGAGGAAAAAGTAGCTGCAGCAGGTTTGCTTCACTATACAACATGGCTCAGAGCTCCCTGTATTAAAATACTTTCCATTTTAGACCACTGTCTTTCTGCCATCACACATGCACACACTCACCTAAACTGAATTCAATTTTGGTAATATTTTACAGTTCCAACCTCTACTTCTCATGCCACAAGAATTACTGATGTCAGAACAGCCTAACCTGATACCTTGCACCGAACACAAGCACGCTGGAATCAGCCTTGCATTTAAGGGAAGCAACAAGACGTGAGAGTAGCAAACACTTTGACACCAGGAAACCTCAGAAATCCTCAGAAAAATGGCGCCTTTGGTTGGCAAGAACCAACACCACCAGTTTGCCCTCTCAAAACAAGGGACCTCTTTCCATCTCCGTTCAGCCCCAGCACACACCTGTGCAGGCACACATAACTACTCATGTTAACTGATATGCAAACCCTGCTATAGGTACTGAACTTTCCAGCTTACATATAGTGCTTCTCCCTGTTCCCTCGGAGTAACTACAGCCAAAACACCAGCAAAAACTAGTGACTTAAACTGAGGAAAAAGTAGAGAAAGAAGTTTTCTCTCTTGTTGGTGGCTACAGCCAATAGCCCCCCAGCCCCAGCATGATGGTGGCTTCGTTTCCTACAGGATTGCAGCCCTCTGTCTCCAATGCATCAAAGCAGGTTTCCAAATTAAGCTTTTTATCACATGGAGGTAACCATGCCCTGCTGTTTTTTAGCTAGCCCCTAGCACATCACACATCCTCACAGCTGTGGTCCAGATGATGCTTTTGCCCCAGCTGTCCCACACTGCCCTGGTGGCAGCCCATGTCCCTTGCCGGCACATCCCAGTGGCCTGAGCCTCATCTGTCTCTGTGCTACACACAAGACCTTGTTGGATTTAGGACTACCACCCAGGAGCGGGGAAGCCTGAGGGAAGAGAGGTCTTGATATCCCTTTCTTTTTCCACCTAAGATCCAGGAGAACTGCCACACTGCACCTGCACATCCCAAACCAGACGAGTCCTTGCATTAAGAAATCCTGATGTTTCCCTCCATCAATCTGTGCAGCTCCTTTCTGGATGCACAGAAGCACCCAGCGCTCATATCACACATGGATGTGGAGCCCAGAGCTGCATTCACCATGTGAGATGTAAAATGTCTTTTTCAGGCACATGTCTTACATCTGTCTAAAGAGACAGCAGACAGGCACACCCACGCTGCCTCACTGTGCAGCTTCCAGGCTTCCATCACACCCTGCCTCACTGCCTTCCCCCAGCTGAAGAGCCCGGGGCTTTTGCTTTAGGAACAACTAAATGGGTATGCCACACTTCTGAGCAGCCTTGCTGTGCTCCTCTGAACCTTTGCTGGTCTGCTACATCATTTCTGGGATGAGAGGACCAAGGCCACCCATAGCACTAAATAGCTGCATGTACCACAGATTTCTTTATAGAGCATAACAACACTCTCCAAGTCATTCTCTTTTCCTCCTACTTCCCAGCAGCCAAATTGCTTTTTTGACCACTGTTAAGGTCCAAGCTGACATCTTCTAAAATCTAACCCAATTCCAACCTCTTCCTCAAACTAGATTTTAACTGGAAGAGACTAAACCTGTAGAATGAAGCACGGATAAAAATTCAGTACACAAGAGATATTCTTCATTTGCCATATCAGCTGATTTTGCAGGTACTCCAAATAATTCAGTGAATTCAAAACATCACCTCTCTATCTCATCTTCAGGCTGCCCTGACCATCTTTTTTAAAGCCCCACAGTTCAGGCAGCCTTTCCACCACATCCAAGGTCCACACACATTTCCCCACACTCCCATCCTTCTGCAGGCTGCTTTGAATGAAGACAACTTGAAACCAGCCTTAGGAACTTGGAACATGAGGAGAAGACAGTAATCTTCTTTGACAACAAAGCTGAACACAAACCCTGAGAAAAATGTCCAGGCCAGGCTGAGAGAGATGATCCTTCCTACAGATGTTAGTCCCAATCACTAACAGCATCTGAGACTTTCAAAGAAGCACTTGCAGCTCACTTCTTCAGCTCTCAATCACCTCCTAAATCTAAGGCATTCAGAAGAATTGGGATATGGCAGGGCACAGTCACTCATGGCAGACATGGGAACTTAACAGTGGAGCAAAACACACCTCCAGCTGCTGGACTAACAGCCCTCATTTATCTCTCTAAATTCCCGGTGTTAGTATAAAAAGATGACAGGAACCAAGAATCACCTCATCTACTCCAGAGAAAATTAAACAGAATAATTTGTCATGAGCACAGGTACCTTCACAGCTGGACAAAAGGTAAAGAACTTCTGCAAAAGCTGCCCTGAGTGCTCAGGCCACATGAGAGAGGGGGAGGAGCTATGTCAAATAGGCTGAGGATGAACAGAGAGAAAGCAAATAGCCAAGAAGTATGTCCTAGGCATAGATGGCAGAGAGGGAGGCCACGGAACTCAAGAGAAGTAGCCAGCTGAAGATGCACCACCATGGTCACCAAGGACAAAGAGACAAGATAGAGAGGAAATGGAGCTCCACAACCTTCCAAGTCTTCCAGACAGTCCCACAGGAGCTGGCCTGGCTCACTCTTCCCACCACCACCTCAAACTGGTCCAGAAGGAACTGCCCCTGCACCATGCCCTGAGGAGAATGGGCTTTCCAGATCTCTTCTGCAGAACCAGCCAGCCACTATACACTCTGGAACAGTGAGGGAGTGTGCTGACAGGTGGAGCTGCAAGCAAATGTCATCACCTCTTCCTTACTTTTTGAGCAACAAGTGCTCTCTCAAGCTCACATAACCTTCTGAGCCAGCTCCTCATCTGACAGCTTTCAGAATTAGCAGAGAGCACACCAGCTCACATAGCTTTGGTGCTCAGGCTCTGTCAAGACAAAAGGTAGGTCCTCCAGTTCAAGCAAAAAGCAAAATGTGAAAGCCCACACAGGAAAAGGAAGATTTACCTGAAAACATTTGCAGATACCTTAGACCAAGCTGCAATGCCATGAAAGCACAGCCATGAAGTGAGATGCTGGCTTTCTGGGAACTACACCTCCAAAAGCAGAGACGATGCAGGCTCTAAGAGAGATAATAGACCCAAGATCTGTAACTGCTAGCAGGGCTTGGTAACCCAGCAGTGTTTCCTGCCACATCCAAACCCTCTAACAGCTCTCTTGCCCTGCAGACCTCTCTAAGCCCACAGTGAAGTCCTTCTGACCATCCCTAAAGTGTCATAGCATAAGGTCAAACTGTAACAAAAAACACAGAGATAGCAGCCATCTTAGATAACATGAAGCAATCTCAGGTAATGTGAGACATATATGCACATACATGGAGGACAGATACAAGAGCTTTCTCAACTGTGACACAGCACCCTTGACAGAAAAAAACCAAAATAATCTTCTTCAGCTATGAAAAGCACAGGAGTTAAGAGTAAGCATATCTACAGTCTGCCAACTTGACCTTCGCTGAGTTTGAAACACAAGTAGGAGAGAAATAATTTTTTTCTTGCAATGAAATCTTAAAATAACAACGCGTAACAGAATCCTGCGCTCCTGCCCTGCGCACTGAGCTAAGGGGCAAAGGGAAGAAGGGGATGGGAGGGTTGGAGTCAAGTTGAATTTCCTGCTGACCAGGCATCCCAGGAGACAAAGCCTTAGAACCTCTTTTCTAACTCCAGGATGCCTGCCATTGTATGCACAGCCTGATTACTGTTCACTGAACTAACACAAAACCCAAACTGATTTCCATAATAAAAAAGCCTCCACATGGCTACAGAGTGATAAAAGAAGAAAGGGCACAGCAGATTGGGAAATTTAACAAAAAAAAAAAAAAATCAAATCACTTTTTGCCTCATTGATCTGCAGTTTGAGCCCCCAAACCAACAGCTATTTTTAGCTGATCATCTAGGAAGTGTGAGGGAGCACAAAGCATTGGGGTCAGCAGCACTGTCTGCAGGAAGCCAGCACGCAGACTCAAGAGAGGGTTAAACAGTCAGGGATCACACATCTGCATCATCAATTCTGCACAGCGACCAGCAGCAGAGGTCTATTTATAAACCAGACTTGTACAGCAGTAGCCTGCAATGAAAGACTAGGATAGCAGGCTGTCAGTCTTCAACAACATGCTGTCTAATTTAATTAGATAGCTGTGTTCACATGCACACATATATGCATACACGTCCTTTGAACAATGAGCTCAGTGTTAAGAAAACCATGCATTTCACCAAGGTTTCTGTGCAGAGCACAAGCATCTCCGGCAAATGTGTCCTCACACAACCTTCCCATTCCCATACTCTGTGACCAAACATAACCAACGGGCTATGGCTGCTGCAGCTCACCACTGCTCGGGTAATGACTAGCCTTTTGAGTGGTTACTGGATTTGTTTGTAGCCCCAGACATGAAAACCAAGTCACTGTAACAGTATTAAACTGCATAGAGAGAATAAAATAATTTAGTTTGCAAACAAGCTATCTAGGAGTCACACAGATCTACATCAGGACACATTGTTGTGCCATCAGTTTCCATTTAGAGAGGTGAAACCTGGTTTCAGATAAAAAGCTCCATCTGCCAGAGGATCATTTCCTTGTGTGACTAGAAAACAGAAGGCTCTCTATCATCTCCTCTTTGTTCCCACTCTCATTCCCAATACTCTCTGATGAGCTGGACTCTGCTGCCCAGAAGTGCATGAGCCAGGGACCTAGGAACAGCAAAGGACGGGAGGAGAGAACCAGCTGCAATCAGGCTCCCCTGGTTAAAGCACTTTTGACACAAAACAAGCAATATACTGACAAAATATTGAAGTATGAGCAGCAGCTACTGGTGAGGTAAGAACAGCCTGCGGATCAGGCCACACAGCCTGTGCTCTGCTGTCCCTTCAGCCCCTGAAGGCCATAAGCCTTCAGCTGCATGAGGACATGCCACAGGTGGGGGTGCCAGCTGCACTCTAACAGCCCTCAGGTAGCCTGAAGCTAGTTCCCCACTGAGGGAGGGAGCACTAAGAACATACATGAATTTCTGCCTCCTCCAACATAAAACAGAAAACACTTTTAAAAAAGCCGCGCAGGAACACAGGAAGCTGTGCTTGGGTTTGATTCTCCTGAGCTTGCTCTGACAGCCACTGCAAATACAGTCCCCGGTGCCTTTGCTTACAGCCTAACACAGCACTCAGTCAAAACGCAACAACAAACCTCTTCTGGAGGAAATGATGCTTCTGGAGTCCAAGTCGAGTGTCTTTACTAGAGTATCGGGGTCAATCTTCAGGCCAGAAAAGACACCAGAAGATGATAAGCCCCAGTCCTTATCAAAAAGAAACATTAAGCAGGAGTCAGTACAAACACCATCAGGTACCATTCATTTAAAAAATAAAATAAAATCAAAGCCAGCACCATCTAGATGGGACCAGGGTACATACTCCAGCGGTAGTGTGCAGGTCCCTCACCTAAGCAGATAGGGTTAAGTAAGTCACCCCACTGACTTGGTCCCCCCAGGCTCTTCCACTGAGAAGGAAGTTTCACAAAGTCACCTTTTTGACTGTTCCATTCCTAACAGATTTCTACACAAACTCAACCTCACCTCACTCAAGTGAATTCAAGTGTTACTGCTAGAAGTGGAAACAGCATCCTTAGGAAAAGCCAGATTTATTACAGGTACGCAAGTATACAATACAGATGAGGAATACATGAGCAGAGTAGGGACCTAAATTCTAAATCAACGGACATTAGCAGCAATCTTCAGCCACTAGTTCCTTTAAGCATGCAATAACTCTCTAAGTCCTATGCTTTGTAGTAGCTTCTCTGGAAGCCATCTGCCATCACCGACACATAACTTTATAATGGTATAAAACTAGCTGTATGTGGCACAGCCTATTCCTGCCGCCTCACAAGCTGTAGGTGCATAAACCCCATTTACTGCTGTTCTGTACCTTTGCTCTAAGGGGACTGGGGGAGGCACCTGGCTTTAACCTGAACTCCATATTAGTAACACAGGTGGTGAAACTAGACATGGTCTAAATCTCTTAAATGATTGTGTGTAAACTGGCAGCTCATCTCCACTTGCCCTAACCTGAAACTGAAGAGAACCATGGCAAAATGAGCCAGGAAGCCTCTTGCCCCACTGCTCCCAACACTTGCTCGTAATGATCCTCTACTGCATCCAAGATACCCCACCAGCAGCACAGGCACTCTCTCCCCCAGCAGCAGAAGCAGTACTGGCATACATCTGTCACTTCCACTGCCTTAAGCTCTTCTCTGCGTGCTAAAAGCCTTGGGAGGCTACGGCAGCTGCTGTAGTGTAGCTGCCATTGCTACAACAGTTGCAATGGGGTTGCTGCTATAGCTGCCATATTGGCTGACGGCGTGGAGCAGCAATAACCACTGCCGGAGCAGCATGCTGGGACTCCCATGGCACACAGGCAGGACCTTGCACTGGAATCCTGAAGCTCCAGGCTTGTTTCGCCTCTGTGCCTGCTCTGACGAGCCACACTCTTATCAGCACACTCCCACTGACGATGGAGAGCATGATAGAGACAAGCAGCTGCCCAGCAGAGTGCCACAGTATAGCACAAGAATAGAAAAGTGGCGCTATGGCCTTGATGCTAAACAGAAAAAGGAGAACGGCCTTCAGGAAACAATTTAACTCCATTTCCTGCCCCTCCGAGAAGCAGCCACCACCGCTTCACCATGTCCAAAACCAAAGGGTGTCACACTTGGCAGTGCAGTGGCGCCTCGCGAGTGTCTTGCGCCCCTGACGGCCACGGCGCGGACTCCACGGCGTCCCTGGAGCTCGGGAGACTGAGCGCAAGGATCGAGTATCGACCGTTTCCGCCGGCGACGCAGGAGTCACTGCCGCCGCAACGAACAGCCACAAACGCACCACGCCCCCGCAGCCGCCCTTCTCCCCGCCACGTGACCGCCACGACCCGCGCGCGGGAGATGGAGCTCCGCCTGCCCAGCGTGACACCGCCTGTCTCCGCTCGCCACCCACCGCCGCTACCTTGCCGGCTGTTGCCCTCCAGCCGCCCGCGCCAGGGCCCGGGCTGGGGCGGGAGCTGGGGTGGGGCTCCAGCAGCGGATCTCGAGCGGGCCAGGGACGGGGAGCGGCGCGGTGGAGCCGTGCGTGCTTTCCCTTCCCCACCATGGCTGCCTGTGTGGCGGAAGTGGGCGGGCCCGTCCCTGCTGCGCCTCTCCCGCCCGGGGACGCCCCCGTCCGGGCGGGCGCTGCCGGCAAGTACCGATGGCTGCCGGGAAGGCTGGGGTAGTGGCGAAGTGTGGTCTTGCGGCGGGTAGAGCGCAGGAAGCTCCTTCACGGCAGCCGTGGCCAGCCCGCTTTCGCATTGTTAACTCTGAAGCGTAATGGTGGCATCTTAAACGCCAGCATTCTGTAGCTGGTGGCTTTGATGGGCAGCTAGGGGCGTTAATTGCCTTCAGGCTGGCAGTGGGACAGGCAGCCTGCCGAAGGTAGCTCCTGGAATCAGCTAGAGGGTATTTGTTGGGTGTGCTTAGGTTAAACCCAGAGACCCTGCAACTCAGAGTTTGGTGTGAGCATCTGGAAGAGCTGAGGCCTCTCGGTAGCACTAGCCAGAGACTGGGATGCTGTGGTAGGACAGAAAAGTGAACTCTGAAACTCCCCTCCAGAAATTATTTCCATAGTTGTAAGAGCAAAAAATACCTGATGAGCCCCCATGGAGCCCAAGCATATGTTTGACCTTAGAGTCACAGACCCAGACAGAATCACGACAAAATAGCTACAGCCTTCCCTTCACCTTGCCGCAGAGATGAGGGAATGAAAAGCAAAGCTGCTTCCCTCTCCCAGGTAAACAGAAATCTACAGCCTGGGGATCCACAGTGGTTTTGCTCTTAAAAAAAATTCTGACAGGTGCTCTGTGGTTAAAGCATCTTTGTTTTCCAGCTGGCCTTTCTTTGTCCTACCTGTGCCCCTCTGAGCTGTGTTTCCCAGGGCCTGATACTGGGGAGCAACCCCCGGAACCCACGTCACTTCCCTTGCTTCAGGGCTACCCTGGGTAGCATTTTTCCACTGCTCTTTTGAAACTTCAAAAAATACAAAAAACCCCAATACAAAAAATACAATGACAAACATTGTGTTCACCAATAACTGGTTTCTTAAAGCAAACTATGTGTGTCATTCTTCTCCATGCCAACTGAACTTCCTTTTTCCTTTTCTCCAGGTCCCTTGTTCAGCCCTGGCTTGCAGACAGATGAGCAAGGATGTGCCAGAGGATGAGAACAGCAAGGCTGGAGGAAGCACAGCTGCTCCCAGCAAGAAGGCCAGCATCAAGTCCATCTCCTAGGTGACAGCCACTCCCACACAGCCAAGGGGCTGATGAGCATGTATTGGCATGGGCAGCGTGGGAGTGCTCTGAGAGCATCCATCTGGATGCCCTGCTCCCCACATTGGCTGCTCAAGAGCATCCTGCAAAAATCACAATGGTTCTGCAGTCAGGGCAGGGGTGGGGGGGAGAAAACACAACCCGCTCTAGTAAAGATAAAATTTAAAAGGTGAACTAATAATAAAAATGGTTAAAAGAAAATAAATAAAGGAATATTTAACAGCTTAAAATGCTTACAGTTGGGATGGGGAGTATCCAACACATTCAAATATTACAACTAAGCACATACGTCTCTCAGAAGGATGCCCACCCACTTCACCTAAAGCAGGTTTTAACAGTAGCAAGGAGAAATAAAATGTAGAAACAAAATGACATCCTCTAAAAAATTGAAGTTGTTCCCAGATTGGAAGGTATCAAAGACCTCATACAGGTGAAAACCACACTGGAGAAGTATGGATTTTGCCAGCTGCAGGGAGCAGCAAGCATGAGAGGTTGTACAACAGCATCCCAATGCTGTCTTTCTCCACTCCTGGCTTGCTTCTGCTTGTACAACTTGTCCCATGTGCTACAGACACAGCATAACTCCTCATTGCCTAACACATGTAGCAAATAGCCAGGACTAATAAGCTACCAGGCCAAGCACTGATACACTGGAAGCAGGGGGAAAGAGGTGTTAAGGGTCCCCTGGGACAATGCTTTGTTGTGGATGTTTACTCAAGGACAAAGCTGCAAGAGAGCATGAGGAACAGCTCAAGAGGAATGGGGAGCATGACAGCGAGCTTCAGCTTTGGGCTACAAGGACCCATGGTACACCCGCTCTGCTGCCACTGCTCCAGCGCTCCCACCCCCTTCCCTCAACCTGTCAGTGGGAGCAAAATGGTTTTACAAACCTAATGAAATAATCAAAGAGAAAAGAGCAGCCCGATAAGTACATTATGCAATACAAAAGGAAAAATTGCAACAGCTCATCTCACTCAAGCATACTTCCTTCCCCCAGATCTGCAACCAGCAATGCTGGCAGGAAGACCCACCAGCTTTCCCAACTTATCCACCCCAGCCCACCTGCTTCAAGGCGGGGAGCTGCTCTGCAGCATTCAGCTGTAGCCACCTGGGCTTTCCGAGCAAACTGGGGAGGGCACCTCAGCTCCCAGCAGGCTCATCCTGGTGCTCTGTCCCCACCTTACCCCACACCAGCCAGGCGATAGCTGCTCTGATGCTCCCATCCCACTGCAAGAATTGCTACCATGCTTTCTAGCTGTGATGAAATCAGCACAGATCTCTGTTATTTTTACTAAAGACACTAACCCATGCAGTATTCATTAGGGCTCAGAAATCTGCTGCTAGCACTGTGGTTCTCTTTGCTTGCTGTAAAAATAAACCCAGCACCTGAACTGTAAGACAGCAGCAGGTGAACTGCATCTGTGTCTTATCATGCATCGTGGTCACTCAATGTTAGCTTAGTGGAAGGGGAACCTACAAAGCAATTAACAAAAGCTTCACGTTAAATATTAAATATCTTTACTGAAAATCTATGATCCTGTACATTTTCTAAACTAGTTTTTTATTATTATTATTATTTAGTGACCTAAAGAGACCTTAGGCTTAGTTGCCAGAAGCCAGTTCCTTTCTGTTCAGGTAAACAGTGTTGCAGATACATTGGGAGGAGTTATTGTAGCCTGTGCAACAAAATTTGAAGGCTGCTTAAAAAAAAAAAATAAAGCATACAGCCCTGAGATGTGCCACAGTGAGAACAGCTCTGGCATCCTCTGCTAAGTGAGGAGGCCTCACTATACCAGCAGTGAGCCCCAACACAAAAGTTTTAGAGCCCAATCCAGAGAAAAGGGAGCCAGATCCCCATCTACTCTCTACTCCGCACCCAGGGGCTACTGGTAGCTCCCAAAGGAACCAGTTTCCCCCACTATAAGCATTATTTGCCTGGCCCCCACCAATGCTGCAAAAGGTTAAAAGTGGGGCAAAAGTGGTGGATTTGGGGTAGGGTCCATTTCCCGGGTGCAGTGGGAGGACTGCAGACCCACTGGTGTAGCCTAGGAAGGAGATCAACCCCAGTCCCCCAAGGTAGGATGCTTTGGCAGGGCTTTGGTCAGCAAGAGTGGGGCTGGGTTTTGGGGAAGAGAACACGCCCTTCCACAGCCACCGCTCTGACTTCCTCCTTTCTGCCTTAGGCAACTGCAAGACAGAAATAGGAAGAAAGGTTTGGGGTTATCACAAAGCTCCCAAAGCCCTGCTTTTCCCAGCTCAGCTTGAGAAGTTGAAGCCATCTTCATCCCATCCCAAGCACAGGACAGAGGAGAGGGCTTGATGCAGGGTGAGTACAGCATCTCTGTTTTCTTTGCTTCTGTTCCTCCTTTCTGAGGGGTTGAGAGGCAGACAGGTGACAAGGCAGTTTCATAGCTCTAGTGTTTCCAGTGAATTTGTTTTATAATTCCTGATCTAACCTCCTGCCACCTGAGTCCTTAGGTGAGTCCTTCTTGGAGCTCAGCATGGTATCTCTCCCACATGTGGCATGGCATCACAGTCAGTCTGCACAGCCTTTGCAAAGGCATCTTGCCTGGTCTGCAACGTTTTTGCTTTTGGACATATGATTTAGCCTGGAACTATAGGTGTTTATTGGGACCCTATACAACCCTTTCCTTGCTGCCCTGTGGGCCTAGAGAAAAGAGCATAGAGGGTGCAGCACACTCCTCCTGCACCCTCACACATGGTGCTGGGGAGAGCAGTGCTGGCTGGAGGCTGCACTGGTTCCCCTCCTGGGGCCCACCTCTTCCTAGTCAGTTCCCATACAAGCACCCACCCCTGGCTGCAGGATGCGGCAGCTCAGAGGGGAAGAGGGAACCATGGCGTAAGTGCGGTGGGGATAGCTACTAGCAACTGAATAATACTCTGACGACAACCATTGAAAATGCTGGCAGTGGGCAGGGAAGGCAACAGAGGCCGCGGGCAAACTAATCCTGAGGAGAGCACCCTCTTCCCAAAATCTCCATGGCTCTCAGATGCAGGAAAAAAGTGTCAAGGAAGGCAGACTGACATCTGTTTTCAATGCTTCTCCAATACCATGGCCCTAGCTTCCAGCCTCCCAGGCAAGAGAAAAGGGAACAAGTGAATACTCACAGAGGCGTCATGCCCTGTAGCCAGCACAGAAGCTGGTATGTGGCTTCTGCAAGGCGTGGGAAGGTTTTAAACAGTGCGTTTTGCTGTCACAGCTGTCACATCCTGCTTCACTCCGTGGTTTTGCAGTTTTTCTGTCCTCATCATGGTACTGTTTCCGTTGCAAGTGATCTCAACACAGTGCAGAGTGATTTATTTTCCCAGAGAAAGACATGATGCCTACAAGTATCTAAAGGGTGGGTTGAAGGAAGATGGAGCCAGACTCTCCCGTGGCTCCCAGTGATAGGATGAGGGGCAATGGACACAAGCTGGAACATAGGAAGTTTCATTTGAATGTGAGAAAAAACTTCTTATGGTGAGGGTGACAGAGCCCTGCTGCCCAGGGACATTGTGGAGCCCCCTTCTCTGGAGATGCTTCAAGACCCACCTGGATGCAGTCCTGAGTGATGTTCTCTAGGCAATCCTGCTTTAGCAGGGGAGTTGGACTAGATGATCTCTAGAAGTCCCTTCCAACTCTGACAATTCCGTGACATACTTGAGTCACTCCAGAGCTGCTGCTGATAAAGAATCCCTCCTTTGCTCCCACAAAACACAAGCTATCTCAGCTCCAGGGGACAGGCTGTGACCTTGTTCCTGGGTCCTTGCTCAGCCCCAGGACTCTATCTTGTGTGTGAGAGCAGCCAGCACTGCTCTCCCCAGCACCATGTGTGAGGGTGCAGGAGGAGTGTGCTGCACCCTCTATGCTCTTTTCTCTAGGCCCACAGGGCAGCAAGGAAAGGGTTGTATAGGGTCCCAATAAACACAGCTTCCCAGGGCAAGGCAAGAGTCCTCTGGGTACCCAAGAACCTCACACTCGGAACAAAGGGACAGCATGTACCAGGCTCATGGTGCACTTGGGAGAGTGCTCAACCCAAACACACCCATCCCCTGCAGGCATGAGAGGCTACTGGGAGGTAATATATATATAAAATGTATACATATTTCCTATAATAGGACATAGGAATATATATATATTCTTTCTTTTATATATGTATAAAATTACTTCTGCATATTTTTATTTTTATATATTTTATATTTTTCTGTAAGGTATATATATAAATATATGTAAAAATGTATATTCACACACTAAGTTATAATACTCTGCACAGAGATGGTCTTAGCCAGCCAGCAGCCCTGTGTATGCCCATGCGCCTTGGTGGGAACTATCTCCATTGCACAACCAAGTGATGGAAGAAATGGTCACAAGCCAACAGACATCCACTGTCCCGTCCTTGCTCTACCTTGTTTTGCTCATTTCCCATCTGTGCATGGGATCTGGGACACCCGGGGAGGGGGGGAAGGAGCATGCTGCTGGGTGTAATACCCAGTATCTGTGTCATGGCATGATTATGATGTCACACCATGGATGCTTGAGAGCATGAAGGAAGCGCCCAGGAGCATCAAGGCACAAGCAGTGAAACTTGTCCTGCCTCACCAATTCAGGTGGATGGTGTAAACGCCCCAGATGTCCTCCAAGAATACTGAGCACAAGAGCATGTCCTCCTGTTTAGTAAGAAAACAGATGTACTAAAAAGTACTAAAGGGGGATTTGTAGCTAACAGACTGTGAGACTCATCTCCTCTGTTGAACACTAATTTATGGCAATGATATTGCTGCTAGAATCAACATTAAGCCTACTTATAAATCCCAACTTGCTCTGCCATGCTGCACAGCAGTCTGCTCCATCACACTGAGACCCCGCAGTATGCCCAGTGCCCTGAGAGGCTGGCATGCCCAAGCTCAGCTTCCTGCGTGCACTCAGAACAGCACCCAGCCCTTTCTTCATGTACCTTCCCTAAGGCCACCTTCACATTTTATGGCATGTAGACCCTTCAGGAGTACCTTGCTCTCCCTGAGCCATGCCAGGTATATAACGTATAGCAAGCAAGAGATGCATCCAGCATCCGAGGCAGAGCACACCCAGGAGAAGATCACCCAGGACTGGCCATGGCAGTGCAAGACCGGAACTGAGCCAAAGGGATCATCAAGGGGGTTGAAGAAAATGCTGCTGAGACCCGTGTCTGAGCCCTGCTAATTCAGTCATACTGAAAACCTGCTTTCCCCTCCCCTGGCAAACAAAAGCAGAAGCCCCATTTGTCCTCTTTGAAAGTCACCCTATGTCACTTATACACTTATCCACTCACATACCCATTAATAATTTCCCTCTACAGCAGAAGAAAAGAAGTGGTGAGCTTTCTTCTGCTGCTCTCCCCTAGTATCAGGGTGTGCTTTACATTCTTGTGACAGGAGAAGGAGACAACTTTGGAGATTAGAAGGGCATCCAAATCCATCCCACAAAATGAACGCTAAGTTACAACACTCAGTAGCAGCCAGAGCCAGGCATATGTTGAGGTTCCCAATTTATTTATGAGGTTTAGGTGTTTTTTTTAAAATCAAGTTTTAATTGGAAACTTGCTTTATTTCATGAGATGAGCCTGTTAGCAGGAACTTCTAACCTCCAGCAAGCATGAGGAGGTCACAGACCTTCAGTCCACCCCATCATCATTCCGCCCCTTGGAATAGCAGCAGGAGTTAAACACTTGGAAACACTGGGCAAGTGGGATGGTAGGAGCTCATCCAGCCCATATGTTTGGTCCCCAGAGCCTGTGTAAAAACTTCTCGCTTGTAGAAGAGATGGAGCCTAATTAGGTTTCCAATGAAACAAGGGTCAGTGCGGCTCTTCCCTACTGTCAGCAGTGGCAGCTGTTGCTGGGCAAGAGCCTATTTGTCTGGCTCTGTTTTTTGGGAGGGTTTGCAGAAATATGAGATCACGCTATTTTCAGTATCCCCAGGGTACTACTAATTAACTAGGCACATGCAGCGAAGCACATACAGGCAGCAATCAGTAACAAATGAAGAATGTGAATACAGCTAAGAGTACAGTAAATATGGTCATGATGGAGCCAGCTATCCCTAGGAGTGTGATGTTGCTCTTGGAGGATCTCTCAAGTTGGGCTGGCACAGGTTACCAGGGACACCACAGACAACAGGGTGCCACAGCCCAAATGAGTGATCAAAGTAATTTCCTAGCAAGGTGCACCCAGGAGGGTCCAGCAGAGATCTGGTGCCCACTCCACCTTGTTAAAAGCTTTTACTGTTAAGATCTTGTTGTTCTTTTTGTATTTTAAGAGTTTTTACCTGTTGTCTGCAAGCTCAAACACTGCTGGCAGTATTTGGAGGTGGCAAAAATGTGTTGGGCCAGCTAAGCAGAGCAAGTGCAAATCTTGCAGGATGGGATCTTGCAGCTGTGACAATAAGCAATGCCCTTAAAAGGTGAACTGTGGTGGTTGAGAGGGACTTGTGGAGGATGTCTTTGTGAAGGAGGGCTCTGTCCACCCTCCACAGGATGATCTTGGGCCAGACATGGCAAAGTGAGCTCCTGAGCCACTCCACTGTGAGGATTTGACTGGGTGACCACAGAGGTGCCTCTTGTTACCTGTGCAGTTGTGTGGCAGCAAGGCTGCTGGACCTTTGCCAGGGAGGCTGGCTCTAGGGCAGGGTGGGGTTCCCAAGGCTGCAAATCTTCATATCCAGATGACTCTTTAGCAATCCCGTCACATCTTGAAGTCTATACTACAGCTGGGCACCAAACTTCATTGTGCAAATACCACGGAAATGACACTCATCGACCTACTTAGACTTTCTTTCTGCCCTCAGGAGGAGACCAGACCTTCTTTCAAGGCTTACCAGTGTCATCCCTTGCTTGTTTGATATCTTACAGAGGCTGACGAGGTAAGAAAGGACATCCTGACATCTCAGAAGAACATCAGAGCTGCTCTATATAGTAACCTGGTCCCAGTGCTTTTTGAAGGTTTCCCTTGTTTTCGCATTTCCATTTGACTGTGTGCTGCTAATTTGGTAGATTCACAAGAAGGGGTGATGGCAGTTTGTGCCAAGTTGCAGTAGCCAGGGAGTGGTTGTTTTCTTGCTCAGAGCAGTGTCAGAACTATTTCAAAACAAATGACCTGGTTTTTGGATGCTGTGTCTTAAATTGCTACAAAGAGTATTGTTTATTGTTCCTTTGTGCTTTCTTATTCCTTTTTCCTCTTTTAACAAATTCCTCTTTTCTCACTTCCCCATGTGTGTCTGTGTTGCAAGGCTGTGACTCTGTTGGGTTTTACTCCAGGGCAGTGCCCAGGGAAAGGCATTAGAAGAAATTATGGCATTAATGTATATGATCTCACTGACACCATTGGAAGGTGATTTAGCCAACTTTATTGATGGCATAAATTTCTGGGATCAGGAGATTTGCTTTGGGCCAAGAAGTGAGTAGTATGAACAGCAAAGAAAAGCAATGTGAGAATGTGCTAGTGAAGAACAGAGCCTCTGTCGTGTTCTGAAGTGCTGGTGTAACCGAGGATATAACAAGTGCTTGTGGGGTTTGAATGATGTGCTGGGAGACCTTCCTGAATGCCAGTAAGAAATGTGCAGCCCTGGGGTCAGAACCCCCACCCATGGCACGACATTCTGGTCCCCTCCCCATATAGGTTGGATTCCAACATTCTGTCCTTACTTGACCTGCATATTGTACAAGAACCAGCCTGG
The DNA here is from genome assembly GCA_013400055.1 of Nycticryphes semicollaris. Lineage (NCBI taxonomy): Eukaryota > Metazoa > Chordata > Aves > Charadriiformes > Rostratulidae > Nycticryphes > Nycticryphes semicollaris. The sequence continues at coordinate 130,004 of VXBJ01002447.1, forward strand.
TGATTGCCACACCATCAGACTAGACCTCAGCATGCAGTGCAAGCCAGGCTTTCCACTTCCCTCAGAGATGGGACTGTGGCTCTCCTAGGATGTCAGTCACCCACGCCATGATGTTGGAAACATCATGGAAACATAGTTTTTCCTCAGCAGAAAAACTTATATTAATTCACTACATGAAATACCTCATTTCCTTGATGAAACAGTTAAATGTAAAGAAGTAATAGACTTTTTTCCTATGTGTCTAGTACGCCTTGCTAGTTAATTAATAGAAATAGTCCTTTTCTTAATGATGATTCCAATTTCTATACAAATACAGCTTGACACAGAAACTGAAAAAAACTCACATCTAGTAAAAACTACATGCAGTGATTGAGATTTTCCAATGTTACATAGATATAATCAGATAGGTTAAAGAATCTGGATAAACACTACATCAAGCTGTGCTGAATGCACAGCAATATGCTGTGAGGTAGTTCCCACTCTGTGGACATCCACATTTAGTCCCAAAGCTATGTTTATTGGAAACCAACTTATTTTTGTAAAAGCACATCAGTACCCATCCTGAGTCAGCCCATACACCCAGGGTGCCCTGACCCCAGCTGCCCAACTCTCAGGGTTGCAGCAGGGTCATGCTCTCAGGCTCTGCCTGCAGTGAGAGAGCTGCAGGAGGGGTACATCCTCCCCAAGCATCCTTCTGTGTATACACTTTCTATAGGGTTCAAGGGCTCCCTTTCCTGCCAGGTGGTCACAGGGATGCTTTTTGTCCTGCAGAAAATGTCACGTGACTGCTGCCTCCAGCTGCCAGTGATGACCTGCATGCTTCTGATGGTGATGACAGGTGAGCCTGACCTGCCCTTCCTCATTGCCTTTCCGTCAGAACCTTACACGGGCAGTGAAATAGGGGAGGAACCCAAATACTGCTCCACAGTGGTAGGAACATGGCATTGAGAGACGTGCAAAGGCCAGATCCTGCATTTCCTGGGATCTGGAGTTAAACAATCTCAGCTGATGGTCAGTGAGACATGTGAGATCCCTTCCAGGGCCGCCAGTGTGGCTTCGATAGGCAGGGTAGACTCAGGACAACATGGGTATCCAGTGCTGGGTGTCAAAGCACCCCATGGCTGCCACCACTGCAGACTAGCCTCTTCTCAGTCTCTACCATGCCAACTCTATCTTCTCTCTGTTTCAGCCTTTGCCATGGAGTGCCCCAAGATCAAGGTGGGGACATGCAAGGACTGCATCCAGTCCGGTCCTGGCTGTGCCTGGTGCAAGAAGCCGGTAGGTCCACATAGCCTCTCATGTCAGGCCCCAAAAGTCAGCTAACAGGCAGCAGGGTGTTCACCCTGCTTGGGGTCACCCCCTCTGCCTGTGGTTGAAGGGGCAGACTGCACTGTGGGAGTGTTTCAAGTCCTGCATGGTGGATGGGGCCAGGAGGAATCTGACAGACAGGGCCCATCAACCTTCCTTTCTCCAACAAGAGCCTGGAGGCCTGGTTTGGGAGCTGGGTGATCTTGTAATGAGCCCGTTCACCTCATGCTCCTCTGATTTTTTTCCTACTATTGTGGCAACACGCAGAGTTTCACTAAAGCCGGTGAACCAGACTCCATCCGCTGCGACACCATCGAGCAGCTGCAGCAGAGGGGATGCCCGCACAATGAGATTGAGTTTCCAGTCAACGACATTAGAAGGACACAGAACAGTCCCTTAAGCAATGACATACAGCTGACTCCCCAGGAGGTACACCTGAAACTAAGGATAGGTATGGTCTGCCTGGTGTTCCCAATGCCCTTCCATTTGCCCCCAGGCTTAGGGCCCATCACAGCCCACATTTTCCCCCTTTTCTTCCAAAAGAGAGGAGGATCCCACTGAGGGGAAGGATGGGGGTGGGTGATGGGACAAGAAGTGAGCCACAGCATGGTAGCTGATCCCAGCATCCTGATCCCACAGGCCAGCCAGCTGTATTTGAGGTGAAGTTTCGCCGCGCCATGGGGTACCCCATTGATCTCTACTACCTCATGGACCTCTCTTACTCCATGCTGGATGACCTGGAGAAGGTGAAGAAGCTGGGAGGGGAGCTGCTCAGGGTACTGGAGAGCACCACACCATCTCGCCGTATAGGTGAGCCTGTCTCTGGCACTGGACCCTGGCACAGCTGTTTGCTGCCAGGAAGAACCACAGGGTTGGATTGGATACAGGTACTGTGCAGCATGACCCATCCTCTGCCAGGCTGGAGAGTGTGCTAGGGCAAGGGAGGTGGACACTTAAATGATGGTCAGCAGGTTGCCCATGCCCTGTGCTGCAAGGATGCCTGCTGATCCCTGCCTGTTCCTGTCCTTGACGCTATCTATGGTCCTGGATGCCCTAGGGTTTGGCTCCTTCGTGGACAAGACAGTGCTGCCCTTTGTGAACACGCATCCTGAGAAGCTGCAGAACCCCTGCCCCAACAAGGACAAGCAATGCCAACCTCCCTTTGCCTTCAAGCACATCCTCTCATTGACCGACAATGCCAAGAAGTTTGAGAGTGAAGTCGGGAAGCAGTTTATCTCGGGAAACCTGGATGCCCCAGAGGGAGGGCTGGATGCCATGATGCAGGCAGCAGTGTGTGGGGTGAGTCCCCACATCCACCCCGCTGCCAGTAGCTGTGGGCAGGTGTGAGGGCTGCAATCCACGCTCATGCACCATCCCTCGGGAGGTGGCTGTGCCCCTCTCCAGGTGGGCTCTGGAAACCCATTGTGTATGTCTTAATTCAGCAGTGGGGCAGGTTACTCTGGGCAGGGGCGGGGCGGGGGGGGGAGCGGTACAAGAAAGCATCCTGACCTCTTGACCCTGATCTGCAACCCACTTCTTCCATGCCCCCTGGCCCACACTGTGGCCAACACAAGACTTGCTGTGCTTTGGCAAGGATTGTACTGTACCCACTGACACGATCCTCTCAGCCCCACTCAGGGTCACATCTTCGTGTTGCTTGCAGGACTTGATTGGCTGGCGCAATGTGACCCGCCTGCTGGTGTATGCTACTGATGATGGCTTCCACTTCGCCGGCGATGGCAAGCTCGGGGCCATCCTGACCCCCAATGATGGCCAGTGCCACTTGGAGGACAACATGTACAAAAAGAGCAATGAATATGTAAGTACCATGGGGCAACTCTGGGCAGCTCTGAACCCTTAGTTTCACTCCCCCAGGCAGAAAAAAAAAGGCATACAAAGAGCCTGTTACTGACACCACAAGATCACCATAATCACCATAATCTGGGCTGCAAAACCTAAACTGTCCGCTCTTCTGCTGGTGGTGAAGATCATACTGAGTGCAGCATCCCTCTCCCTACCTAGGACTACCCATCTGTCGGCCAGCTGGTCCAGAAACTTGCTGAAAACAACATTCAGCCCATTTTTGCTGTCACCAGTAAGATGGTAGATGTCTACAAGGTAAGGAGTCCTCACATAGTCCATGTGCCTCCTGTCCCTTTCCAGGAGGACAGAAACAGCTATGCCTGTCCTCCTGCCTTGACCCCTGCTCCGACATCACATGGTGGCAACTGCTCACCTCTTTACTCTCTGTTGGCAGAAACTCAGTGAGATGATCCCAAAGTCAGCTGTGGGGGAGCTGAACGAGGACTCCAGCAACATCATTGAACTCATCCAGGTGGCCTATAATGTAAGTGCTGGAGGGAGCTGTTTCACTCGTTTCACAGAGCTTGGAGCAGGGAAAGGTTCTCATTGTGTGTCTTCATTGTCAGAGAGCAGTGAGGACCAGGACTTTGAGGACAGAACATGCTGAGTCCCTCTGCCCACATCAACCAAGAGGTTCCTGCCTCTCCAATGCTATTGTCTGCCTTTCCAAAACAACCCTAGGCAGCTGAGATACCAGCCTGGGGTGCTCCCTTGGGCTGGGGGGAAGCCTTGACCTGCAACCCCACACCCCTTACTGGACTGATGGCACTTTCTCCAACATTTCCCCACAGAACCTCTCCTCACGGATCATTCTGGACCACTCTACCCTGCCAGACATCCTGGATGTCAAATATGACTCCATGTGCAGTAAGGACAAGTTCATCTTGGACGAAGTGAGAGGCAAGTGCGATGATGTCAAGATCAATGATGAGGTATGTTCCCCCATACCAGAGATGCTCCACAGCTCACAAGGTTCCTGATGCCCATCCTATTTAATGGCAGGAACAGGAACCAAGTGTGTTGTTCCAAGCTTTCTATTTATTTAATTTAATGCCAACAGTGTCCAAAATGCTATGTGATGGGGGAATCCTTCATTGCTCTGTATGTGCATGTGCTCAGTCTGTGGCCGATACCACCCTCCAATTGCTGAAGCTTCCTCACAGCCTCTGGCTCTTCCCTTTCTCACTCTGCACTTTCTAGGTCATCTTCAAAGTAAAGGTCACAGCCAAGGAATGCATCAAAAGTCAGTCTTTCACCATCCGGCCACTGGGCTTCACAGACACCCTCACTGTCCACGTGGACAGCAACTGCAACTGCAACTGCAATGAGCAGCCTGATCCAACTGCCTGCAATGGGAGAGGCAGCATCGTCTGTGGGATCTGCAGGTACGTGATGTCACTGCAAAATACTGTTTCAAATGCTGCCAGAGCTGGGGAGCTGCTGGGAGAGGCGGCCTTTGGCCCAAGTCGAGGCCAGCTTCATGGTGCACTTGGATCCTCCAAGCACCTCTGTGCCTGGAGAACATGGGGCTGGGTGAAGGCTCAGAAAAGAAGTGTACACATGGCGATCAATCCTGGCTGGACTATGCACCTTTGCACCAATTTTCATATTCAAAGAGGTGTTTCACATTCATGGAGGCAGATTTCTGTAGAAGTCTCACAAAATCCCACTTTGGGGCTGTAGTTCACATAGGTCTTTAAGTGCAATTATTGCTTCATGGTCTCTCAGTGACAGGGAGGGGAAAAGACTGGGTTTCCACAGGAAATACTCAGATCTCCTTGGCAAAGGTTTAGAAAATATGAACATAACAATGCTTTCTGGGCAACTGTTTGGTGTTGTAAATATGACCAGCAGAAAGAGCAATGTTTATGAGGTTTCCTCCTGATCAGCCACACTGCTCCAGCTTGGAGTCACTTGGGTCACTGACATCCCTTGCTGGGGTTTCGGTGAGGCTGTCCCACATTTGCTCCACCTTGGCTGAGATCTGGGACCCACATTGGCTCCACAGCATTTCTTGTAGCCACTGACCCAGGCTCACTCCTCTCCTTTGACGGCAGCTGCAATTCAGGCTACACAGGGAAGAACTGCGAGTGTGAAACCAAAGGCAAGACCAGCAAGGAGCTGGAGGGCAGCTGCCGGAAGGACAATAGCTCAGTCATCTGCTCAGGGCTGGGGGACTGTGTGTGTGGGCAGTGCATCTGCCACACCAGTGACATGACCAACAAGCAGATCTATGGCACCTTCTGCGAGTGCGACAACATGAACTGCGAGTTTCACAATGGCTCCCTCTGTGGTGGCAAAGGTAGTGTATCTGCATGGTGGGTTCTCCACTGGGGCACAGTTTAGAAAGATTAAACGCCCAGGCAGATTCTGACTTTCCCTGCCAAAATCCGAGTGGGTGGGCTTGGGGGACCTGGGTTCCACTATACAAACAGGACCTCCTTGAAATGGAAGGAGTCATAGAAAGTGCAGGGTGGGTGATGCTCTCCAAGCATGAGCTGAGGGAGGGTGACCTGGCTGTCTGTAGAATCCTGGTCTGAAAGGTTTTCCCCTGCAGACCGCGGGAAATGCGACTGTGGGGAGTGCAAGTGCACACCCATGTACCAGGGCAGTGCTTGCCAGTGCAAAAAGTCGACAGATGGCTGCTTGAACATCCGTGGCAATGAGTGCAGTCACCGTGGGACCTGCCACTGCAACCGTTGCCAGTGCCGAGGGGGATACCAGCCCCCGTTCTGCCAGGAGTGCCCCGGCTGCCCCTCACCCTGCAGCAGATATGTGTGAGTCACACGCACAGAGATGGCACAGAGGGCATCTGCCCTGCCATCTCCTGGGCCATCTCCTGGGCAGGCGAAGACAAGCTCTGCCTGTACTTGGACAGAGCCCAGCCATGGCCAAAGCCAGGTGAGAGGGCCTTTGCCCCTGCAGAGGTGAGCTGTAGCCACCTGTTTTGCAGTTCCTGCGTGGAGTGCAATGCCTTCATGAGTGGCCCCTTTGAGAAGAACTGCTCCCAGGCCTGCCCCAACATCCAGGTGGCCAAGGCATTGACAGGGACAAGCAGGCAGTGCAGGGAGAAGGACTCCCACAACTGCTGGATCTCCTTCCGCATGGTCCAGGAGGACGGTGAGGAGATATACACCATCACTGTTGATCCCAAAAAAGGTACACCAGCCCTGATCCTCCTGCCCCTCTGCAGGCAGGCTGCCAGCTCTGCCAAGATGGCTTCACCACCTTGCTGGGGGCTGCAGCTGGATGCCATCTGTCTGCCCTGCAGAGTGCCCAGAGCCTCCCAACATTGTGCTGATTGTGGGTGGTACCATTGCCGGTGTGGCCCTGATCGGCCTGGTGCTCCTGCTGATCTGGCGCCTCTTGACGGAGCTGTTTGACCGCCGGGAATACCGCCGGTTCGAGAAGGAGAAGTCCAAGGCCAAATGGAATGATGTAAGGGAGCCCATCCACGGTGGTGGGTTGTGATGAGACATGCACATAGATATGGTGGGGACACCTGGAGGGGACATCCTCTCCGGAGGCAGCTATGGCAGACCTGCCCACTGCTGGTTTCACGGCCCAGCTGGATTTTGCAAGGAGATAAACAGCCTATGGGCTCTTCTCCCAATGCTGTCTGCACTGTCTGTCAGCTTTGGCAGCAGTGGGGTGGGTAATGCTCCACTGAAAATCCAATACAGCACAGCAATGCAGGCTTCTCATCTTTCTCTCTCCAGGCTGATAACCCCCTCTTCAAGAGTGCCACCACCACAGTTGTGAACCCCAGGTTCAACGGGCAGTGAAGCGAAGCAACACCTGGCAACGCTAGGACCTTAAATAAGGTTCCTTAAATAAGGAAACGCCAAGCTAAGGAAATCTCAAACTAAGACTCCCATCTCCTCTACTTTATCCTGTTTGTTTGTTCCCTTCTTCCAAGAGGCCACCAGCGCACCAGGCACTGGCTGAGGGACTCTACCGTGCCTGTCTCCTGGCACAGTGCTTGATGACTGGATTAGTGGAGTTGGGAGAAGGGAACAGACACAGCTTTGGCATGGATGGAACCAGCAGGTCAGGTCTCACCAGCAGGCACATGCAATGGCTCCTGTACCAGTTACCAACTGTCTCAGCTCTTGATGCTAACTTTGCCTTCTGGCAGGAGTCTCAGACACCAAGCACCAAAACCAGCTGAGTGCTTTGAACTTTGATCTGGAGCTAGGATTTCAAAACTGCCATTTTCCTTCTGCACTAGCAGGATCTTCTCCCAGGCTGCTCCGTCCATTACCCTGCGGCACTAGGCTCCACCGCTGTGTTTGCACTAGTTTCTAAAGCAGTTACTGCTGAATTGGACATGGAGGGTCCACTAGGCTGGCTGCTGTGGAGGCTGCAGTGAGATGATGGACCCTAAGGCCTAGTGAGCACCTGTACCTGGGGATGAAAAGCAGTTGGGGAACAGGCACTGAATCATTTTCCAAATCATAGCTGCTTCCTGGTGTCACTTTCCTCTCAGACCTATATTGGGCAGGGTTCTGCTTGGGCTTGTGCAAAGTTAGCTTACCTCCACCAGGTCTTGAGCTCTCTGAATGACAAGGAGGCAAAGGAGCAATTGTTTGGACTATGAAACATTGGCATCAAGCACGTGAAACATTGCCTGCAGCTCAGAGCATGGCCATGACTTCTTCCACCAGCCCTAGGGCAAGATCTTTTCCCTGCTCTACAAGTGTATCAGACATGCCAAGGGCCAGGTGTACAAAAGACCTGACAGTAGCCAGAGCATCTCCAGCTCAGCACTTTTCAAAGCCAGCTAATTGCTTTTGTATTGTGGCATCATTCCTGTGAAACAGCATACAAATCCATATTTGCTTTAAAATTGGGAATAGTTTGCATATAGCTGTATTCCGTCACATCTTCATTTGCTCTCTGAAGAGTTTAATGTCAATAAAAATTAATATATAAAGTAAATACTTCTGTCCTGATAAGAATCAAGTGCAAAGGCAGCAGCTGAAGCATTCACTGGAGAAACTACAGCAAAATCCTGTCATTACCGCCAGTATCTCACATAGATAGTGTCTGGTACAAATGTTGGCCAGAGAAACATATTTTCTGCTACATTTTTGCCATTTACATACTGAAAAGTTCTCTCTTGCAAGCCAAAAATGACTTACTAAATGATGCAAACCAGTTCTTGTCCCTGTCCATTTGCTGGCAGCTATATGTAAACCACCTTAAACAAGAGTGGCTGCACTGTGTGAAATGGGGGGTTACTTTGAGCCAATTTGCTGTTCTTCAGCAGTGAGTGTGAGGGTATAGGGCAAGAAAGCATGTTTGATACTCCCCCCCATCCTATCCCAGCCTGCAGCTATTTTTGGCTCAAGGAACTCGGTGTGTAACCTGTGAACCCCACAGCTGGCTGCACAAAGACACCAGAAGTATCCTCTAGGGCTCTGGGTCTTGGTCACAATACCTATTGCAGGGACCCAGGTGGAGACTGTTGTTACTTGAACATGAAGAAATTATCAGTCTCCTTTTGTCAGCAGCTGCAGGTCTTACTGCTGGTGTAGTGTGTGCAGTACAAGTACAACCACATACACACTTCGGAGAACAATTAGAGGAAATCAGTGAGGAATCCAGAATTAAAAAAAAAAAAATAGGATCAGTTATTACATTAGACAGAAGTACATGCTAGGGCACATGTCAGAGGAAAACAGCAAGCTAAGAGAATCCTTCAGGCCCCTGGTCTTGCTTTTGCCTGAAGGCTTGGTGGTCCCTTTGTGAAGACCTGCTTGCAAAAGTCAGAAGTATTTCTCAGCCAGGTGTGGAATGGCCCTTTCTCCAGGCTTCAAGTGCTGCCTGAGGACATAATTTCTTAAAATTGTTTCATTTCCACCAAGAAAAACTGAAGCATATTTTCTTTTACTGAGAGTAGGGAGGAAGCTTCCCCCGTTACTGCACAGAAAACCTGCATCCAGCTCATGACACACCACATCACTTGAGACAAGGCTGCTGGGATGAGGCAGAGATATGCCTGAGCTCCTGCAGAGCCTCTCTTGACACTCTGTGCTCCAAAGGGCTCCTCTCTCACCTGTGGAGAGGGACCACCACTGCCCCCAAGGTGGCAAGAGACAGAGGGGCTGCAGAAGCTGCATCCCAAGACAAACATCATCCAGTGGGCCAACGGCACATGCCTTCTCTTTTATTACAGCCAGGAGCTCCCCTTACATTTAAGCCACTTGTGTGCCAAAGGGAAAATTTCTAACATTCTTCAGATAATGGGACCAGCCCCAAAAGTTTTCCATGCAAAAGTCCAAGTTCCGTGTTAGCCGCTTTATGAGCAAGTAGGTACCACCTAGTCCTACTGCCCCCATGACAAAGAGCCCTCGATTAATTATCTGCAAGTGCAAAGAGAAACCCTGGCATCAGCAGAGGTTTGCTCCTACCCTGCGACACCAAGCACCCACCTGGTATTATCCCACCACCAAAGCTCTCCCCATACAGCTGAGTGGTGCAGGTGTGCAGGATGCTCACAAGCCTCCTGGCATGGGGGAGGACAGGCACCACTGACCAACCTTTTTCTGCCATTTCCAACGCTGAAGTGCCTCATGGTAGCGAATTCTGGTGAAGGTCACCTGGCAGGGTTGCAGGAGCACATCACCACCTCAAAGCCAGCCAGGAGGAGCTCAGGCAGTGAGGACCAAGGTGCTGGCCTTACTTACCATGGTATACAGTGGGACGATGGTGGAAGGCATAAGGGTATGGAGGAAGTTGTCTATATGCTTCCGGAAAATGAACCACGTTGAATTCACATGCTCACGCATCTGCAACACAGCACCCATCACCCCTTTGCCGGGTGTCTTGGCAGAGCTCCCTTGCATTTTGCTAGCTCTCCCATTGCCTGTCCTGGGTGTCATCTCAGGGAGCAGAGGTGCCCCAGTGGCATTCCCAAGAAGCTCTCAGGCTAAAGTCTGCCAGGGTGACAGCCCGGCCAGAGTCTTGCTGGAGACTCTGCCTGCTGTGTGCATCCTAACAGAGTGCCACTGTATGCACAACCCACAGGACCACAGGACCACAAGTCTGAAGCTCGCCTACCTCTACGTAGTTGTACATGGCTAAATCTGAGATCGCATGGTCATCTGGCACCCTCAGCCTGGAGAACTCAGGGAGGCAGGCACCTGGAATAAAAAAAAAGTAACAGCTCACAGGTAGCTCCCCACCAGGGAGGCTGCCTTCAGCCACAGAGGGATCCTCCTCTGCTCTTGTGCCTCTCCAGCTACCTTCACTCACCAAGATCATTGTGGAACTGGTCCATTAATTCATCAAAGACCAGACAATCCTCAAAGCCCTGAGAGGAAAATTACAGGGTAAATAGGCAGAAGGAACAACAGGTTCATGCGACGTGGTGTCACAGATGCTTAGCTAGTGTAGCTTTTCATATGTACGGGCTCCCACTGACAACAGCTTCAGAGCAGAAGTCTTATTCCAGGACACTCTTCCAGTGGTCTTGCTGGTCTTGTAGAGAAATCCAGGGGGTTGTCTTTCCTGGTAGCATGGGGATACCTTGCTTGATCACCCTCCCATGCATTTTTCTGCCCCATGGGGGTTACAACACCTTTCCATACCCTCTCTTCCCCTGAGGACAACCAGGGCCTAATGAACAGCTATGTGCCTGAGGGGAGTTCAACACCTGCCAATGCAGAGGACATCAGACTGTGAAACAGGCCAGACCCTGAACACTATAGAGCTATACTCTAAAACCAGGCATTTCTGGGTAAAAAGAGTCAGGACCCAGCTGACCCAGCTAACCCAGGGCCAGACATGGACTTACTGCATTCATGCCTTGTCCGTAGAATGGCACAACGGCATGCGCAGCATCTCCCATCAGCACGCATCGGGAAGCAAGGTGGTAGGAGGAGCACTTCACAGATATCATGGCCTGGGCTGGCAGCAAAAAGTAATCGTGCTTCAGCTCTCGCCTTCAGGCAAAACAACAGATACTTCACTTATGGGACCACAAGAGATAATAAGTCATGCAATATCCAAGTTTAGGAAGCCAGAGTCACGGGCACTGTCAGTACTGGGATACAGAAATCAAGCCTAATCACTAGGATATTTGTGCTGGGGAAAATGTGGAGGCTTTAAAACATATTTCATTAGCTTGCCAGTATGGACAAAATATTTTGTCTGCAGGTTTTAAGCTCTGCACACAACCTGAGTAAGTAAGAGCGTCATCAACATCTCAGTCCTCTTACCATGAGCAGTGGTAGATGGTAGTCATTGTAGGAAGGATGATATAATAGAGGATATCTGCATTTCCAAGTTTGTATGAAGTCCTGTGATATAGTTTGCTTAAGAGGAAAAGAAACTTCCTATCACAGCTGAAATCCCTCCTATCAGCCAAAAAAAAGATGCAACAGATAACGATGTTGCAAAGCAGAGGTATTAATAGCCTGGGCTGGAGTCCCCACTGGCTGGGGAGTTTTTTTCTTTGCAGGAAAATGAAGATGCTCTGAGCAGAGTGTCCATCAGGACATGTGCTGGAAAGGCTAGTTCTGATCTCCACTGCCACCAGGGTCCCCAGACTGAGTGGGGTGCTGTGGCTCCATGCTGCTGCGGCTCCATGCTGCTGCCTTTGTGCCATTTGCCCAGCAGTGAGAGGGTCCCCTCTGCCTGGGGAGCAGCAAACCACTGGGAACTGCCTGCTCTTGTGTCTTACGGCTCTGATATTTATTTTAGCCATAAAATTAATGTGCCAGATTTTGGTTAGACAGCACAGTGGAGTTTGGGGTTTTTTTTTGCCAAGCCCAGCTTTTCTCAGCCTGTTGGCTAAAATCTCAACATTTGAAAAACTCTGGTATCTGAACAACAGGACTACCTTTGCACCGTTGTTTCAGCAAGCAACCCTTGGCTCTAGCGCAGTCATTTTGTTCACCCACCTCTAATGTCTAAAACCTATGGCTTATGAACAGTTAATCTATCCCTCGAGTTCAAAACCTTTAACAGCAATATGAAAGCAGTGGAAGGTGACCTGCTTTTTGGTCGCACAGTGGCAGGGCCTGGGCCTCCAAGGGTCACTTTAGTGCAACTCCAATAGAAACTGCTGTGGGATGGGACTGCATTCTGCTGTTAAGCCTGCTATTCCAGCATGAATGTGATGAAGAGCTTGGTCTGTTCACTCCCCCTCCTTCAGACCAACAGGCCATGGGGATCCACCCCAATAGCATTCACAACCACATGGCCCGCCAGCTTCAGTGGAGTCTCCATCACCTGAGGCTGGGTGGGGATGCATCCCTTGGCTTTGCAGCACTATGCTGATGAGTGTGAAGGGGAGATGGGAACACTTACTCTCCGATGAGAGGGATGGCATCTGGAAAGTGGGTCTGGAAAAAACCTAGCACTTGTTCGCCTGTTGTGAGCTTCTCAAAATCCTCAAAGGGCATGAAGAGTGTGCAGGTGAAGGACTTGTCCTACCAGCAGAGGAGGAAGGTCAGAAAGAAGTCCAGAGGCCATAGAGAAGACCTAACACTTGGAGCACCTTCTCAGTGCCCAGCCTGTCACCCAGCAATCATAGCAACCCACCCGTGCAGTGGAGACAAGCACCCAGGCACCCTGTTACCTGTAGTGGGCTTGCACACACTGAGGGGAGGCAAGGGGGAGGCAGAAACGGGCAGCATGTGAACTACCAGCATCAGCTTGGCATGCTGCCATGTCTGATTTATAACATCCAGATGCAGCGAGATGTTTTTTGGGGAGCTTGGGTGGGCTCAGGATTGTGGGCAGAGAGAAGTGGCACAGGTACCTGCTCAGTGCTATAAGGCAAGGCCAGCTTGGGAGATCCTGCCATTCACCCCTTCCCCAGGCTGTGGGACACCTTGCACATTTTCAGCCACCCCAGCACCTGCCACATGCCTGCAACCACATCTGGTTCATCCTCACAAGCTCCATCCCATATCCCAAGGGAGTGTGGACATGGGTTATTACCATGTTGGGCAGTGCAATCATCATGAAGGTGTTTCTCGGCCAGATATGGAGGTAGTTTGGTTCCATGGCAAACTGAAAGAGAAGGAAAATCACCATGTGTGAATCACCTGCCCTGCTCAGCTTCCCCAGCCCATACTCTGGCTGCCCTCCACACCAGCCACACCAGTTCCCATCCTTTGTAACATGAGGAGACACAATGACCACAGAGACCCCTTCTGCTACCTGATGCTTCAGGGAGACACAGAACAAGGGCAAGAGGAAAAGGTAGGAAAGATGGACAAAAATCTGCTGGTTTGTAGTCACTGATGTGCTCATAGACATGTTCCCGTATTTCCAGGACCTCTCAGAGCTGGAGTTAACCCCACCACTCTGGGGTAGGCTCTCTAGGACTTTCGCAGCCAGGTACCAAGACACTGGCACCACATGTAGAAGAGGAAAAGATGCCTGCCTTCTCCTACAAAAGTTTTAATTCTTGGGCTGAGACCCAAGAGAGAAATTAGTTTTCCTAGAGCTGCTGTAGCAGAGCCACCATGAGAGGGGAGCAGGGTGTCCCATCTACAAAGGTGGTAGCAGCCCTGAGGACAGGCACACTTACGTCTCCATCCTTGGGAGGGATTGTTAGCTCCTTATAGCCATGAGGAATATACTCGTGACTGTAGTTAAAGCGTGTTTGCCTCATGAACTGCTTTCTGACTGTTGAGAAGGCTCCATCGCATCCCACAATGAGATCATATGTGAATTCCAATGGTTGCTGGTCAGATCTGAAAGCCAGAAAGTTTCTTGGATCAACCCTGCCATAAATTTAGGCCAGCTTAGCATCACTGAGCACAGTGGGTCAGCCTTTTGCAAAATACCAGTGTCACATCCAGCCTTATTAATCTTCTAGGGTGAGGCAAGACTGGCTTTCACTGTCTGGGAAGCTTAGCACTAGGATTATGCTGTAGGTTACCAAAAGCATAACTCTGCCAGATCTACCCAAGAATGTCACAGGCACTGTTGGGATAATGCTGCTATTTTGCAGAACCTGCATCCCTAGGTGGATGGGGGTCATAACTAGAACTTAACACAACTATGAAACAAGGTCAATAGCTGCCCTCCCTGAGGAGCAATCTGTCCCTGAAAACCAGTGCTATGGAGACTGGCAAGTTTATTCCCTGCACAGGTCAGCAACCATGTGCCTAGCCTACTGCCAGGCTGCTTGGGGGTTAAAGAGTTGCTTAAATCTTTTTCAGCCTCCTCATGAACCCTGCTTTGATGTCTTTCCTTTCCAAAGCTGACACTGAGTTTTGTCCTGCTTGGGAATAATACACTAGTTTCAAACTGAGATTGCTCAATTGTTTGAGGATTTATGAATGATTAAGCAGAGAATAAGTGAACATAGCACTTGACCCTAGGCTTGCACAGGGATTACCTTTTTATGGTTAATGTCCCAAACTCTGCATTGCAATCTAGGAGCTTGTGTCCAAAGTACAGTTTAGTGTTGCAGTACTTCTCAGCAGCTAGGAAAAGAAAAGACAACTAAATATAGATGCTTGTACTATGACCCCAAAAATATGTCCAAGGGTTCCCTAAATTATAAGGACTTTTGCCATTGCAGCAAATAAGACTGCTGTGTTGAGTGATAGCTGGTTGGCAGGGCACATTAGGACTGCATTTGGTCAACTGCAGTCAAAACTATTTTAAAAATGCAAGGAATCCTGCAAAGCTTTCTTTCTTCCCCTCAATGACATGAATGATTGACCTGTTTCCACCATTATCACATGTTATTTCAGGATGGGATGTAGTGCCTGTCATCAGTGGAAAATTTAGGGAAATCTGGCCTGGCCTGATTACGCACTTTGCCACTGTGCTCCGTTTTCTGTTTGTCTCTGTACAATCAGGTTGCAGAAAGTGACATGAACCATGGCAAGGCTGAGGAGACATCTCTTGCTTTGGCTGGTGAAGTTCTGGGAGCAGATGCTGGTGTCAGGAGCCAAGGTGCTGAGGCAGCTCCCACTCAAGGGCAAAGGCACAAGGGCTGCTCCTCAGGGATTTCTGCATACACAGAAAGGTCTTGGGGGGATTTGTTTGAATATCCTTTTCTGTCAGACAAGCAGCAGGGAAACAGCACAGACTTTCTTCTTAATAATACAAGTAGTTCACATTTGAACTTTCTGAGAGCCAGGTTATGACAAACTCACAGGCAAAGAGAGCCTGATACTCAAATTACTGTTCATGACGTAAGCCCTAAATCCTTGGTGAATAGAGTGTAAAAGTGCTTGCAAACATACCTGGCAACCTACCTGTTAGCAGCTCTCTGTTTAAGTTTGCTCGGTCCACAGAGAGAATGTACTGCAAGGCAAACAAACATGGGGTTCAGGAGGCATTGCTGAAGGATGCTCTGCATGGCCAGACAAGAAATGCCCCTCTCTCCAAATAGCCCCGCTGAAGTTGGGGGTCATACAATCCCTTTCCTGCTCACAGCATCCCCTTTAAGAGCATGAACTATCCATCACACAGAGCCACAAATTGCCATTAAAGATCCCTCATGCTCTGCAAAACATCTCTGAGTGGCAGCATGAGACCAGTACCTGGTTCTTTTTCCCATAAGGGATAGAGTACTTCTTCCCCGAAGGCATGTGTATCCTCCTTGCCCACATGGGAATGCCTTTGGACACAATCTGAAATAGAAGAGAACAAAACCCAGCCTTCCGGACAAAGCTGAGTTGCGAAGGAGCCAAGCACAAGCTATCAAGTGCTGTTCCCCTATCACTGCATTCCAAGCCTGAGTGGGATGCTCTCTGCTCATACATTTCCGTGCGACTATCCAAGTTACCAGGGAAAATTTTACAGTACTGTCAACACCAACTCATTACATTTTATTGAGATTACTTACAAGCTCATTCTCATAAAAATCAGTGCAAAAATATCTTTTGATAAAAGGGACATGAAAAGCCTCGGGGTGCTGGACAGAGAAGGGGAAGACAGTCAAATTATATCCTGGTGCTGGGATACAATCTGTCAAAGTCTGGGCTTCTCTGCAGGGAGCCAGAGACCAGGACAACTCATTAGTACTAGAAGTGCAGCGCGCACAGTTTTCAGGGGTCAGCCCAAAGCTCAAGGTTTTGTGGGAAAATACAAATCTAGGTATGTCAGTGGGGGAACTAGCCCCCTTTATCACATCCTGCTGGTACTCCAGCTCTTTTGGGAGTCCACCTACTTCTGCCCTGTTTGTCCTCTCCCTCCAGGAGGGAGGAGAGCACAGCAGAGAGGTAAACACTGGAATGTGTTGCCTGAGTGTTGGTCTTTCAAGGAAAGCACCTTCTGCCATGACCAGAGCCCAGCTGCCTGGAGCTGAGTGCTGACACTTAGCTGGAGGAAATCTCCATTGGTGGCTGTGCCATGAAGCAGCGGAGAGTCAGGCTGGAGGCATGCAGTGGGACAGGTCTACCTTCACCTTCAAAAGCAGAGCTACTGGTGCAGTGGCAGTGCTTGGGGAGCAGCTGCATGCTTGGGGAGCAGAAAAGAGGCTGTCCATCACCAGCTGAAGTCAACAGTATTTTAACCATAGAGACCCCACCACTGACAAGAAGCTGCCAGGGTACCTGCTCTTCTATCCCCAGGGCTTGGAGGGCTTGGCGTCCTCTGTGGGACAGGGCCAAGTTAATGCTTCTGCCACGGGCAAAGCTGGCCACCCGGATATCTGTGTGGAAAGAGCAGTTGGTTATGCAGATGCCAATACCACAGCTTGGTGTGGGCGTCATCTCCTGAAATCTCTGCAGCAACATCAGGTGGGTCAGTGGGGAGTTGCCATCCCCTGACTCTATGTGCACAAAGGGCAGGTGTCAGAGGGCATGTTCAGTTATTGGGAAGGCAGCTGAGCAGCTATGAGGGCCACTTCTTCTGGGCCACCTCTAGCCTGGAAGAAGCACCTGCAGCCAAGTACTGCAAAGGGAACATTGGATCCTGATAGCTCCCCACAGTGCCAGAGGCCATATTATCACTAAAAGCCATTTACCCTCTAAGTGGAGAGAGCTGAGCGATGAATGCTCTGCAGCTACTGCTGAGACCCACAGACTGACACTTCTGAGGACACTTGCAGGTCATTTTCTCCAACACTTTTCAGATAGGAATGTCTCAGTGCTGGCATGTTTTGCCTCCGAATGCCCTCTCTCAGGCTTCTCAGGTTGTCCGGCCAGTGCATGTGGCAGAGCCTCATCCCAACACCTTTTGGGGTGGCACCTCAGCATAAGACATGGGCCAAAAACTGGAGCAAAGTCGTACAATCTCTCTAACTTAAAAGGAAGTAATAGCAACCAGAGGCTTTTTGAACCTGTGAAATTTCTAGCATATACGACATCCAGTAAAGAGGTTAACAGTTAAACCACAGCGAAAAGCCATTTGCTCTTGCTCAATGCCTGCAGCCTGCTGGCATCACTTGAGGCTAACTGATGCGACCCCATGTTTCTGCAGCAGGGACGTTTCTGCAGCTGTGTGCAGGACCCAGGATGGGCATATGTGGGAGCCATGCAGCAGAACTGCGCATTTCAATGTCTGCCGAAGCAGGGAGAGTTATCACAGAGACAACATGACACAGAGCTTCTCATTCCCTTTGCTGCATGTTTGAGTTTCACCTTTCTTTTCACCATTCTCCTCTTCTGCTGCTTGGCCTGCCATATCTGCCCAGGTTTTATTTGTCTGTCAGCTGATAGGCACTGAAGGCAAACCATTTCTCTCCCTTTCAGCCAGCACTTGTGTTCCAAATCATCATTTCTCTGTGGCAGTGCCCTGTGGAGCTGGAGGCTTCCTGCAAGCACTCCATTTCTCCTTCTGCCCCTCTTGCTACCAGCCCTCCTGACCAACAATGGCAGTAGTTGCCAGGTCAGGTTGATGTTTTTAACACTAGCAAAGATGCTGCAGTATCAGCAACAGTCATTGCTTCAAGACCTATGACTCAGCTTGGTTCAGCAGCACTGTGCTGTATTTCTTCATGCAGAGACGAATTTTCAAATGTGATGATTTGAATCAGTATTTAACCCAAGAGCATAAAAAGGGGTATCATATAATAGTAGGTGAAGAGTGGGTTCCCTACACACAAGACAACATATTTCAAATAAATGCTCCTCACCACCACAGGAGCTAAAGCAAAGAGTAAAAGAATATCCCCAAAGTGTCACATTTTCAGATTTCTTTTTCTTTCTGCAGTTTCAGTGAGTCCACATAGTTCCTCTTTTTCGTCTTCAAGAACTGTTATCAGTAAAGGACAGAAACATTAATAAAGCAGTAATGATCAGGCTGAACTTACCTTCTCTGGCTTCATAAACATCAACATGGAAACCTCGTCTAGCCAAGAAACAGGCATTTAATGCACCCACCTACAAGACAAGAATCAGGAATGGTGAATAGTGTTCAGTAGCTACATGGTAGCTATATCACAGATCACTACAGAGATGCATCAAGGGAAAGCAGCAGCCAGGGGATGCAGCTCAGCTTGTACAGGAAGACCTTTTCATCAAGAACTGAGAGGGCTTCTTCCTGAAGAGAAATCCTCTGGCATACTTGATGTGCCTGTAGAGCCTCCAAGACAAAAGTTACCCATCAAAACTCATCATTTTAAGTCATACCAAATTCAGGGCTTGTCTACACACAATGATTGATTGCAGCAGGACTAGCCCCTTTAGCCAGAGGCAACAGGAGCTGGTACAGGCAAACTCCCTGCTCCTCTTTATTTATCCTCCTCGATAGAATTTGTGGTACTGCAGCATTTGCTTAGGAACACGAGGGGAAGCTAAACCTATGCAAAAGCAAGATGCTTCCTTAAAAAAAACAGAATACATATGTCCTGCTTGTTATTTAAATAGATGGCTGTCTTTTTCATGTTAATTTCCATTACTAATCACTATCAGAACTACAGACTCTTATGTCATCACTCTTTTCCAGCAGCACAGGGACCAAGAAGCTAATGGCCAAAAAAACTCAAGAGAGATTTAGGTGCTGCAGTGCTCCATGCTGTCTTTTAGAATCAGATGCATTGTGTCTCTGTGACATCTCAGCAGCAAAGCTTTCCCTTGAGGGAAAGAGCTGTTCTCCTCCCACAAAGTCCTAGCTGTTCAAATGAGCTTTGCTGCCTCTTGCAGTGGGAAATCAACCAACTCCTCCATAACACTTCACGATCTAAAGGAGGAATGATTTGAAGAAAAACATTAACCCCACATCCAAGCAATGCTTATACAGCCCTGGCAAACACAATCACGCAGCTGCTAAATTGCATTTCCTACCAGACCACCGCCAACAACAGCGACTCTTTTTCCCTGTGGGTTGCCAGGCTCCATCGCTGGGGCAGCCACAAGGTTGCAGATTCTTACTGCTGCGTTCCCACTCCCTTTCCTGCTGCACTGCCTTCACCAGCAGAGAGGAGAAGGGGAAGAACATGGGTGGCTGAGTCACACGTGTGTTCTCCTCTGGTTCATGTTAAAGTTTAACTTGCATCCCAGAGAATGCTGGTGAATCAGTCTGGCTGTGTGGCCAGCCACATCAAGTCTTAGGTGAACAGAGGTGAATGTGGTGTTATTCAGTCAGGCCTTATTAAAAGGCCTCTTTTGAAAACTGTAAAGCAATTCTGCAGCCTTCAAGGGCTCCCTAATGAAACACACACAGAGCAGGAGGAGAAGATGTGTCTGCTGGGCTTTTGATGGTCCTTTGCTGGGCTGCAACTGCAGAGGCACCCATGAGACAATGCAGAGTAACTTCTGGAGCACTCTTGCAGGTGGGATGTGAACCACACTGGTTGTCCAGGGGCCTGATGCCACCTGTAAGGACACTTTTGCCTAAGCTGTGTGTGGCTTGAGTGTTTTGGGGTGAGGGGCCATGCTTCATGTGCAGAAGCTTTCCAGGAGTCAGATGAGGATGTGAGGGTCATTTCAGGTGCCCATCCTCAGGATGACATGCTCTGTTGAGCCAATCCTGTACAGAGGCTCAAACGGTAGGAGCCAATTACAGCTACACAAAATAATTAAACAGCAGACAGTGAAAACACATATATTAACATACACTATCTACCATGTATGGGTAAACCTGCAATGCACAGCCCAAAATAGCAAATTTGTTTCAAAGGAGAAAGACCAAATCCCTGCAGCACCATTCTCGACTGGGTGGCCTGACTCCCAGTGCAGCAAGTGCCAGCTGCTCTCAAGGGAATGGGGAGCAAGGACTGTATCACACCACAGGCCCAACCTACAGTAGCATGCAAGGAAAGGACATGCAGGACAGGGTCAACAGGACTCACAAGCAGTCCCAGGCCCAAGCTTAAATGGGACTGCTGGCCTTGGGGAGGGCAGAGGTCCCAGGCAGGGCTGTTAACGTCTATTAGTGCCCATAGGCTCTGGCACTGCATCCGAATGAGTTGCCAGTGAAGACCCGCAACTGGTTTTCTCTGATCTACTCAGCAGTGAATTGATCCACATTATCTAATTGACTGACACAGAGCAAAGAAAACAAGGCAACAAGGACAAAGAGCAAGGTACGTTTTACGTAGTAAATAAATTATTCATTAATTGTTTTCAGAGCATAGACAGCACACCATTAGCTTCCAGCAGTGACAGTTATTATTTAGAAATATCACTCACAGCACTCCTTGCATACTTATCTAGTAGGCTTTACAAATTACTCCACAACCCTAGATTACCAATTTGATAGCAGCAATTAAAGGCAATCCAGTTAATTCATGGAGTCCTGTGGATAACAGAGTACAATTGTGTAATAAAGCTGGTGTCATAGTACTGCTTTCTGCACACGTAGCTTCAGCCATAGTCCATGTACCTGATCCGGAGGCAGGAGGCATGGACATGCAGGGAAGGTCCTGACCCTTCAGCGAGTGGTAAACTGTCCACAGTTTGAAAGCTTTTTCTTCCAAGATGATGCACATCAGCTTCTTGCTGCCATGTCTATCTCCTTAGCTACTGACAGTGGTTCTTGGCAAACCAGACTAAACTTTGCCTGCCAGGGACTGTATGTGTCCAGTGCAGTATCTTTTCTTCTGGGTAACTGTTCCAAACAAAATTTAGGTCCCTGGGCTATGTTCATCATCTTCCTTCACAAATTGCAGCAGGCAAAACCAACATAAAGATGTACTCCTCTTTATAAACAGAATGTGGGAAGACATTGAGAAAGCGCTAGTAATTAAGTTTTTATCTTTCTGTATTAAACACAACCAGGGTGCTGAGAGAATGAAAAAGTACCACTTGATTAAAACTCTGAGCAAGCCTTCTGAGGAGTCCTAAATGAAAACCAGGATAGCATGGACTCAGATTAAATCCTGCCCTCTGAAAATTAGTTTCATTTATGTTGCTGAAGAAAAAGACATACCAATATCCAAGGAAGAATCTCAGGATTTTATTCTTTTTTAAATCAAGTCTAAATCCTGATTATATGAGGGGAAAGTTGAGAAATAATGAAATAGATATACATAGTTTCAGATTGCTTAAATCACCTTCCAGTAGATTTTTAACTATAAAACCAAAATATCTCACTTTGTAGGCATGAGATTTGGGAGACTGAGAATCTGAGACCTCCTGGGGCAGAAAACACGGACTGCGGTTAGCTGGGAGTAGGCTTTGCCCATCAACATTCAAACCCAATGAACACAAAAGCAGATTTCTTTCTGTTCTTCTCCACTGAGAATTATTAAACCAAATAGTGCACAAAGCCAGCTCACAAGCTGGGTAGACTGCTGGTCTTCAGGAAAATCCAGTGCCAGGATTTTGCCCTGCAATGCAAGTAACTAGTGTTTGGATCATTCCTGCTCACTTTAGTTCCCCAGGTAGGTAATTGCTGTAGGACAAGTATATCTTTGAGTCAGTAAAACCAAAAACACTGATGGAGGAACACTTCAGATTAAGGAAGTTTGGTGACTAAACCTTCATTCAGGCATCCTGGGTTAGTTTGCATTATTGTCCCCTGTAGGGCAGCAAAATGCATTTCCTCAATTTGCTCATGAAGGGGACTCTCAGCCCTGGAGCTGGGCCATACTAATTTGTAAGGACTCATAAAACACTGTTGTTAAGATTATTTTATGCCCATGGGCTGCTGTGGGCTGCCAAGCCTGCAAGATACTTTGGGATGGGTCTTCTGGACGCTATGAGGAAACGGCAAAAAAAATGGTGATTGCTTGTGGCTGATCTGAGCTTGAAAGATGAGAGGAAACAACTGAACTAACAGAAACAGGTAAGCAGGCCACAGGTGCATAGCACATTTTTTCTGAACATCTGCAGTCTTTCTCCCACTCACTTCTTGTACCAACAATGTGCAGACGTTAGACTGTTGATCAAACAGATTATTTAGGAACTGTTCAAACACAGCAACGTTATGGTCCACTCGCAGAGTAACGTGCACTGTCAGTATGTGGCCCACCTGCAACAAGAAAAATGGTTTTATTGTTTTTGATAATAGCCAACAGTATATATGCTTGCTGCAGCTGCAAAAGTATGGCGTAGATCTCATAATTCATGGTGGAAGGTAGCTGAAGAAGAAGAAGATAACTTACAAGCCATGACGAGATCTTCTTTTGCTGATTTCTGCAAACAGCTAATTGCACTGGTTCTGAAAGGAGACGAGATATTTACCAGTAAAGACTGCAAAACCATGTAAAAGTAAAAGGGGTAGCAATGTTTATCCCTTCTAATCCCATGAGGTAAATAATCTGTTCAGGAATTCAAATCCTATGCTAAAGAGGGCCATACAGATACCTGCATGGCCATGCATGAGCATGCAGCTGCAGCCATCTTGTCCTTCTGTTCAGTAAGGCTTTGAAAGAGCCATACAGCCGTACCACACAAATAAAAGCTGTGTTCTGACCCATGCAACAGCGAGTCCCTATCCCAAAGTACCCAGACACTCCACCACACTCTAGTAACATGCATTTCTTTACCAGCCTCAGCATGTGAGAGTATTCTAGCACTGCTGCTTCCACACCTACTTTCTTGCTGTCTCCTCTTGATATACTCAGCAAGACCACTGCTGTCCCTTGGCTCAGATCCTTCTGCAAGGCTCCTTCTGCCACTGGCATTCGCATGAGCAGACTAGTTCCATCTCTAGTCCCAGGTGTGATCTGCTCACACCTAGAAAGCTGACCAGGCTCAGAGATAGCAGGAAGAGCACAGGCAAGTGAGGCCCTAGAGCGGCCAGGTGCTTACTTCTGCTAAGGGCTCAAGTGCTCTACAGACCTGCGCGCCTTGTAGGAAGAAGTCCCTCTGTTTCTGGACTTGAAAAAACAACCCAGCTGCAAAAACAGGCTTATTGCAATGGGTCTGCTTCATTTCTGAGTACTCTCCTCCCTTTGTACCATTTCATTTAGTGAGTGGATATGGGTTTTCTTCCCAGGAATTTCTGATTAGTAAATGTTTCAGCAATGTTTTAAGAATATAAATCCTATTGGGAACCTTTACCTGACTGTAAAATACATGCAGCCTTTATTTAGCTGGTGTCTGCCAAGTTCACAGGGAGACGCTAAACCCAAGGTAAGGACCACTGCAGAGCAGAGACATTCAACATTGCTGAATGGTGGCTCTGTGTGGCAGGGACACAGCTTGGTAACACCTGCAGACATTGTCTGACCCTTATGTTTATTCCACAGTAAGCAAGGATTAATTGGTCATGTTATAAGAATTAAGTGTATCAAATCCTCACTTAACCAGTCTCAATCCCATTGTTGTCTTAAAGACAGGACTGGCCTCGGTGAAGAACCACAAAGGCATGGGATTGTCTGGGTCTACCTAGCTACCCCATCTGTGCAGGAAGGAAGGACTAATAGTTTCCTTTGCGGCTGCCTGTTCACTTACTTAGGCAGGGCAGGGAGCATGCTGACGGTCCACTGATGCGTTGTGGATGTGGACGGCAAGTTCCCATGGTGCACCGGGAACATCCCTGTGGGAGAGATGTGGTAATGATGGTGCACTGCAGATGGCCTGGGTCTGCCTGCTTTCACAGCCAGAGGAGCAGCAAACTGTGGGTCCTTGTTGGAGAGAGACAAAAGGCAATTCATGAAATCTGCACCCCCATTGTATGGGTCCCTGGGTGAGGGGCTGGGTTCCCACTTGGCCATGCTTTGGGGAAGGAAGTCCTTCAGCATGTCTGGAGATGCGTTTTGCAGGCTCCAACACAGAAAGTCCAGAAATGCTCAGTGTTCTCAGATTTCACCTGATACTCAGAGGCACTCAAACCCCACTCCCCCTAGTTTATCCAATCAGTCTATGTCAAGGAAACACATGGTGAGAGGATGGCCTAGGGAGGAAGGTGTGTGCCTCAGGGATACACACTCATCCTCTGCCACCTTCCCTTAGATGTGGGGTCCTCCACAGAAAGCTGCAGATGAGTCTGCTGGCTCTCCCAGCACCACCATCAGCCCCAGACGTGTCCTTCATGGCAAGGGGAAAAAAGTATTCAAAACCAGAAACTGCAAAGTTTAAGGAAAATAAACGGAAAAGGACTTTTGTCGAAGGCAACATTTGGCACAGCTCTAACAAGAGGAAGAGCGAGCACTGCCTGCCATTTCCATAGCAAGTCTACCCTGGCACCATGGCTGACAAAGCCAGTGGGCCTCTCTGTGCCACAGCTGGGACTTTGGTGCCCTGAAATGTGAGAGCTAATTGTTGCTGTCAGAGGCTTTCTGTCCAGAGCAGACATTTGGTCTCATCAGGTCTTGTCAGCTCCCTCTAGGCCATGGGATGGGCTATGGAGGAGGACTGCATTTCCCATCCCTCTGTTAAACCTGGGGCTTGGGGCCTTTTAAACCATCTATTGCTTCTGCAAGTAGCACATAAGAAAGATGGAAGTGAGATGGGCAACGACTGCAGAAGTGGGAGAGTTACTTTCTCAACACCCAACAACCTTAACATCTGAGAAGAAAAAAAATATCTTTCTTACAGCCCAGGGGAAAGACACAGTTAGCCTGAAAATTGGGAGGTAGGAAAAGCATAGAGGAAGTTTTTGCAACACCGGGACATCCCCTCCTCCCCAAAGATCAATTGTCCTTGTTTCTTAGGTAATAAATGCTACAGATTAGAGACCAGAAATACATTTTTTCCAAAGCATTTAAGAACACTAAGGAGCTATATCAACTTGTTAAAAATAGCTTAGGACGTGGCCATCTAAGGATATGTTCAAAATTACATACCTTTTATAAGGCACTGATAAGGCATTTTGGAAAAACCCCTATAGGGATCTACACACCAAAATATCTTTAAGATCTGCCCTTTCAGAGCTCAGTAGTCATTGATTTTCAGTGAGATAGGAACTAGAACAGTGGGGCTTCAAGTACAATCACAAAATCTGTGCTTCAGCCCTAGCCCATTTGAAACTGCCAGATCAACTTTTACCAATTACAGGACTTGTAACATAAATATTGCCCTGCTGTTTGCAGAACATTGGCCCGCAGCAGCAGATGCCCAGTGTAGATGTCTTCCATATACAGTCTGTTAGTGGTCCAACTGCACAGGTGAGTAATTTTCAGAGCTGGAGCAAACAGAGTTCATGCTTGTAGAGGAGACATTCTTCCACTGGGTCCTGTCACAGTGCTCATCATGGTAAAGAGGCAGGCTGTGCTCTGCTCAGTAACCGTCTCCCAGTGCAACGGGTCTGAAGATGCACACAGCTGTTAAGCAGCCCAGACTTTCTGCATATTTTGTCCAGACTGTGCACCCTCCCAAGGAGATCAACCATTGCCTTGTGAGCAACAATGCCCTTCAGACTCCAGTGTCATTACCTGCTGTGCATGCTGAAGCAAAGGCGGGCCGGCTACAGCAGGCTGTGTGAACGAAATCAGTGGCAGAGCCTTCAGCATCATGTTCTGCATGCTGATCTGGTGCATCTGAGCGTTCTGCATCAGCATCATCTCTACCATATCTGGGAAAAGGTCACCCCAAGGAAGAAAGTAAGGGCTTCATCAGCAACTGACAAGTAGCAGACACATCTTGGTAAGTGCTCTCCAGCATACAGACTGGTCATTGCAACCAAGACAAAGCAGCTGAAAGGCACACATGAAGAATATTAGCATTATTTGGTTGGACAGTGAAAAATTAATCTCTGTTCAGATGAGCTCTTCTGTTTCTCTTCCTCTCTGGCTATGCCAAATGGAAAGCTGGAGGAGGACTGAGTACTACAGTGCTCTAATTTACTCCAGCATGGACCAGCTCCTTACAGTGCTCTCCATTGCTTTGGCTCAAGATCATTGACTTCCATGTGAGAGGTTTCCTGAACTTTTTGTGATATTGCAGTGCCGCCTTGAGAGTCCACTGTATATGCATCAAATCTTACCATAGTCTCTGGCTCCTAATCACAAAGGACCTGTGCAGTGTAACTAATTAGCTTGAGAGGGGGAAAGAAGGAAGAAGGGAAAAAAAAGAAGGAAAAAAATATCAAAGCAA
Source organism: Nycticryphes semicollaris (assembly GCA_013400055.1). NCBI lineage: Eukaryota > Metazoa > Chordata > Aves > Charadriiformes > Rostratulidae > Nycticryphes > Nycticryphes semicollaris. The sequence continues at coordinate 156,526 of VXBJ01002447.1, forward strand.
CTCTCCTTTTTTTTTTTTTTTACTGCTTATACCAAAAGTAGTTTACATTATCAGATTCAGAAAAGTGATGCATTAATTGGGACTATTATGTTTATGAATATAAATTCTGATTGAGAAATCCAGGCACTTGAATGAAGAAAGAGATGAGAAATATTGCAGTTTCATGACTTAGCACTTCTCTGTGGGATAAAGAAACATTTGGCTAAAGGCTGAGCCAGAGGAGTCATCCCAGGTTTTGGTCATGTATTATTTCACAGTAGCATCCACCTATGTTTAGAAATAAACTCCTTATATTGGTATTGTACTATATTTGAAACAGACATTTCAGCTGTTCTGTCTTGGTTCCAAACATGGGGCATAATAAAAGCCTGTATTGTTCTGAAGAGACTGAACAGCAGTTTAAGATGGCAGAAAAGAATAAAAACAGCTTTTAGAAGCCTGCTTGATAGTTTTGGAATCATCTGTGCACATGACTTTGAGCCGGATAAGTTTACTTAGTGCTATAGGTTGAGCTGTTCTGCTTTCCCAAGCTCCGCCAGCAGCTTAACCTCATATTACTGAGTCTGTAGTCCCTTTTTCTTTAGTTCTAGTGACAAGAGTTTGTTGGAAAGCCTCTCAGAAATGGTATCTAGTTCATTTATGGGGTGCAATTCCCACAGCTCCAGCAGCAGCCCAGTGATGAAACAGCATGTCACTAACTAGCTTGCTCACTGTTCTGTGCCCCTTTCCACTTGCCATGGAACCTCGCCTGCCCTCTCCAGGCCTGGTGATGGGAGCTGGCTGCTAGATGAAGGGTGTGTTACCTTCTTTAATGCTTCCAGAGTGGGGGGCTGCAACAAGCTGGGCAGGGGGGATCTGTGTGATCAGGGGTGACAGGTGAGGTAACTGCTGAATGATGGTGGCAGGCTGAGGTGGCATCTACAAAAGAAAGGAAAACAGAGAAGTCAGGATTGGTTTTGGCCAGTTTTCTCATCTTTAGGAAGGGAGAACGGTGAATATCATCTGCCTGGACTTCAGTAAGGATTTGGACATAGTGTGCCATGAGATCCTCATGGAGAAGCTGTTGATGTTGTGGGCTGTAGAGCAGACAGTGATGTGCACTGGAAGCTGGCTGAACACCTTGTCCAGAGTGCAGGCAATCCTCCCACTCCTCTTGCTACCTAATTCCTATGGTAAACCGTTCACACTGCTAATTTAGTGCCTTATTTGAAAGATTATTTGCCTTAGATTTTGCCTAGGGCAGTAAGGGTCCAATACAACAGCAAGAGCCCCATCTTCCTTTTCAGTGGGATAAGCATTTCCATATAGCTCCCAAGTGGTTGTTGTCTCACACAGGCAGAGTGCTAGTAATGTTTCCTAGGAGACGTGATCCTTACCATCTCCTGGATAATCACTGGTGACTCCACTTGAGGAGCTGGAAAAGGTATCTGGTAGACATCACGGGGGACAGCTATGTGGTTATGACGGTGTCCTCCAGCTGGTGCAGGAGTCTTTGAAAGCTCTTCCAGAAGGTGCTGCTCCTGCAAAATCAAGTATCTTTTAAAAGAAAACCTGGTCACAGAAATGCAGACAGTATTGTTACGCTCTCTGGATGCCCTTTGAAGCCCACAGCAGGGCACAGCCTTGCTCACCAATAACAATGCTTCAGAAACATCCATCACTGCTGTGCCTGACAGGCAGACCACAAGTGACTGCTGCATAAAGGGAAGCACTGAACCACTGCCCACACATATAAACTTTTTCTTCCCATGTATCCCATAGCCATACAGTTTTCAGCACAAGCAAAAAGGAATGGAAAAATAGTGGAGAACAAACTGCGAAAAGTCTGGGAAAATGTTTCATTAATAGTTGGTACTCTCTGCAAACTAGGAATAAGTAACAATATCTATTGTTCCTATTTTGGTGGCATTAAAAATCCCGCCTTTGCATTTTGCTACTATCCCACAGAGCTTACAATACAGCAGATCAGGGCAAACAGAATCAACCCACCAACTAACAGAGTGGGTACAAGCTTTGTTAGCTGTAGTGAGGGAATACAAACTGCTCTCCAGGCTCTCTCCCTGATTAGCTGCCCCAGTCTCTATACTCTGAGCCAGCAGAGGACTGATTACTGCCCAGCCAAAGAACTAAAGGACAGGAAAAAACTGAATCCACATCTACAGTAGATGTGCAGATAACCTAGCCCTTTCTGTTGTTTCTGTCCACAGAGAGGGCTCTTACCCTAAGGTCATGCAGAAGATCGTTCCTTCGCCTTAGGGCGCTTTTAAGCATATTCTCCCGCCTGTTCCCTGAAGAAAGAGAAGTGCCTTATCATCTCAAAGAATCACAAAGACAGACTTATTATAGCACCTACATTATGAGATTAATTCTGGGAAATGTGTTATAAAATAGCTTGATTTCTTCCATAAAAGGTTTTAGGCTATTTTTCTTGTCAAATCAAATGAATGAATGGATAATGACTTTATGCTACATGCAGACACAGCTGTTCAGCATCTCTACAAAGGCAATGCACCTTCCCCGAGACAAGCTGTTCTGATTGCTCTCTAAAGCCTGCTTTTAACCTCCTGACTTAGAAACTCACTTCAGCCTGAAATTTTCTAGATATACTCTGTACGTACAGAGGATGATTGTGCAAAGTCTAAAAAAAAGTTTGTTGTGACATATCAAAGATAACTCCATTTTGAATGTCAACTTTTGTTTCCTTTTTGTTCTGAATCACCTCCTTTTCAGTTCTTCCCACATACAGCCAATTCAGAACTTGCTTGAAAAGAAAATAAGGAAGAACATTTTCAGATACATTGGAGGCATGCCCTGCATCTGTTCTGAGAAGCATCACTTTGTATTTTGATAGTGTAAGTTGTTAAAGGGATTTTGAATTTTTGGCCACAGCATTGAAAGTTTACAACTATTTATGCATCACCTCAACGAATATGAGCCCAGAGTATAATCTAGAAATTATCTTATACTGGTACCCCTTAAACCATAGATAATATAAACACTGCAAGTGCCATGCAAAGAAATGAATGCTTTGCACATAGCATGTGTAGCTTCCTTGGGAATACTGTTGGAGGGAACACACTACTAGTACATGAAGTGTCCTAACAGTTTTTGAAGAGATTTTAAAAAGATACAAGTTAATTTAAATTCACTTATTAATGATCTTTTAGCTGGTTCACTAGCTTTTATAGAGAATTGTCTAAACTTTGGAAGTTTCATAAGCAGGCTGGGATTTCTGACCTCTCTGCCTAAACCAAAGTCACATTGTAGTTGCACATGCATGGCTCCTGGTCAAATGGATCTTTTCAGCAGATCTTATCAACACAGTCCTCAAGACCAACTCTTTCAGCATAACAATTTGTTTCGTAAGCTGAATCTCATTTTTTTGCACTGGAAACCATATTCTGGTACGCATAAGGCTGCATTGGTCAGCTTCAAAGGTACAAAGCCGGATTAGTAATGGAGTGTTCCTCCAGCTTGGATCCCTTAAAGACAAACAGCTGTTCTAACAACTCCTTTACAAGATCACCAAAGCCAAGCGTACAGCTGGACTGCATCAGGGGCCCACTCCTAGAGCAAGAACACATAGGATACACCAGTAGTCCTCTTTAGCTGAACCAGCATCCGCAGCTGAGAGACAGCAGAGGACACTAGGATAGGAGGCCATTCTGATGTCAGTGTTTATCTGGCTGATCAAAAAAAACCACCAGTTGAATAAATTTAAAAGATAAAATGTAGATAGCTGCACGGTATAGCAAGCCTGTTCTCCTTGCATCAAGGCCACTAAGATTCAATGGCTTAGTTAGGATCGAGACTAGTATACAGGGTGATGTTACTGCACAAGCTTTATTGGAACTCACATTTTTACTGCTTCCAACCCCCGAGGCTGCAGGCTGAGCTGGAGCAGCACTGACTCAACTTCAAAGTCTTTCTCCTGCCATGACAACAACGTCCCTTTAACAAAAGCCAAGACAGAGCAAGTTCTGACTACCCAAATGCCCAACCATTGAGCACACAGAAGCCCCTTCCAGCTTTTAAGGAGGAAATGAGATCATATGGTGTGACCTGCTGAGGAATTCATGCCTGAGAACATTACTAAGCCCCCTCTGAATCATGTCCATAATTAGAACAAATGCTTCTCTTTTACTTGCAGCTGGGAGAGGTGACTCCATCTTCTCTAGGTCCTCCCGTTCATTTTCTAGTCTCTGTTGGTAGAACCACAACAAGAACTGGTTATGAGTTGCCAACAATATCCAACCCTACCTTACAGGCATAGGTTTGGGATGGAGGAGATAGAGCAGAAGTGGAGACAAGTAATGCTTCCGAACTGCTAAATCACAGCTACAAGAAGTATTCATAGAAGTATGAAATGTCTCACTACAAATCTGGTAAAAGAACAATCATGCTTCCAACTGGCCAGGATATCCCAGACCTGGAAATTGATAGCAAGGTGAATCGGGAGAGTTAATACATCATTTATTTTGTACGCCAAAGAGATGGATCATATGAAGAACTTGATGCCAGACAGTTTTGTGTAGGTGGTGTATTAATAGGCCTAAATGACCTTGATGAGCCTCATCTGGGGCTTCCATCCACACCCACCACTCATGTGCCCAGGAGCCCCTTTGATCTCAACTCTAGGTCCTCAGTTCTTAGCTGAACTACATTGGATAACTATTGGTCTGCAGCTCAACCACAGCCATGCCTGTGACTGACAATGGATCCTATTAACCCTGATCCCAACCTATAGTCACTTCCCAGGTTTGCCTTGGACTTATCTCATCATGATGAGCTTGCCTGACAGATCTGGACTTTTGGTTGTCTTGGCCAGCATCTCTGGCTCTGATCTGCTTGCCTTGCTTGTGGACTGGCCAGGCAGGCCCCTGCCCTGCTGGCTGTGTTATTGTGCTCAACTCCTTGCTCAATAGGGAGCAGCCAGTCCTTGTTGCTCCCTGATGCTCAGAAATTAAGATACTTCTTGCTCATACACAAGCTCTTTTATTGGTTCTGTGTGGCTCCCCAGTGGTGAAAACTTTGCCCTCAAATGGCTGCTGCATCTAAGACAAAAGACTCTGCCACAGAGACAGATCAGATGCCACTTCTAGCATTCACACATCCAGAGAAACTGTTTTTCTTTCTAGACAAGTCTAAGTGGCTTCTGGAAGACACCAAAATAGAAGATCCACACTAGTGGATGTCAGATGTGCTGAGGGTGGAGGAACGGGGCTGAGTGGAGAACCCTAGGTGTATTAGTATGTGGAGTCACAACAAGGAACTACTTGAATTCTGTGTGGCACTTCATGTGCTTCCAGTGAAGGTCTGTCCATGCTTCACCTGGCAACATATCTTAAGTGAAAGTAGACAAAAAAAGACATAAAATTGCCTTAAAACAATCTGAGGTCTTCTTTACCCAAAATTTACTCCTAAACTTTGCTTGTCACAACTCAAACTGGTTTTGAGCTATCTGCTGACATATGCCATAAGATCAGTAACTTTAACTCAATTTTTAATTTACTGTAGGTCTATGTAAACTTGCACAATATTCTTTTAAAAACTGACAGTGACTCTAACACTACTGCACATTGGTCTGCCTCTGCTTGAGCAAAGAAAGGTTCTCAGTTGGCTGCAGATCCTGTTTGTATCACAATAGAAATCTATTTAAAACACAATGCTAATGCTTAAAAATGCAAGATCAAAAAGCATAGCAAAGGTTACAATTTCAGAGTTATTTCCTTACTGTTTCTAGCAGTTTGAGTTTCAGTCGTGTCAGGTGATCCACCACTGAGGGGTCCGTCATTGTAGTACTCTCCTGGAAGAGCAGACAGGCAAAAACAGGTTAAAAAACTAAGTGAAGCAGGTAGGTTTCCATTGGTCATTTTCTCCCTTCCACAATCTTCACAGAAGAATAACTTCATTAGAAAAAACACTAAATTACAAGGTTGTGAGCAATTGAGGGAAAAAGAGAAAGGCTTCAGCTTCACTCTTAGATAAAATTGAATACAGATGTCCACCACGGTGTCACAGATGCAGCTTTTTCTGGCATTTCTTTCAATGCATTTTTGTGCTGAAGGCGGCAACAGTCAGAAGGGTAACTCAGTGTGAGTATTTGTCTGTTCTTAATGGTTGCTAGCCTTTTTCCTGGCAGTGGCACTAAACCTGGCTCTCTGTGTTGTGTTCTAAGTAGCTCAAAGTTTTGTGCCTGTTACCTGGTTGCTAAGTTTGTAGTGTCAATCCACAACACAAACAATTTAATCTCCAACTTATGTATGTTCTGTAAAGCAAATGCCCAGCACATTAATGGACAAGAAAAAAGGAAATAAAAGCCAATGGTTCTTTAACACAAGCCCAATTATTTATCCAACTGTAAGGGGCCCATACATATTTGATGTAACCCTTCATAAGAACTTTCATCACCAGATAGTAATAAAAACTCAAAAAATTAAGGAGCATGGCTGGAACTCATCCCCAGAGGAGTAAATAATATGTATGGTACAACACCCTTTTGCTTACCATCTCCCAACTAACCTGTAGGGTGTCTTCTCCTTCCATCAAAACCTCCTCAGCATAAAAACCAGGGCAACATGTATCAGCAACATTCATAAAATGAACATCAAGACATAAGAGAGAAGACAGGTATCATACTTGGTTTCACATTTTTAGCCTGCTTCTGCTCCTAGGAGAGCAAAATTACAATGCCGCCTTCTGCCATAGCAAAGGCACAACTGAACTACTGCTAGCAGCTGGAGCAGCTGATACATGTTTGTAGGTAGCTGTGTGGGAGCAGTACAGATCACCTCCTCCAGATGTGACCCACACACCATGTGTGTGCAATCTGTCCTTAAAAATGCACAGGCTGTTGTCACTGCAGATAGAAACTGAGATATGAGGAGCACAATGACAGTGGCGCCCTGTCAGACCTGGCGTTCAGCTTTCTTTGGCAGGGCTCATTTGTAAGTTCTGAGTGACATGGCAGAATAAAAACCCCTCTCAACTGCCAGATTTCCTGAGAAACACTTCTGTGTACATTTTTGTACTTTAAACACCCCAACAGATTTTTCTCCCATTATTTCTAACATCTTTGATCCCTTCATCTTTTGGGCAGCTGCAATAACCTTTGACTAGGAGTTTCCTAGTTACCTTAAACTTAAGCATAAGCCTAGTTATGCAAGTAAACTGTGTAAGTATAGCTTACATAAGCATTAGGAAAAAAAAATATATATTTAGAATGTTTTAAGTCTAGATGCCTGAAAATATTATTGGAAATGTTCTTCTTTGCTATGCAAAATGTATACAACTGTTCATCCACTCTTTTTCCATACCATTTGCGACTTATGTTCCTGTATCATATTCCCATTCAGGTGTCTCTTCTAAGCAAGAGGATCAATTTATTTTGTCCTCAAACTGTCAATTTATCATGCTCACATGCTCATTGATCTTGTAACTCAGCTGTGAAGGTATAAGAGCCTACATGGACTGGTCTTGTACCCACCACTCGGCCGAAGGTGCTGCATCAGCTGCACACCTTTGATCACGCTGTGGCTGTATATGTCTCTTTGTACAGTCTCATGTTTATCCTAGTACCTTTCTAGTTCATAAACCTTTCTGTGGTGTGGTGACTGGGGTTGTGGGCAGCATTCAGGTAGCAAGGTAGCAAAGCAAGCTATGTTGGCGTTTCCAGATAACAACAGCAGCACCAATTAGTCATTGCTGATGCTGTAGTAGCCTTTTTCACTGATGATGAACATTAAGCTGATGTTTTACCATCAAGTGGTTTAATAAAGTGCTTCCTAAAAATTAATTTCTGGACTCTTCATTTCAGTACAAATAGAGGGTTATAAAACTGACAAAAACCCACCAAGTATTCCATTAAAAACACAACACCAGTGTTAAGCAACTGAGTTGACTACAGAGAAAAGGAATAGAAAGAGTTCTCTGCTTGATTTGACAAGCATCCCAGAGAAAATCCAATACTAGGTAAAAATGCTTTCCAGCAAATCTACTAGGGGATATTTCTTTTCCCGAACTTATAAATGCCCTGGTCACAGTGGGATCTCTACTCTAGGGACATCTTACACCTGCTAATTAATGACTTGCCAGAAACCTGACAGCCAGACACAAGAGGATCTTGCCAAAAGCGATCTATAATTACAATTCGATCGTAAACTAGGGATCACACATGAATATGGTGATAAAAAAGAGCAAAACCAGACAAGTTTAATTCTGCAAAGGATTAACAGGAGTATTACATGCATCTCACAGGAGATAATTATTATGCTCTATTTAGCAGTGCTGAAGTCAGAGTTTGAATAGTGTGCCTAATTTTAGACATGGTGGCTTAAAAGGGAAAGGAATTCCAAGAAGAAAAAGAAAGGCAAAACCGGTGAATTTACAAAATGTAATTTCTGAGGAAGACTTGGAAGAACCAGCTTTCTTCCAGTCAAGACCTCTTGTTAGGCTGCTTGGTGGTTACATGTATTGTAAAAATGTCCTATCTGCATTTGAAGCTAAACATATGAATAAAACACATTCTATGATTAGAGTTACTGCATGCTACTGTCTTGTAACAACGTGCAATGTTTTCTACTGCTATTTCTGGAAACAGTGATTCTAGTTTGAACCAAATTATAATTGTCTTCTTACTTATGATGAACTATACTATTCATATACCACACTTATGATTATTGTCTTCTTATACTAGACCGGCAAACTCCTAGTCTCTACGAACACTGCTCATTTATTTGCAGATACATTACAGCAGCACCCTGAGTTCTCAGTCAGGTTTTATTATCAGCCTGCCCTTAGTGAAGTATTATCAGTACGTCTGCTAATTTAGTTGAGGTATTAATGACCTCTAGTATCTTAACGATTATGGCAGGTAGGATTGGCCCAAGCAGAAACAGAAGTAGTAGCCCTGACACCCTGCCTGGTTGGATTCAGCTCTCCTACTGCAAAACATCACTAACCGCACAGAACCTGAGTTCAGCTGCTGTCAGGACAATTTGGGTAGTACCTAAGTGGTGTTTATGCTGCTGGCTGATTGCTAACTATCTGACACGCTGCCAGAGACAGGTCCTTTTCAAATATTTCCACTGGAGTCAATTTAATTAGACCAGCACTAGAATTCCTGACATTTCAACAAACAGACAGGGATATAAAAAAATACAATTATTAAGTTGGTTATTTAAAGAAAAAAGAAAAAAACAAATACCAAAGCAAAATCCATTAAATCCAAACAAAAATTGCTTATTTATTCTACATTTTTAGCTGGAGCAAGAAGTCAAAACAGTAATTTATTCTAAACCAACTTTTTTTTAAGTGACATATGATGCAACAAAATTCATATTATAAATGCCATGATATGTTATTCTTTTTCTTTAAGAACATTCTTTCCTCTAAGCTTACCATTTTCCTTTTGTTTCTCAGATTATAGAAGCTTTTACACTAAGAAATTTCATAATTCAGACTTCATCTCTTCGCACTGACTGAGGACAAACCCAGAATCCTGGTTCCTTCTCCTGGTCAGAGGACACAGCAGTACTACCAGGAAAAACAAATAAACAAAACTCTCAAAACAGACTAACAAAAGTTAGTGCTAACAAAGCAGGAGGTGACCAGAATTAGCATCAGGAGTCTGTTCTCACTGTCAGATCTAACATCCCTGTGCAGTTTGCTCACTGAAACTTCCACTCTTCCGTAGAAGAGCCAAACTGGTCTTGAAGAAGTCCCCTGACAACCTCTGCAGTAGTTTAAAACTTAACCTTTACCTTGGCTATGGACACTGACAGGCATTCTGATGTGTAGAGAAAGCCTTGCCAACCCTTCTTTGCTCCTAGTGTCCTCAGCTTTCTCATTGGAGCATTGAGCATGCACTGCTCCAATGTTTTTACTGTGTGTGCTGAAATATTTACATGAAGAGAATATGGGAGATGTACAAAATGGTTTGTTCCAAGACTGTGATCATAGCTGGTGGTTGACATAGCATAGGAAACCCAGACAGCATAGAGGCAATGCATGGGAGCAGCAAGCTCCAGCTCATGACCTGTATATTGCAACATCCAAACTTGGGGCAAAATCCCCAAAGAGCCAGACTTAAGGTTCAGGGATAGAAAAGAGGTTAATGAAAACACTTGCATTTCCATTTTCTTAGAAAGAAAAAGGCAGTATAATACAAGAGGTTACCTCTGAACTGAGCCAAGTAACTAATTTGATTAAAGCATGTGCTTTCCAATGTGACTTAATAACATCAAGACACAAAAAAGTCACCAGTTTTGTAGATTACTTCAAAGTTAATTATTCTCAGTATTAATAAAGGAGCACCTTATTTCTCCCTTGTTATTTGACAATTACTTCCAGATCTTAGCTATTGCTGTGCCTCTACTTCCTAGAAGAATGGATCCTGTAAATGAACTCCTCACAACTCGCTTGCTGCAAGGAAAACAAAGCAGACGCAAAATACACACAAAAGGCAGATTAGGCATGCCGTAAAGGGTAACATTTCTACAGAGAAGTTTATAATCAAGAGAGGGTCTACCTCCCCGTACCAATACCTCTCTCTGTCTCCAAGGGAGATAGAGACCAGCCCGCCAGCGCCAAGATCGGTCACGGACGGACAGAAACAGCAGACGGAAAAGCACAGCTTTCCGGGCTAGCAGCTCGTCAACGGCCGGGTAAGCTTTCCCCCGATGGCCGCTCCCCTCCTCCCATTGGCTGCCTCCTGCCCCCGGGCGGGGCCGTGGCTGGCGGCCCATTTGAAACTGGCCATCCAGGAGGCAGATGGCTATCTCCCCCATTGGTGGCTGCTGAGGAGGGGCGGGCACTGGTTGCAGAGAAGGTGGAGGCAGTGGGCTCGTTCCAGCTTGAGCTCTACCGTTCCAGCTTGAGTCTATCCCAGGAGTCAGTTAGGGAGTTTGGGCGGGGCTAGGCTAACGGTTGCACTCGACATTGGCTGGCGAGCCTCCTGGCTATCATGGTTCTCGCCAATTCCTGGAGAGCTTCTTCCCTTCCTGGCAGGATGGGCCAGCCCCTGCTCCTTTATTGGCCAGTGCTGGCTGCACTGCTTCACGGTTGGTGGTGGAGACGAGGTGGGTGGGGAGAAGCCGCTGGGGCGGCCATGACCGAAACTTCTCTCCCCGCTCTGGTGTGACTATTGGAGCAGCGGTGGTTGCTGCTGTCTCTGGGCTACTGGTTTGCTCGCCACGTGGACGCGGAGGAAGAGGAGATGTAGACGCAGAAGCTGGAGGCTGGCAGGGCTAAGGTGAGGGGGTCCCGGTTTGGCCTTGCCCCTGACTCCCTGCGGTGCCCCTCGTCGTGTACCGAGTGGGAGGGCCTGACGAGCGGCTGGTTCCTGGAGTCGCCCGCAGTATTGCGTCCGCCCGCCCCAGGTCTCTCCTTCGTGGTGGGGCCCCGGCGGGTTCTCCATCGGTGCGTGGCGGGGTTGAAGCCACATTCAAAGCGTCGAAGCGGCACTCGGGTCCGGGCGCCGGTAATGCTGAAGCGTTGCTGTCAGTTCGGAGCTGTGTCAAGAGATGAGATTTGTTTACCCGAGTAACGTGGCTCTGTCAGAAATAAATATGCCTTGCTGTGCCCCCTGAAAAGGTTTTCTAAATTACTACAGAGGTATATAAACACTATCTTCAGTGAGCAAGGAGCAGCTTGAAGTAGTGCATATATCATGCCCCAGGTTCCGGTTTGGGGATTTTTGTTTGTGGGTGTTGGTGTTTGGGTCTGTTCCGCTCCCCACCTCCCACCTACCCCCCTCCCCCCAAACTCTCCCGTTTTTACCTAGGTTTCTATTTAGTTATTTGTGAAAATACCATATTTCCAGGTGAGAATACTCAAGAATAGATGTTGTGCATTTTACTACTTAAGTGAATAGTCATCTTGCCTCTGCATCTGCAGGTTTGTTACTGGTGAAATGGCTTGGTTTGGTTGTTTCCAATCATGTTGCTAGAGAATGCTTCATATGCTTTGAGCTTTGCCTTCAGTTAGTTGTAGTTCAGTGGGACTGTGTAGAGAGCTCATATGATGCAACTGATGATGTAACATTCTCTTAGTAATTACAGTCTGCAGGTATGTTAGCACTTGATATGTATTAACTCTCTTAGATAAAAACTTCTTGAACATCCTTACAAAAACAAAGCAGAAACTGGTTAGAAAAAGCTGATTGTTTTTCTTTTAATTTAGCACTTCTACTGTTTTTTGAGCTGTTATTGTCTCATTTCCCTTCTCAGAATCTACTGCTGAATAAGGCCACAGCTACAGCTCTTCCCTGTTCTCACCAGGCCGGTAGGACTGGACTAGGGGACTGTGGCTGTAAGGGGATAACTGAAGCTGCACGGACTGTTGGAAAGTTTGTACAGATAACGATCTTTCCATAATGTGCTACAGCCTCTTCACCTCTGGTATCACTCCTAACGATTCTCCCATAGGCATACAGGTATGGCCCTTTCTGCAGGGAACCTATCTGGAAATCTGCCTAGTGGGCCAGTGCTGTCATGGTTTCCACGCTCCTCAGCAGCTTCTCATCCATTTGCCCTTGCAGCCTTGTGTGGACACAGTCCTCTTCTGGAGAACAATTACGTGATTAGATTTTTGATTAATACCAAGAGAGAAAAATGAGAACAGGAGTTTTTCAGGTTGAAATGTTGCATTAGTTGTGGCAAGACTCATGTTAACATTTCTTTTGTAACCCTTCTGTAAGTACAGTATCTGTTTATAGTGCATTGAATAAGTTACTAGTACCCACCTGTTGTACAGCTGTTGTTTGCCATTAAAAAAAAAAAAAAGGAAGGGACTTGAATTAAGTTTCATGTTGTGTGCAGAGCCAACATTGAATTATGTTTTTTCTTAAACTATGTGCTAAATATCTCTCATCTTTCCATTGAAAAAAAAATAATTGTTAGCAGCCCATAAATGTTACTGTTGTGTGGTATCATATACTTGGTATACTGAGAGAAAAAGAGAGGGTTGAGAAAGGCAGAGATGGTTGTAGCGCTTTCTCTGTTTATTAAAATGCCACAGAGACCCATCACTTAACTAGTAGATCATGGGCACCAGACAATTTTCAAAAACCACCTGGACAATTGAATAGAAGCAGTATCTGTTGGGACTTATTAAACACAAAGATAGTATGTTTGGCTTTGGAAGGGAAATGTGTGAGTGGGCGTGAGCGTACTAAGGAATCACAATTCCAAACATGTATGGTTGTGTTCTTGCCTTGGATTTTTATGTTTACTTATGTACCTGCAGTTGTAGAGCTAGCTTATGGAACAGGTGCATATGGAGATAATTACTGTAATAAATGCAGCTTTGATCTCACTCAGTGTTTTTAAGGTAATAGTTTGATATATCATGCTGCTGAGTAGGTGGGCTGAAGGACTGTATCCAGAAACTTCCCCTGAATAGCTCATGTTTTTGAAGGCTCTTATATAATAGAGCAGTAGGGAAATGTTCCCATTTTTTGTTCTCATTGTCTTTTTTTTCTTGTTTTCTTTGCACTGCCCTCCTCATGAATACAAATGCAAGTTTAAAAGACTTATTTGACAATTACTTCCAGATCTTAGCTATTGCTGTGCCTCTAATTCCTAGAAGAATGGATCCTGCAAATGAACTCCTCGCAACTCGCTTGCTGACCATAACAATTCAGAGGTGCCTTGTGATTGCCTCTTTTAACTGACTGGTCCTTGTGAAATGAAGTTGCAGTATATTGGTACCTGCAGAAAGGCCAGGAGCGCTGCTTTGGATACTGTGGTGGACAGTGCTGTTCATGATCCTGTGGCTAAAAGTGAAGTGAACCTTTGCACACGATGCTAGAAAGGAAACTAGAATTGGGCCCTTTAAAAAGGACATGTTAGGATCTCGCTGGGATGGGGCAGAGTTGGTTTTAATGGTTTCTTCATATTCACACAAACTATGTCATATTGGATGACTGTATCTAATGTTACTCTTATAATGACGCTTAAATTCATATAGCTGATTAAAGGCTTTGGAAATGTGATACTGCCCTAACTAGTGCTTTCTCTTTTCAGTCGTTCCATAAATGTGTAGTATGTTTGACCCCAGATGCTTTCATGACCACCAAGTCTGGTAGTTCTGTAAAATTTTGGAGTAGTGGGGTATTTTTCCATTATATGTATTATGATTTTATATGTTTAATACATATGAATGGGACAAAATAAGTTTTGTTTCTTTGAGCTGTGCATCTAAAAATTCATACTCACTTAGATGTTTAGTCATGGCAAGTGTTGGTATTTTAATGTCAAATACTTAGTCTTCCTTCATGAAATTGCTAACTGCTCTCTATGACAGGCACTTTTCCTTTCTCATGTTTTCTGATTGTTTTACTCTTGTCCCTTTTTTCCTGCTTCAGCAGCTTCCTCTACCCTCTTTTTCTGCAGGTTTCCTCCTGTTCCTTTTCCCCATGTTATCAGATGAATTAGTGCAATAACTATTTTTGACATACATTGACATCAGTAAGTTAAATCTGATTTCAGAGAATAGTATTTGAGTCTCACTACAGCTTTATTTTGTGTGTTCATTTTGCTTATTTTGTAGGGCAACACAGCACCTAGCAATTTTTGTTTAATCTGCATTCAGTATTAATAACTATGGAAATACAGAACTTAAAAATAAGCTATTTATACATAAACATCGTAAGTGCTAATAAATTGATGAATTTCTGTCAATACACTTTTTAAACAGGCTGCTCAGTGTAGCAGGTGTGTAACTGTATCTGTTGAGCAGCTAAGCTGTCAGGTAGAAGTTGCTATATGACATGGGTGTAAGGAGAAAGGACTGGACTAAATCCATTTCACAAGTTGAATTAAAAGACATGGACACAATTTTTATTCAGGGTGGCTGTTCTACAGGAAAGCCAAGCTGTCAAGCAGTGGATTTTCATGTATGTTGCAGGTAGAACTTGGCAGTTACGTTTACTTCATGTTGTCATTTGACTATTTTATCTTATCACAAGAATATATTAACAGTAAACTTGATAGCTTATAGTTGTAACCTTGAAGAAGGCTTATTTCCGTATGAGAAGGATGTCTGGATTTATACTGTGAGAGAGATGGTACCTGGAAATGCTGCCTAAACAATACCAGAGTTGAAAATACAATAATCCTTTTTAAGCTGTTTAAAGTGCTAAGGAAACTTGGGTAATAAATTCTGTCAGTGACATTCTTTACAAGTCCCTGGTGCTTCATAGAGCAGCTATAGTCTGATAAAGTAGAGCATCTGATTCTTCAACAGAAGAAATTAAAATAACCTGACTTAATTGATTTTTCTATTTATGTACTGTAGGCTGCTTTCTGCCTGGGAAGTTTTGCTGTAGTCTCTTAAGGGGGTGGCAGAAAACGAGCATGAGGATGCAATTCTGTTAATTTTAATCTTAAATATTATTCTGGCAAAGATCTGTTTAGATACATTTTTGGAGAGGTGTTGGGTTTTTTTTGCTAGTCTTGCAGAAGGACTTCTCAATATGTTTTTTCCCCTATTTTTTTCCCTTAATTTTTTTCTAGTATATTAACAACTTGTTCCTTCGCTGATCTGTCTAGCTGTAATTCTGGATTGTCACTGACACACGCAGTTACACTGAGTAAAATTTGATTCTTGTATTGAAATGAGTCTTTAGTACTGGTGTGAGATTTCTTGCTTAATTGCAGTATTCCAGTATGTTTTGAATGTGCAGAAAGTAGGAAGATAAAGCAGTTTTTCTGCAGATGTATATATTTTATCAAGATAGGATCTTTGTCACCCATGAGTGTGTTAATCTTGTGGTCCTGCTACCTTTTTCTCACTTACCTCTCTCTCTACCTCTTTCAATCCTTTCTGCACAGTTTGCTTACTTCAGACAACAAAAAACAAAAAGCAACATCATGCAGTCGCAGAAAAAGACGGCGAAGAGGAAGGGCTCGTCTGTCCACACGCATGACCTTCCGAAGGAAGAGTACGCACTAGCGGCCAAAGATGTTGCTAAGGGTATAGAGAGTAAAGCTGAAGACACCAACCTACTAGAGAAAACCACAGAGACGGAGGTAAATCTTAACTATTTTTTGTTTCACTTCACTCCATCTGCAGGTAACAACTGTTCAAGGTGATTGTTTTACATAATTGGGTATTAGTTCTCTGGCAGTGTCAACTAGCTGCCATTGAAAAGTAAGTGAAGTATATTATTTGTAATAATTAACTCTCTTACATAGTCATGTAAATAACTGGAACAAACACCCCATCTCCATTATATGGACTGGACAGCTGGTATTGTCAAGGAGCTGTCTACTGATCAAATGAGGTCTTCCACCTTTCACTGATATGAACTTCTGTTTGGGCAGATTTCTGGTTATGCAGCTGTGACTCCATGAGATGCCAAGTCCAGGCTGCGTGAGCAAAACTATCAGGACCTTATAACGCACAGCATTAGTTTGGTTTTGTGTTATCACTTTGCTGGCTCATGTTTCATGTGTTTCATGTTTTCTGAAAAAAATATAATTTGTTTCCAGCATGCTCTTAGTAGCCATTGTAAAACCAGCGTAGATGTTACATTCTCTGACGAATTCATGTAAAATATGACTCTGTGTGACTGCTGTATTTCAGTGTATTTGTACATATGATCCTCTAGAAATAGCCCTGTAGTCATGTCAATAAATATAGAAACAGACACGTACTGGTCTGCTTGAATTAAGCAGTTGATTTCTTGCTTTAGCTCACAAGCAAGACTTTTATTTTTATATGAACTGTGCATTAGGCAGTCATATGGCACTTTCTGTCTGGTAATAAAAATAGGCAAGACATAGTTTTGAAAATCTTTTTGTAGGAATCCAACTTGCTTCAGAAGTGGTTAACTAAATATTTCACAAGCCTCAGGAGCTACAACACAACTCTGGCTACAACAGAGTGTATCCTGGAGTGGGAGTTTGTTTAGAAAATAATTTCGCAGTGCACTTCAGCATGTTGTCTGTGCAAAGATTCATGAGTTCTGGGGAGACGGTGCCCTCTGCATAAAAAGCATCTCTTCAGGTGTTCATGTGTTTTCAAAACATACTAGTGTATTTGCAAACCTGAAATACTGGCAGGTATAATTTGCATGTATTATCCTGCCTTCTGTTGTGAGGGTGTCCCTAGTGTTTTCAGGACATGGTAAACATACTGTTAGCATTGCAAAGGCTTTTATGAGGCTAACATGCCAAGCTGTCTGCACTAAGAAAAAAGTATGCAGTATTTTGTCACTCGGCCATAGTGTTGTTGGCAGTGTCCTTATTGCATTCATGTGAACTTAAGTTAAAAACAAACAAAACTGCTTCTAAACAGCTTCTGTCAAAATAGCTGGTTTGCAAAGCAAATGGAGTTGCTTTCTAGGTTATGTGGAGAGGGTGCCAGTAGTCATTGGAAACTTCTTCATGCAGATTCAAAAAACAGGGAGGGTTATGGACTTCCTTTTCTAAAGAGTGCTACAGTCATCTTTGTTATCTTGTGAATTTTAGTGAGGGGTAAATATCTTTAAAGATAGCAAGGTACATTAAGTGTATATGTTAGAAAATAGTACTGCTTTCGTAATTACCTGAATGATTTTGTCATGTTTGTTACGTCATCTCCTGTCAATTAGTTATTAATGTTTAGTAGCAGATTAAAGAGTGCTCAACTGCATTTGCAAGCCACAAAAGCAGAAGACAGAACATTGAATCTCAATGGTGAGACTTAGCCCTAAATTTTTGAGCAGGCTTTCGTAATATTTTACTTTTTTTTTCTTTTCCCATTTATTTCATTCATTTGACCATGCATGGCCAGCTGAGTTTAGCATTAAAGTCTCTCTCTCTCTCTCTCTCTCACTGGTATGCTGTCTTACAGTGTGGACATCTCTGGCTCATGTGCTTAAGATGTTTCTGAAATAATTAAGCTTTTCTTTTTGTATCTTTACAATGGACATGATTCAGTGTTTGATTTATTTGTTTCCTTGCCAGGAGTGTGCTGACTTTTCCAACTGGCATGCGCTGAATGATCATGCGGCTGAAGTAAGTGTGAAAGAATGTATCTTTAGTAACAGGTACTGATATATATGTGAAAGAAAAGTATGATAATTGGTTACTAAAATTATATGGTTATTGAGCATTTTTATCAAATGTGATAAAAGTGATGTGATTTCACTGGTTTACAGTCTAAACCAGGTACTTATGTGTACATACATGTACTGGCTGTGAAATGAGTTGCTAAGGGAATTGGTTTTAGTAAAATCATGGACCTTGTTCAGAGCAATTTAAATGATGCTTTTCATTGAAAAGTAGGTGCAACCTTTGTTTCATACCTTTTAAAAAATGCACTATTTAAAATACAAGATACTGTCTCCTCTGTGAGAATTGTAACAATATTGCTCCAAAGACACCACAGGATTGTTTGGAGCAGCTTCCATCTTTGCAGTTGTTTTTTTGTTTTGCTATTAAAGGCAATAGAAGCTCAGAGTACATTGAATATTTATTTGCAATAGCTGCTTGCATTTGAATTTAATGTTAAGTCAAGAAGTTCATATTGTTGTTTTTCCTATGGATGGGCTGTTTTCCAGTCAGCACAGATGAATGTAAAAACTTTGTGTAATTTTTGTAGTATTCTTCCTCTGCTCACTTGTAAGTTGGAATGTATTTTAAATCCCAACATGTGTCAAAATAGCACTTTGCGATTCCATAGCATCAAACTGGGGCAAGGCACTTCTCCCTAATTTACTTCTGTGTCTTAAAATATTATATGAAAATACATTATCTATGAAATCTTTTTATTTGAAATTTTTAAGAATTAAGTACCTTGTATATATTGCTTCTATTAAATACAAAGTCACAATGTTGAATTGCTTTTAAACTAGATTTTACGCCAAATTTCAGCTTGAATTTATACTCAGAGTATACAAAAGATGTGGTATGCTGTTTTGGTGAATAAATATATTTTTGGGCTTTCTCTGTGGAGAAAGTTTCTATAAGTCCTACTGCAGAATACAGGGAGCTTGATGCTAAGATGTGTCAGATGAGAATAGCTGAGTTAGAGTACAGACTTTGGGAGAAGCAGGAAGAAGCTGAAAGAATCACTACACAGATGAACGAGCTACAGGAGCAACTTACCCATCAGAGTGACTCTGTGCAAAGTGATGTATGTTTCATAGAACTGGATCATGGGGATGATACTCCTTTAATCCAAAAAATCTTTAGGAGACAAAGTTCAAAATAAGTACTGGTTGGTTTTTTTTTTTTTTTTTTTTTTTACTGAAAAGTGCTTCACCTTGCTAATGTGTGCTGCGTAAAGTTGTACTTATGTTTTCCATTTACTCCAGGACTTCAATATTGCTTGAATCAAGTGAGAGCCAAATCTGGAAAGCTTCTGTTTTTAGAGTTTTTATGAAAGGCATAGCTGATTTCTTCTGCTGATGAAAGTATAGTTAATCATACATCAAAGTAGACGCTCAATGTAAAAGCTTATATTTTTATAAATAACTGACTTTAAAAATATATATCAAGGCCATGATGAAAAATGGTGGACCTGATCCCATCCTGAAGTATTGCTCAAACTATTGAAAAAAAAGTACTTACTGAAACGTCAATGTTTCTGTGGATGTGCCTGAAAACCACTTTCAGCTATTCACACAAGATGTCAGACACTGCTGCCACTACTACCCCCAGAGATCATTCACACTTTTTGAATATTTGTAAATACTTGTGACACTTCTCTTCTGTGATGGGGTTCTTTGTGTGGGCAAATGATTAAGCAGGGTCATTTAAAAGTTATTAAACTGATGTACCTTCCACTCTCTCAAAACATTAAAAAGATATTTTGAATTCCCTTTCTCTAGCATTTCTGTGTAAAAGCAAATTATCATGTGCTTCTGAAGAATCATTACTTCCCCTTTTACATGCTATTTTTCTCCTTTTTAAGACTGGGAAACAAAGACATTTCCTGTTGGTGAGAAATAAATTGAAAAGCTTAATGTGTTTTACATAAAATAGGATTAATGTGAGAGTAAGCTAGTGAGATGGGAAACATGGCTGAAAAGAGCTGACAGATAGGAGACAATTTAGGGGGTATTAAATATTCATTATATCCTGTAGAAAACTTGATTGCTTTTACATCAATAACAGTTAGAAATTTTTAAAGTAAAAATATATCATTACTGGTATCCTATCTTTTCTTTTTTTAAAATCTCTTTTGATTGGCTTTATCTCTTGAGATCTGTGACAGGTTCTTCTTTTATCACCCCTGCCATCATGTTTGAACACAAACATTTCTGGTTCAAGTTTGTTAAAACTTAAGTGTAACTGTAGACTCTTAACAGTTTTCCGTTAAGATGACTTACTGTTATATGTTAAGAATATCTTAATTTAAAAAGTGCATTTCTTGTGATCCATGTAGGAAATTACTGTTCAAGACAAGAATGAAGTAATTGGGAAACTAACAAGGTGCCTCGAACAGGTGAAATAGGATCAGGATGACCTACAGAATGAGGCTTCATGTGTAGCTACTCAGGTCCACAATTTACAACTTCAGTTATATCAGGTTTTTGTTTCCTTACAAAGAGAGTAAGAACAGGTTTGGAATATGAATGTAAAAGCATATTGAGCTTATCATAGCTCTCTGGACTTCAGTTTGTAATGCAACAGAGAAAATTATTTGGGGGTGGGGCAGAGTTTTTTCCAGTTGCTAGGGAGAAGTTCTGCAGACATCCTTGTATTTTCCACTTACTTGCTTGTGTAATGTTTGGGAGGTCATTACACTTCTTTGTCTATCAGCATAGCCCCTTCTAGGGAATTTTACCCAATACTGCTAATGGTTTGGATCTATACGCAACCATCACTGTAATGACATGGGCTTACATGTGATCAGTTCCTTGCCTTTACCAAAGAAAACTCTCAGTATATGCATGGGCAAGCTGCTCAGCTGTTACACAGAAAGATGCTATATTGAGGTAGCATGACTTCGCACAAGGAAGATTTAAAATAACCTGAAGAAAGTTGATATGACTCCTGTGACATGCAGGAACCTGCTTCAGTGCAACAAAATGATCATTGCTCTAATCCCTGGGTATTGAGAGATACTACAGCCTTTCATACACTTTACTTTTTTTTTTTTTTNAATACTTGGTAATACTCTGTTCTGGTGGCTATTCTCCTGAAACACCTGTATTATTTTATAAGACACCAGGCCTAACAGTAGTACGTCGGAAAGGTTTGTCTCACAGGGGCAAAAGGGTTCTGGGATGGGAATTAGCAGAGCTCATCCGGAGAGCTTTAAACTAGATTCAAAGGGGGATGGGGCTGTAGCTGGGCTTGCACCAGTGGGGCAGTACTCTAGTACTGATGAAGACCGGGCAACCTCCCAACCCCCTAGGGTGAAATCAGCGTGCTCAGCTCGCTCCCTGAAATGTCTGTACACCAATGCATGCAGCACGGGGAATAAGCAGGAGGAATTAGAAATCTGTGTTCGGTCAGGAGATTATGGCCTGGTGGCAATTACAGAGACATG